>JAQJVK010000003.1:64482821-65082821 GCA_035578135.1 Flexamia atlantica | reverse complement strand
GATATTTTTGAAAGCTGTCAGCTTAGCAAAGAAAAGATGAATATGTAGGCCTATACACACAATTTTTTATATTACTATAAAGAAAACCAATTCGTAAGAAAATAGAGGAATCCCGTGTGAAGGTGTGGCTATAGATTGTTCCAAGGTACGTAATGCGGAAGATAAACATACTTTTTATAAACCTGCTGCTTATCATATCACACTTCCAGCAAATAATGAATTGCAAATAGCCATAGAACTACAATTGTCGGAGAACAATTCCCATATACCCAGGTTTTTTGTTCAACCCCGTATTGTCCATAATGGAATGTCAATATCAAAAATAAAAACTTTATCACATGCACTTTTAGATGGTATAAGTTTTATTAGTCTACGATTATTTTTAGTGTAAAGACAAACTATTGAAACTGTAACATGACTTTGTGAACACACTATATAACGTGTAGTAAGGTATTGCTTGTTTATTTAACCATAACAATTTAACCATTGTGATTTATAAATGACAGTGCCAAATACTTGACGTTTTGGTCAGTAACGTTCCAAAGCTGGATCTTGGTACTACCTAATGGCGGCCTTTTTGTTGAAAGAATGATTCAGCCTGAAAAATATTAATTCAGCTACATTTAACAGATGGATCTGGTTGCTTTATGTTACTGATAAGACCCTTTGATGTTTTTATGAGTAATTAATGTAAACTTATGCGATCAATGGAAACCGGGTCTATTTTTTTACCCTTGCAAATTTGCCTGTGAGTTCCTCAAAATCTTTTTAGTGACACTAAATGCAAACATTAGTAAAGTTAGCAGAATATCAGTGACCGACTATACCTAATACAAATGCTATTATTATTCAAGTGCTTAAAAATATATACTTTTCCATTATATAGAATCCTAAAATACAAAATTATTAAATTAACTTATTATAAATTATATAAATCGAAAATTTGGCATAATGGACAATTAAACAATTTCCTTTATTTGGAGAATATTTTCATAGTTTTTATCATAATACAATTTCAATTTTTTTTAACAATCTTTGCATTTAAAATAACATACTGTAACCTTTTTAAGTTTTTTTTAAAAACATTAAACGTTTGGATTATGTAAAAAAGTTGGTTTTAAGCTGTAGGACAAAATATCATTACATACACAGTAATAATGAAAACCTTTCTCCATATAGTCAGCGTTACTTTCTTATTTCGTTTTTTTTTCTTCGTCCCTTGATTATCAACACATAACCATCGGTTCATGAATTTACGTTTATGAAAACACAATAATATTCATATATCCTCTTAATATGAATAATTTTAATATTATATTACCCACTAAAGTTATTTGAACGATGCAATTTTAGCATATGATTAACTTCCGTATACGTCTAAAAGATTTAGTAAATGGTTAACGAGACAGCTGGAAATTACACAGTAAAGGTCATGCAATCTACCCATTGACGCCTCTCACACGCAAGTCAGTAACAAAGGACAGCTTGGCGTCTAACTCGAGTGGTAAAAAATAATATTGTTAACATCCAAGCTGTGTGATATTTGAGTACAAACTAAAATCTAATTGAATGTTGAGATTTCTTTCTCCTAACCTAGCTTCATCAAAATACAACTGCAATTACGTTACGTTAGTCAAAAAAGTAACCTCATTAGGTGGATTTTAATGGTAATAAATTATTGAATATATTTACTTGGGAAAAACTTACAAATTAATACTTTATATTTTCATTTAAAACACTTAAAAATAAAGTTATACAGAAAACCTCATGGCTACGATTTTTGAATCATGCTTGTAGAGTAACATTCTTAATGTTTGTTTACAACTCTTCCATCTTATGATAAATTATTTTCTTTATCGGTGAAGCAAAAGTTCTTTTTTTATGAGCTCACATAAAAATGCGATCACATCTAGAATGTAATAATATTGTAATTATTTATATTCAATGATGGATAAAATTGATTTTGTGATTGACTAGATGATCCTAAAAATAAATAAAATGAATATTTCGGAATTTTACTATGGTATTTAAGCTTAGCGATGAATTTTTTTAAGAGAGCCAGGCTTCAGCTACCACTCTTAGTGTGCCTTGCATGTAATATAAATAAAGGTGTAGTGCACATTACAAAGAAGAATGGTCCCAAGTTTTAGCTATTTGTATGCAAAGACGGTCCTTTATAACATTACATAAAGAGATCACTTATATTTCCAGTTGTGTCACCATTAAAATATTTACAATTTTTAAGCTTATGTCCGCGTATTTTTTAAAATTATAACTTGATAAAGTGACTTTTTAAATTTTCCAGAAGAATGCAATTTTGTTTTGTTTTTAATAGAAGTAAATATAACTTTAAAGTGGTTATATTTACGTCAGGATAGTGGTTATCATGATTCAGGATAGGCTTTTCTTCTTGAAAATACCTACATTAATATATCCAAAATCCTTTGAGAATATTAATTTTAATTTATTAATATCTTTAATTAATATGCTTGCTATGTTCATATTGTTTATTCTTACGATTTATATATCATATTTTTGTTACGCTTATTGTTATGTTTCCGGTTTTAAAGTTAAAATTAAGTGTTCAATGATTACATTTAGGGATTTTTATTTAATCCTGTTCTAGCAACGGCGTAAAAAAAATACGAAAAAGTAGAATCAAAGAATTTTGTTTGTTTAAGAAATTACGATGAGAGGTTTTAAGATTACATATACCTGCATAGCTTTTATACGTGATTAAAAATGCTAATACACTGAAACAAAAATAATTATTTTAAATACCTTTAATAGTTACTACATGAAGCCTTGAAATAATGACATAAAATGCACTTGCATATTCATACGTCGTCAATATCTCACTCTCTGTTCAAAGGGTTTAATTTTCGTAAAGGCCTTTGATCCCTGGCTTCAAGGTTATGGTGTTACCGACTGAGTTGGATAACGACATTTCCTAGATAATAGACGAAACTATAGTACACCGTTGGTGTTTTGATCACTAAAATTCTTGCCACTCATATCACAAGAATGAATGAATGAATGAATGAATGAATGAATGAATGAAAAACATTGTTTATTCCATACAAAACTTAAGCTACTTTACAGTACAATAAAATAAAATGAAACATTACATATTAACTAAAAATATGTTTAGAGGCAACTTTAACTAAAACATTTCTTTATGTAGCCTTTATTTATTTGATGGCCTTCAGGAATCAGCAGACATAGGAAGGTACTGCCTGTGCGTCTACTGTTGATTTGCGTTAAGAAAGGTTAGGACCGTAATTTATCATGGAAAAAGTAGTGAAGGAACAAAATGTACTAACAAGGGAAAAACTTTATATAACTTGAAATGAAAAGAGTTTTTAGTAGCGGCAGAAAAGAATTGCATTAAGTAGAAGATATTCTGGAATCAAAAACAACCAGGGAAAAGTTAACAGTGCAAAAAAGCAGAAAACTATTATTGATCTTAAATAATATAATACTAATATTGATCATTTAGAGAGTTATGTTTAGTTTTATACTATTAATTTTATTTACAGCATGTTGTAATATAATCAAAACATATTGATGTAATAAAAAAATTATATTCAGTTCTTGAAAAGACTTTATTTGTATCAGAATAACACAAAAAAAGGGTTACAAAATGAGTAATTTTATTTGCGTAGTCTATATTTCAAAAATTGTTTAACTCCGTACAAATTTACAGCTATACTAGGGTAGAAAAACTATCCAGGGCAAATTTACAGCTATACTAGGGTAGAAATCTAAAAATCCAAGAGTTAAGGAATGTTTGTGGTAACTGAGAAGGTTTTTTTTATTATTTTCACGGATCTTTTATTAATTTTTAACAGCAAATAGACAGCAAAATTCTGTATTGATAAAAAGTCATTTCATATTCCTTAACTAGAACTCATACACACAGCTGCAAGGTAACTAGTTACCTTGAAATAGCCAGTAGGTTGGTGACTAATGCTCTATGACGTCAGTTAAGTGAGACATCTAGTTGATTTTGTATCACGCAATCCTGCTGTTGACGCCTCCTACCACGCAAAGTGATATTTGAGGAAACCATTCTTAATTCAACACTCCTTGATTAAAAACTACAATGCCTTCTTTTATTTTGTACCTGTAATAATGGGTCAAATCATACATGGATTCAAAGATTTGTTACATATGGTTTCATAATATAATATTGGAATTAAAAAATCAAAATAAGATCTTTGTTTAAGAAGATCTTTGTTAAAAAGCAATCTTCAACAAAAATATGTGATGCTTTCATAGGCAATGGAGTTATCGTTTAGGTCAGTTCCTTTAAATTCAAAACGACCATCTAATGTTGACAATTATTTAATAAGTTATTAATATATTACGCAATAGCTCAGTTCATTAATATTAGTAATTAGTTTAATGTTTTAATGTTGTACCCAAGAAAATAAAAAAAACCTAGCAAGAATACGATTACTGTATATTTAAATTTATGAATAACCTTTCAGGTGTCCAGTTTAATATTTGATTTTAAATGCTAAAAATTTAAATATAACTTGTTTACGCACCCTATTAATGTGTATAGCATCTAATCAGTTGTAGCATGTATGATTCTATTGGTACAACGTCTAAATCAACAGGCGCTCAGTGCAGTACGATGTACCAAGCTAGCCTGAGGTCGGACTACAATGAGCCACCTTGAAGGCGTTTCTCTAGAGATACATATCAAACGTATAAAATATGTTAAATATTATATATGTTATATATACGTTATATATTATATATTATATTCATTGCAAGGATGTAAAAACTTTTTTTTGATGATTATTTATCATACTCAACTTATAGACACGGTGCACATATATACCTATATTAAACCTGAATTTTAATGTTTGATTTTTAATTTATAACTTAACTAAACGCATACGCTTATAATTTTATTACTGAAGCAAACACAAGTGTGGATCCGACAGGGGTTAAAAGTTAAAGGCTTCAGGGAGGAAAAGCCGACTTTTGATCCAACACGTGGGCTATATACTATAGAATTAGCTGACATAAATTTAGTCTATTTCTTTACCTTTAGTGCAGCAAAACTAAAAAAATATTGCACCTACATTCTATTACTGCTTAATGGCAAAGAATATAACTCTTTACTTAGCTTTGTACGAAATAAATTAGTTCGTGATGAACATGAAAGTTGCAGTAGATGTAAACCATATTTATGTTCAGTAGATGTTTTATACACAAAGTTCAAAGTTATTATTTTCTTGGGATTGGAAACTAAATATGAACTACGTAAACTATAAAATGAAATTTGAAATTAGTTATTCCTTAGAAATTGTTTTAAAAATACGTTTATAATCATTTTACTGTTAAAACCGATCCTAGAATAGTAAACTAGAAAAATGAAACTCACATATTAAGTTAAAAAGTATATATAAAATTAAAATAACTATAATTTTTTTTAACAGCGATGAGTAATAATTCTTCAGTTTATTTGAACTATTTGATGAATATGTACTGAGTAGGACTGCTAAACAGCATTAACCAATTTTAGGAAGACTCACTTAATCATCTTATTTATTTTTAATGTTTAAAAGCAAGCTTTTTAAATACATTGTATATGAAATATCTCCATTAAAATAAGCCTTTCTATACTTAATAATGACACTAAAACATAGAAACATATTATTTAGGGTAACACAACAATATTTTGTTTTTCTTCTTTAAATTTAAGACCCATATTATTGA
The DNA here is from genome assembly GCA_035578135.1 of Flexamia atlantica. Lineage (NCBI taxonomy): Eukaryota > Metazoa > Arthropoda > Insecta > Hemiptera > Cicadellidae > Flexamia > Flexamia atlantica. The sequence continues at coordinate 65,077,085 of JAQJVK010000003.1, read as the reverse complement.
TTTTTAACCACTTACCTTGTAACACCATACGATTTCATCAACATGACCTCATTTCACAAACTCACAGTTCAAAATAAATATTTAAAGGAATTTTTCCTCATTGAAAATATTCAATAGAACATCGTTAATGAGGAATTTGTGTTTAAAGAGTTAATTATTGTCTTTACCATGCAATCAGGGCCTTTTGAAACTTTCAAATGTTACGAAATGAATATTCAGTGACATCAGTCTGAAACACTCATTATGAGAGCGTTACTAAATATACATTTTATAAATAGTATTGTATTTTATAATGTATTTGAATAGTATTGTCAAAGTTTTTATTTGTATTAGTGTACCGATATCTTTTTTAAGTGAAACCTTAATTATTAACTTCAACAAGTTTTTCTTGAAGATAATGTTATTACTTCCAAAAAGAGATGTACCCTAGTTTTTATTTGATCTACATGTTAAAAAAAATCTAGGAATTATTTGGAAAGAGAGAACATAATTTTAGTGAGAATTTATTCATATTTGTATATGTATTTATGCTCTTTACTTCTAGTGCAACCTAATTACTACCATACATAAATGTTTTTATTTTATTAATTGTTTACGGTTTTTCCATGATTTTTAAATATTTTGCTTTATGTGAACTATTATGTAATTATTAAAAGAACAGGGTGATTCAAAAAGAATAATCCAATTTTAAATAACTACATTCATATTATACATATAAATGATGTATAAGCATAAACTTTCAATCCTGAAGTATATACTGACATATTGCGAATCGTTTTTGTATAAGCCATTACCTTGATAAATACGTCGAAGAATAATTGAGTTCATCCCGTACAGAATAACTGAACAAAAAACTTTCTTTTTTGACACGACTTATCCGAGCTAAACAGTTAGCTACTTAGGACTAAAGTAAGTTTTTAGTCCCCAAATAAGTTAAATGGCTGACAGTGACCGCTTAAAAACCTAAGAAATTCCTGTAATAGTAACATAAATTAATGGGAAGACAATAGGACAAAAGATTAATTATTCACTGTTCAGGATAAATTAATTTTTCGATTGAAAGCTATCTGGTCACCAAAAGAATTGTAAATAATGAGTAAGAACTTTTAGATTATTTTAGTTTGAAAAAAATTACTTAAACACCATTATTTTGATGAAATTATAGTTATTTTCATTAAAATGATTCTTAGTTTTTCAAACACCTGGTAATTTAAACAAGCCATACGTGGTCAACACTGAGCAAATACACTGAGCAAAATAACAAAGCAAAAATATACTGAGCAAAATATACTGAGCAAAAAATATGCTGAGCAAAATATTTTACTGAGCGTGGGAAAATGGAGAAAAATAATTATTTAAGATTCGCCCACACACGCTTTAATATTTTCCACTGTCTCAATATCGGGATCAATATTTTGCTAAATTTAGCCAGGAGCACAAATTACAATAGCTAATATTGAAGATATTGCATAATGCTGCTTATAAACATAGTTCGATATTTTTAATATTTTTCATCAAATTTCATAACAATAATTTAATTTCTCCTGTATAGTGAGCATATATATTTTATCTTCAATAGCGCATATTCTTAATCTTTATTACTGTGCAATACAAAATATCGCACAGTAATAATGACCTTGTATTGGCTCCTTATTGAGTTATTTATCATATTTTGTCTGTAACATTATTTACATTTATTGATCATAATGTTTATAAGGTGTTAACCATTTTGTGTCCAACCCACGTAACTGTTCATCTCTCGGCAGATTAGTCTCCCTAGTTTTCAGGAAATTCAAGCCTCCAGTTAAGTGGGATTTCTCTCAAGCTTTAAGACTGCAAAAACAGTTTAGCAGTCTTATTAATGAAACGTTAGTACTAATATTATCATCTTCGTAGCGTCAATATATTTCAGCAAGAGTAAAAAAAATTGTTTTTAATCCAACATTTAACATGCTTAAAATTAATCTAATATCTTTAAATAACTTATTTTCATTTCAAATTACCCATTGTTCACTTTTTAGAAATAAACTGTTGAAGTGATTTATTTTAATCATATATTATTAAATGTACTCTAATTTTTTAAACGATCAAGTACACCCCCAAGATGGCAGCAGTTGTTTTCATCCCAAGTTTAAATTAAAAGGAGAAACGTTCATAACGTTTGTAACAATGAATGTTTCTGTTTGCCTTAAGGTGGACGATTGATATAAACTGGCTGCCATCTGGCAACATAACCTTTTTTTGCATTCTAGCCATATTTCTTTTTCTTAATTAATTCATCAGTGAGCTTATAAAAATGGGTCTCTGTATTAGTATTTTAATAAACAAATATCTTTGCTATTTTTGGGAACTGAAATCTGTTATCACGGAGTACCCTCGCTTTTTATACATCAAGTCAAATAACAAGGCCCAGTCCGTCCGTAAGTCCAATGCTAAAGTTAACATTAGTTTTATTGACGGACTGGGCCTTGTTATTTGAAAAGGCCTATAATCCTGTTGGCCCATCCGGCTCGTGGTAATATAGGGCATTATCCGGGATGTATAGATGTTTTAAAACTAAAAAAGAGAGCTGAACGTGGATTCTCAACTTAACATTTGAACTTAAGGTCTTTTTTAAAGAACAAAAGGTGTGAGATGAAAAATGAAAATAATTTATAATTCCCAAAATGTTTTCAGTTCACAAAAATCAAAGGTAATAGCTGTGCAGCCCTTTTTTATATTGGTTCCTATAACAGAAGTTTTATAAAAAAAACTAACATTTTCTTCTAGAAATTTTGTCACTAAGACCTTTCATTCAAATATGATGTTAATGGGAATCAGACATGGTTTTCTCAAACGTTTCGGGCGATTTGGGCTTTATAGGCAACGCTTCTTTAATATACAGACTTTTCAATACAACCAAATATAATTTTAAAAATCTTTTATCATTCATTAATTTTTTAATGGGTGCTGAAAATTTTTCATTCAAAAGCAGTAGCCCGATTTTGAGAGACACGCGAACAAGTCATCTACGCCTCTTTCATTTGGATCATCGATCTCCAAATAACTACCTGTAGACGTAAATGCCAGAATACTCCCATCGACATAAATAACTGTATGTTTATTGGAGCAAAATAAAAAACGTAAACGATTTTTTCTACTTTTAAATCTTAATCCAGCAGTTATAGTTTATGATTATTAAACTTGATTTTTATGAATATTAATATTGACATGTAGCGTAAATGTTAATGTATATTTCACCCGGAAATTGGCTATCTGGTTGGTTGTGAATCTGGAGAAATTATCAAAAATTCGGTGGGAACATGGTTATTGGAGAGTGTGAGTAAAAGTAAGGATGTCGTCATTACTATTACAATTTACCCCTTTAAGAATATAATTAAAAGTATTTTAGTCCAATGATATGTAATAATCTACTAGTGGCTTGAAGGGGCTAAAAGCCCATAATGAGGGAAAAATCAAACAATCCTTATTTAGTACTAAGTTCCTTCAAAGCAAACTGATGATATTGATATCTAGCCTACCACATGGTTTTCAAGCAATTTTCAGCATTACATGTTTTATGTAAACAACGTAGACGTTTTTTAGATCCCAATTCTTTTTAAATGGCAGATATTTTAAGTTATTCCTCGTTTTCTGGTGAATTTTAAGCAATTTTATTATTTATCCCGCCATCTCGGAACAGATACCTTTAATTTCAGCCCTCTCCTATCTTTCTACGACTTGCCAGACGCCTACAATTTTGATGCAAAGAATCGCCTTACGAAATTAAATATATGATAATCTTAGACAAATAAAAATATAACAAACAAAAATTTATATAAAAAATATATATATATTTAATGTATTTTTTAAATATAACAAACTAAAATTTTTAAAGAATAATTCAATTCGGGAGTGTTTGATACATTTGCTTTTCGGTGACCTAAAAGCCAAATAATAATAATTTATACGAAAAAAAGGCATTCTCATAGTCAAGCAAATGAAACCTTGATAGCTCGATGTTGCAAATTGATATTACTTTCTTTACAGGAGTTATAGAAAATATATGTAACAAAATGACTTGACGTGCTCATGCACGAACGACAATCTCGATCGCTATATTTTCTTTAGGCCAAGAAAGTATTACAAGGTGCGTGTCTGGTGTCAGTTACTACAGTTTGTTTACACTGTGTACATATATCCTTACATATACAATCGTGCATGCTTGCTGCAAGAACTAGTTTTACAAAACATTTATCCTAGCAGTTTTTTCGTCTCCATATAAGCAGCACGGAATGAAATCTTACTGAACAGCCAAAAAAGGTTCTTTTTACATAATATTTATTTAAAAAAGAAAGATACTTTGGATATCTATTCAATTTTACAGGATTAATAACTAAATTTAGAACATAAACTACTTGACTCTATGCCAAATTAAAAAATCTGTCAATTGACATTACAATAAAGTTGAATAACTTGAAATATGCCTTCTCAGGCGTAGGCTAAGTGAGTTTCATCACATGGTATGACAATAATGTAGGGAATTTTCATGCCTGATCATTAATTAAATTCTTGTAAGTACATAACACACATTCAGACGGCTTAAATAGGTTCACAGAACATTGCATAAAGTATTTTCAGTGTATAAAATTGAAAAAGGGGGAGTGTGTAGTTAACTCAACGTACAATATCCAACACTTTTAGCACAAATTTTCAAATAACGGACCTTAAAACCATGTGGATTATAAGATATAGTTTTATTTTTATTTGATCATTTATTTGTTTTGGTTTAGAAACAGAAAATATAAGTTGACATGTGAGTGATTCGATCATATATTTACAAATTGAGCCGTTTCAAAAGTATGACCCAGGTTAGAAAAAACTTTAATAATTTGTTTCTTTTATAACAATTGATTTATAATTAAAGGCTGGTTCAAAATAAAATAATAGACTTTAAATTTGTAGTTCTGAAAATCTTGTTATCGACTAGGATAAAATTACAATGATATATCAAATATCCAGTGTATGTGAAATTGGATAAAGCAAAGAATGAAGTTTTTTACTAAGTAAGTTTTCTTTGCAAGTCCAATAAATTTAGCCTAAGTAAATCAAACTTTAAAAATGCCACTGTTTATCTGTATTTTTATACAAAATTAATGATTGAAGTTTATTCGTTATAAGAAAGCAAAATCTTCTCTTCCATTTTGAAATATACCTATTACAATTCCGTAATAACGTACATAAACTTAAAAGTGGGTTCCTAAAACAACTTGATATTTGATATAGGCTACTGTGAACCCGTGGATAGTTTCAATACAATGTGGAGTATCAATAATACTCCCGTTGCAGCAGACCTGCATCTCCAGCGAATTTCCAAACCTAAATTTTAATATTAAGTCATTATGGCACTGATTAAAGAGCCATATTGTACAAATACAAATATTATGATGTCTCTGCATTTTTTCGGGTAAAGATTATTACTATTATCTTAAAATCTAAATTTTATAGTTTATGGTGATTTTTTACGGTTCCTTTATCGTAATACTTGACAATGAAAATTGAAAAAGGGAGGTTTTTCTTCAACAGAAGTATTGCCATAGTACCTCCAGTATATACGAATTGGCATATCGCGGAGGTTTGGCCTGGGCGCGGCACGGTTTCCTCATTGCTCCCACATTCTGCACACTGAAGCATTGCAGCGCGGGCGGCCGCTTCTCGCCACCACCACTCCTCTGCCTTGTTCCTAGTGGCGACAACGGCTGCGCCACAGGCATGCCAGTTCTCGGTCGCCACTTGTGTGAAGGAAGAGGTATGGTGGTAGTGGGAGTTGCGCATGCCCGCGCCACATCGCCTCTTTGAGTATTGGGCGATTACTGTTTGGGAGCAATGGGGAAACCGTGCCGCGCCCGCACCACGCCTTCGCGAAACGCCAGATCAGTGTGAATTGGGCCTAATCTGTTTAGTTTTAATTGACACATAGTACAACTAAAAGATGTCAGGTTAGAGTCTGGAAAATATTCCAAATTAAGACAAATTTTGTTTCAAATTCAAAGTCAAAAACGGTTTTATTAAAAAAAAAAACATAATTTTACAGCAGAATACATAACAAATATAAAAATGGAAACGCCCCCACAAAGACTGTCCATCTGTGGGCGGGGGCGGGTCTGATCAGCCCATCTTCTGCGGAAATAAAAACAATTACTTTTTATTCTAGTACGTAATTACGTTTGTTATCAGTACTTTGTGTTCTGTGGCTCAACGTAGTGTTAGTAATTCTAATACATAACATTTTTTTAATTGTCGGGAATTTAGGGTTTTTATGTTGTTCAGGTATATTTCTTTTTTCACTTTGCCAGCCTGTATGGAAGTTCAAACATTCAACATTCTACAAAACTAACCTAAACTTAAAACAAACGCCACAGAAGTAAAGATTTGCATATATATTATGTAGTTAAATTAATACTGTTAAACAAAATACACAACTCATTTTAACAGAAGAATCCGAGCATTATAAATTAGTAAATAAAAAGTAAAATGTAGGGAGTGTTGTGTTAGTGTTTTGAGTGGTCCAAGTTTGTTAAAATATACCTATCTTTTTATTTTCTCTCTTGTAGCCTATCATATTATTTTGGTAGTCATTATCGCTGCAGGTTGGTTTTTGAACTTTATTAGTTAAGGCCTAAATCACCAAATTTGACTGTTTAGGCTTTGAGGTGGAAATCAATTTTACGACTAAGTTAATAATTTGTTGGCCTAGCCTAGCTAATAATTTGTCTTTAACTAACTAACTGAACATTGGAACATGTATGGTGTGGGCCTGTTTCTTTACCAGAGGCATTTTTAAAGTTTTGATTGGGAACACTAAACTTACGAACCCATGCATTGTTACTTTAGGACTTTCATATATGATGATGTTCTGCTGTTCTAACCTCACTGGGGTTCAGCTTTAGTAACTGAAATTCTCATCATAATATTTCTACAGCAAAGTGTATCCGTACTTAGCAACATTATTTTGACGTAAGGAAGAACAGACTTAAGTCGACGCATTGTTGTTGTCATCCGATGACAACAGATGTATGGTCGACCCATTCGATACCGTATAGGCCTACTGATCCAACAACAGTCAGTAATGAAATAGAAACATTTTGATACCGCACTAATAACCAAAATCAAGGTCAAGTTCTCTTATTTAAAGAAATTTACCTTCTTTTATTTTATTTTATTTAAATTTTTCACAAAACGTAAACACACCATAGGCTACATAAAACCAACTAACCTAATATAAGTTGGTACATTGTGAAACTAGATAAACAATACACCAAAACTCTAAGAAAAATGTTAATAGTAAGTTAAAATAACTAATCAAACTCAGCCTATCTTGTTTCCCATCATCTGCCATCTTGAACTAAGGTACACTATCAATAACCAGTAATAACTATAAGTTACACTTTCACAAAATGGTAACAAAACAATAATTGACAAATATGATGGAGTTGTATATCTAGTTATGACCCAACAAACTATTTAAACAAGTTCAACTATCGTTAGATCGTTCGATGTTGTTTTCATAATACAATTCAATCGTCTGATAAATTTATAGGCACATACGGCAGAAGATTAGCTAGTATAAAAATTATACCCTTGCTACAATCTAATGCTGACCTTTAGTATGATAGCATAAATTAGGCCTACTCATAGCCCATGGACAAATGGCAACTTTACCCAGATTCGATTCTTGGTCAGGACTCAAACTGGCAACTTTATCCAAATTCGATTCTTGGTCAGGATTCAAACCGGCGACCCTCATGATATGGATGTGTGCTCTTATCCACTAAGATATACAGTCAGTTAAATTGTCGAAGCATTCTTAGGTATATTTTTTTCTTAAGTAAAAAATGTTTTATTTCCAATGACTGGATTATCACTCCTTTAGGGGATTATATCAGAAATAAATTGACAGGCCTAGGCCCTAGGCGTTTCATGCATTAATCTTGAGTCATGGCCTACTGCTTTAGCTGAAGAACATTATATATAGGCCCTATTGCCAATTATCAGAGACTATGTACAATGTTTGGTATAAACAAATTTCAACAATGATAAAATTACAATTTAGACTAGAATTGACAGCAGCTGTGGTGTCCTGATGGTTTTTAATCTAAGCCTACTAAATCTGCTTCTGGTGGTGGTTAGTAAATGAAAAGGTTGCTTTACCTCAATTCTTCAACGAATCAAATGTATCCGTTTAAAGGGTACTTAAGTTTGGGCTAAAAGATCCGTAGCCATTTTCAAACAATTATGTCAAACTTTACTTCATGTCGAAGCTCGTCATACATCTAAAACCACTTTATACGCAAAATTCAACACAAAAAATAAAACATTCAACATTTAATTCGAAAGTGAGTTTCACACATTTGAGTTTGACTGTGCCGGAAAAAATTAGGCTTGTCAACTAGTCGACGAGTGGCTTTATTGTCTAGTCATAGTCATTTAGTCGACAAGTCGATTAATTTGATTCGTCTAAATCTCTAATTCATTATTTTAACTATTCGATATTTTACTGTTTTCAACCAACTAGTCGGCCACATAACCGCTTAGATTTTTGGTTTTTCTATCGGTTTTATCTCGTTCGACTAGTTAGAACGACTAGACTAGTCGATGTTTAATAGGGTGACTAGTCGACCAGTGTGATTGACTTGACTAGTTGATGTCCGAAAGTAATCGACTAGTCACTAGTCGATGTTCAGATCACTAGAACAAATTATTTCCTTAAATGATGTTTGTGTTAAATTTGTGTAAGAAATGTTTTCAGTATGACGACATTAGGACTGAAGTAAAATATGATATTATACTGGTTAGTAAATGGCTTCTTGTATCCAAAACTTAAGTAAAAAATAAAAGATTCATATGAATCGTTGAAAAATTAAGGTAAGTAACCTGTTATATATATTTCAGACTATACAGGAGGCATCACTATGAAAAAGTTAAGTTTTCTCGAATAAAATGTATATACCATATGCTAAGTGTTTAGATGGGGACACAACTTTAATATACAGTTGGTGCGTTTCATCTTGAGCTGTTGGAACCGTTAACACCTAGAACATCTGGATCGGAGTACAAGTCATCGGAATACCACCGCAGCTGATCTTTGAAGTCGTACTAGCCCAAGGCTGCATTGGAAAAACAGGCCATTCTGAAGCGATCCCAGCGCTGCGCGACGTCACACAAGTAGGCAGGGAACTAACACCCAATGTTTACATTTTATTACTAAACGTCATGTATTCCTCATTTGATTACATTTTTTATAGCCTATTTACATTTTATCACCAAATGTCAAATATTACTTGTTTATTTACTTTTTAATGTTTATTTTTGAAATTATTTGATGAGCAGCACAGCTGTGAGCCCTGATCTAGACTCTCAGCCTGCATACTTGTTTGACGTCATAAATTCTGCAGCATGGCCTATATTTTCAGTGTGGCCTTGACTAGCCTGACTTGATAGCATTTTCTAAAAACTATTTGTTTTGTAATTTGTAAACAAACATTGTTTATGTTAGTTGAAATTGATTTCTAGGCTACATTGCATTGTGTTAAGATGCACATCGGTGAGTAATCTGAACCTTTAATGATTGAACGGTAGTGTTGGATTAACACTTACCGATCATTGTTTTTCGTCTACCAAAAATGTTTACGGTGGATTCGGTAAATAACTACAATGGACATTGTTGGTTGTCAAGATGTGATAAATGATGCCGATTCAAATGGATTTGCCTATTTAGGCATATGGTAACTGGTTAGTCTCCGGTGAGTGTAGCGGTTCACGTCCATTTTTTGTTGTACTTGATTATTGAGAGAAAACAATGTATGACAGCTTCGGCATTGGTGGATAAAAAATGCACCAAGTTTATCTAACTTCCTCATATTTATCATTCATAAAAAATCCAACACAACAAAACAGATGGAAAACCTTTTCAAGAGAAGAATATTTTTTATTAGGCTGCGGTTAAAAAATGATAAAGGATATTTAAATCTTAGTTGCTTGAGATTAAAAAAAAAGAAACATGTTTGCATTCTTGTTTTGTCCTTTTGCATTTGCAACGCCCTTGTAGACCATTGAGCTGTGCATGGACAGTACAGTAATAAACAGTAATTTTTCAAAGAAACTGATGAGCAGACAAATTCAAAACCAAGACATCCCTGTCAAGTTTTTGTGATTTGGCGCACTCTTGAGTACAGTGCAGCCTCACTAAATCACTATTGTTAATGATTGTTTTGTTACTCTGCAAAGTTACAACTTATGGTTTTCGATAGTGTTTAAGAAAAAGATAGGTTGGAATAATCTGTTAATAATCTGGATTAATAGGCCCTCTTTTCATCAGCAACTAACGACTTACTAGCCGATTAGTTTAAGCATGAACTTGGCTTGCCTCCTAACTAGTCAATTAGTCACCGTTCAAACGTATGCTACATCATTTGTCTAGTCTTTCAAACTAGTAGAATGAACAATAACCATCAGAAACTCCCATCTCTTCTTGGTTTCGCTGCAGACTATAGTAGGCGTAAAAAAATTGTGATGTACGAAATTACTTAAACAGCTGATTCCCTATATAATTAATTAATACTGAGAATCAGCTGTTTAAGTAATTTTGAACATGGCAATTGCACTGTGCCAAGTATAGTTGGATAAAACTCTGTCATTATTGGCACAAAGAACTAAGTCAAAACAAATTAATATAAACTCAAACTAAAAATTCACGGATGCAGTTCGCACAATTTATCTCCAGCTATACAGTTCAGTCAGCTGGTGGTTTGTCATGGGGGGAGAGAGGGTACATTTCTGATAACATAACTCAACAGCCTCTCTGCTTGTCAATATTGTTATGTTTACCAATATCATAAGTTGAAATTATCTTATGATATGGTTAGTACCTATGTAGTTTACATAGCTGGAGGTAGATTGCACAAACTGTAGGCGTATTACATTTTTTTAAAGTACACGTACTAAGTCCGACTAAGGCTAATGTCGAGACACTCAGATTGGTTTACATTGGACGATTCCCTATTTTTTAATACTTATAACTGGCCTACCACTCAACTTGTATATCTGTTTACAACAGACAAGTTGATGGTTGAGTACCACTCACCTTTCCAGTTTAAAATTTATTTTAAAGTATTACCAAGCAATATATTGTTTTCATTTTTTTGTAGCTGATTTTAAACTATTTATTAATATTATATCTACACCTATTCTTTTTTTTCTTTTAAATTAACCGAATTTTTAATATAGTATGTACATTCTGCAAAATCTTGATCAATGAACTATTCAAAATAAACACAAATGGAATATTCATCACCTGAAAATTTAATCATATGTTCAGAAATGTATTTTAAAAATCTCTTAAATCAGAATGACTATACTTTTGGAGGGAAAATTAAAAATAATATTGGACAACGTACTGTGTTTAGCACATCCAATACTATCCAATTTCTAAGCAACGGATTGACGTAGAATAATAATTCAAAATGCTAAATTGTTTGTTTTTTTAAGCTGAATTCAATTTTAACAATTAAATTCAAATAAAATTAATAAAAAGGTGTTAAATCTTGAAAATAAATTTTATTTCGTTAAAAATACCTTCTTAGAGCAAACCTATCCTGCTGGTTTTCGAACTCGAAGTAATAAATGTCGCTTTATACGTATGTACCAAATTTCATCGAGATCGGATCTTTTTTTCAAAAGTTATCGCGCCTACGGACTGATATATATCCCTATATATATATATATGAAATTGAACGAACGGTGTTTTTGGGGTCTAGGGACCTCAAAATGAAAAGTTACGGTGGTCCCGCGCTTAAGTCTTACCGTGCCGCCTACGGTAATAGCTACTTCCCTATAGGGGGAAATTCGCTAAAAGCTTTGATTGTAAATCATTTCAAAGTCAGATTCAAAGTCAATGGTAAAATCTAATGTTCTAAAACTCTCAGACGACACGTTTTAATATCGTGCACTTTGAAACTTCATATATCGAAATGGGTGAGATAATTTACGATAGCATTTATAATGTACATTGTATATTATGCAATATACAATATACTTTTAAGTTATCATTGAAAGTAAAAGATAATTTTAAATTTTAAAGAACGCATGCTATTATTTCTCTGCCACATAAAATGGACTCACAAATCACGAGGATTGTTATTGCCAAGGACGGAATCTCAGTGCATCTCGAATGTCGCCACTTGGCGTTATATTATGTTGACATAAATCTTGCTTTCCCGGGACGTCCAGCTTCTTACCTTTATGGTGCCGTTTCATTAATTACACTTCTTATTCGAAGTAATTTGCATGCTCAAACGAGTCAAGTTTTCAAAGTAAAATAAATCTTAGTACGGTTTCAGGCTAATTTTAAACATTATATTTGGGCATCATCCGAAATGGTTCATTTACAATCTACAGTCCAATGATGAATAAAATCATTAGAATTAAGAATTTAAAAAAAAATATGGGATTTGTACATTTAACACAGAACCGAAAAACCTTTTTCGGTTTTACATTTACCGAAAATAGTAGTTTATGCAACGATTGTATAATGAATGTCTTTAAGCCACGAGTGAGATGTAAGTTAGAACACGAGCGAAGCGAGTGTTCTAAATATCTCACGAGTGGCTTAAAGGCATAATACAATCGTTGCATACACTATTTTATCTACGACCAACAATATACGACAAAATTTTCCCCGAAGTTAAACAAAACTCATGACTTTTAATAATGATGGAATAGGTCATCTAAAATTTGAGGTTAGGCAAATAAGCAGACTGAACCATGAATCGTTGTGGAACAATCAGCTGATGGGATAAGTAAACTCAAACATGAATCGTAATGCAACAATCAGCTGATGTGCGAATTGCGTAATTGTTATTATGACACTACTTCCGTCAAATGCCGAGCTCTCATTGGTCTAGAACCAGTACTCTAAAGTGACTCCAGTACTCTAAAGTCGTCATTAGAGTACTGCTTGGTTTTTGGTGGTTTAATGTATATCATTATAATGTTTATTGTAATACCATAATTGGTGCTTATTGCAATGGTCGTAGATAAAATGGTTTTACTGAAAGTCACAACCAATATTATTTTGATCAAGTATTAATTAACGAGTATTTTTCATTTTTATAATTTGAAGACTGATGTAATTAGATAAAAAGTAAATCTTCCTCTAAAATATTTTTATTTTTACTAATGAAACAGGTTAGCTTTTCAAAATGTAAATTAAAGAGAATAAAACCCTACATATTCAACTATACTGCTCCAAAGAAAAATTTTGCGTTTTGCACAAACCCGTTTTATGTGCAAACGAATGTCAGAGTGACAAAATTTATGGCAGTGTCACGACAAGGCTAGAATATAGCTATCTCAGCCTCACCTCACAGCGACGACGTGGCAAAACTTTTCTTTTAGAGCGTAACAGGCCAGCAATGGCATATCCATTATACTTCACAGCAGCATGTATTTCCTATGTCCTCGGGAGGTTTGATTCTATTGCAACTCGCTTGAACATGCACTCACGGAAATATGTTAAGTGTATAAGAATATCAGATTTTATGTTTCGTAATAAAGCGTCATAGCTGAAGATATTTTGAATATACTGTTAAATATTTTGTCAGTATCATATTTTGTTATGTATTCAAAAATAATTAATTTTTAGTTACTTAAAAAATTTGTATATTGTTGATCAAGAGAGACAAATTTTGTGAAAACAAAATAACAAAACAATAAGTGACAACTCTAAATTACCATGTGACTACTCAAATGAATATTTTAAAACAACAGTAAAAAATTAGGTTTTTATATCGATATTCGACTCAGAAGAAGTAGTCTGTTACAAGTTCGATCATGTCGTAGTCAAGAACCTAAAATTATCGAGGTCTTGCATATTCTTTCAGAGGGCAAAATCTGTTTTTCATAATACTACACAATAAAGTAGATGCAATAAAATATAAACAATGTTATCATTTATTTGGCTATTAACACAATGAAAAACTCTTACCATTTTTTCCTTATGTTACCAAGTGACAACAAGAAAAAATATGTGATTGGAATATATCTGTAAGATAAACTCCATTATATACACCAGACGTTCATATAATAAGACTTGCGTAAATTATATCACTAAATGTAAAAATTACTTACAGAAAATTTCTTTGCGTTCGTCAAAGAAACGTTTCGAAATTAGCTGATATTATCGTAACTTAATGAGTACAGCCTTATTCTGTCCTCGCTGGTTGATACCCATTAAAAAACATTCACAAGGTTAAAAATTAATTGTTTTAATACATTTTCTAAATATATTTTGAAACCTGAATACATGAAATCAGCACGTAAATTTTAAGAGTCTAAACGCACCTCGTGATATCTCGGAGGAATAAAAGTCATGTAGAACCTTTACTTTATTCTTGTCACTATCGAGACTATAAATTTTGTCACTCTCGTTCTTACGTAAACTTGGGCAATGTATAATGCATGAACTGCCCGAGACCAGAACCACAATCAGCTTTTAAAGAACTACCATTTAGGTAATATTTTGCCATATTCTTTGTGAGGAGAAAAATTGCCAGAACGTTTATTATTACCACATTTTAAGTTATTTTTGGTAGGATGCATTAATAAATATTTGATTCAGGGGTTGGAATAGGCGTTCGTGAGTTTGAGGAAGTACTGACTAACTAAATTTTATATAAAAACCATTTTAACAATTTGGTAATCATATTTTATATTTTTTAAAGAAGAGGAAATAATCCTCAATTTATACGTTTTTCCTACTTCCCTTTAAAAAGCAATGATTGGTTACCCGGGAAAATAGGTATTCTGGGAATGCTGTGCTGTGCTGTATAATCGGGTGAATTCTCAAGTTCGGTCCCTGTTCTAATGTGTGTATTACAAAAATATTACTTCACACCTGAATTTAAATTTGTTAAAATCTAATGAAATTAATTACTTTTTGAATTTAACTGAATAGGCCTTATTGTCAATTAAAGGAACTGTTTGAATTAAAAACATACAATTTTGAAAAAAGAAAGAAACTGAATAAACAAAGGCAGTTATTTTTTTAAACTGGAAATATTTGTTTTGAATAGTTTATAAGACAAAATATAATACTTACTTAATATTCTCGGTGTAAATAATGATAAAAATCATTCAGAATGCATTTTCTTATTTTATAATGTAAGTAGCTTTCTATTACAATTTATAAGCCCAAACGTTTAGGTTTGCAGCTATAACTCACATCTTTTGAGGTGTTCATACCGTGTACTTCTGAATGTTTAATCTAAAGGGCTTTCAAGATGTACAAGACACGTTTCCTTATCATGGACGCATAAAACTTTAAGTGTAATGATACTATCTTGAAAATATGACTTCCTCATTAATTAAGTTTTTAATCAAGCTAAAAATCTATTATTAGGTCTTAATTTTCAAATAATAAATATATATAGTGGCAATCATTAATGTATTATGATAGTACAAAAAGGCCTTAATGTATGAAATTACAAAAAGAGAATGATAATTGTTAACAGTTATACGAATGTAAAATTTGAATCGCTATGTATTATAATGTCCCACTGTGGCTACACAGGATAGATGTAGTAAAATAATAGCCTCAACCTAATGGGTAAAGTTACAATGACCTAACCGTTATGAACAAGAGGCCATTAGAGTTGTGGGATAAAGTAACGACTGAAACTGGGTTTAAACACTGAAACTAATAAAGCCATGGATGGTTATCTCGTTGGTTGTTTAATGACAACATCTTGTATGTTAAAACAGAATTTCCTACGAATTTTATCGTGTGAATCGAAACGCTTGTAAAATAACCACTTCAGGTAAACAAAATATTTTAAAGAATTTGGAGTTGCGTTGGTTAAAGAAAAAAATGTAATGATTATGGTCGTGGTAAAGAAAATTACTTGACATTAAACACCTATCATTAACCCACATGTCAAGATATAAAAATGTAACAGTTTTCCTATTATCACTAGATCACTATTTAAAGACACCGACTCTATCTATGCGTATATTAAGACGAATATGAATGAAAGATGAATTAGAATGGATTATATGAAAGCTTTGTTACTACAAAAGATCAACTGGTTCGATCAGCCTTTTTGAACGATTCCCAATATACATTCTTTTAAATTTTACGTTTGATGGATATAGAAAATGTCTGGTCAAGACAACTGAAAATTACATAGAGGTCACAAGCCCACGCGATCCATCCATTGGCGCCTCTCACACGCAATGTGGCTACAGGCCGATTCAAACGACAAGGCAAGCCCACAAGACCAATGTTCATTTTAGCATTGAGCTTACGGACGGCCTGAGCAAAGTCATTTCACGCTGTATATAAAACTTCTTCTTGCTGGAGTACTAACAGTTACCGTGGATAAATAGCCTTTGTTTTATAATTTCAAATTTTAATTTATTGATAGTGTTAAAATATATTTACATTAAATATATTTCCCGAAAAAATGTATTTTGAAAAATATATATGGAAAAATATATTTCCAAAAATATACATACATTATTTTACTAAATTTTAATTATTATTACCATGAAGATTTTCTTTACTTTACTGATGATGTAAACTGTTATAGAAAAAGGTAATATATGTTGTTTGATTAGAGAAAGGTAAAACTGCAAAATATAATTTTTGATGGGATATTTCGTTTGGAAACAAATTCCTTTGTTAAATTACTAAATTATTAAATTCTTTTGTATAGTTGTCAGTTGTGTTAACGTTATAATAACTAACGTATGAATATCATAAACTTATTAAACCATATAACTTGGGCCTGAACGTCATTATTTAACTGATGCTAAATCATCCCTACAGAAGTCAATAATTTATCAAAAGAGAGATAAGTTGTTCTAATCGATATAGCCTATTAGTAACAGCTTGATAATTTCAGTCGTTAAGTGTAGACAACTTGTATTACTTTTCATGTAATGATTACTTATCATGTCCAATTACCAAATATCAGTACATATTCATCGACACATAAACGCACCTGATTGATGAAAATCGCAATTCAGATCATGTATTTAATATTTTGCGTAAAAAGAAGATTACACGCCGCTCCCAGCAGATGACGCGTGTTTTCGCCGCTCTGCCTCTGAAAGCTTCCGAAGTGTTTAATCTGGTTATCACCTCGTCTAATTCATTACATCCACCTTCGCGCTCACAAAGTAGGTTCTCACGAGTAAATATGGCGTCATTTTAGTCTTCTTTGGCTACTCTGTGTATTAAAAAACTCCTGATATAATTAATATTCTAAAGTGCTGTAATTCTAATACCGCTACCACAAATTTGATGCATTATACCTTTCCAAGGGGGCGAAGCCCTTTGATCTTAATATATAAATAGCATATCATAAATCCTTGTATGCGTACAAAGCATGTTAAGTGTACAGGCTTTTGAATTTAGGTGAATATGTGTTACAGAATATGAAATAGCTTTCTTTACATAACACAATTTTAAAATAGTCTAATATTAGGCTAAAATTAATCCTAGGTAAAAATTTGTATAAAAAATTATTTCACCAAGGCCAATCTTATTACCGATTATGACTAATTCCGTTTTCAAACAACAAAAATACAGCAGCACTCAAGGGCGCACTGTAACAAAAAAATCACTATATCAATATTTTGATGTAACTAGATTGAATTAAAGTAAAATATTTCATTCCATTAAAATAAACTTCATTCAATTAATATTCTGCACAAGAATAAAAAAATGCATTCTGCGTCAATGTTCATTTAAATACTAAACAAATCTCTTTCGTCAATACATGACCTGCATGGGTTAAAGTGTATATTTTATAATTGTAGTCTGATCAAATTCGATAAACGGCTTGAATATAAAGGTTTGAGACTGAAATATTACTGTTGTTCAGTGAGTAAATGTTAACCATGGTTTGGCTAAAAATATTCCTGTCCTAGATTATTTCTAAAATAAGGTATTGTATTAGTTAATTCTTTAATGAATTCAAATCTAATTCCTATTTTTTTTCCATTTTCTTCAGTTCTTCGTTTTACTTTACTTTCTTTCTTACTAATATTTGTAAACCATATTTTGAATTTTAAGTATGAAATGTACTGAAATAAAATTATATGTCTGCCTAGTGTGGAAAGTGCATTTAGAAACATTGCTCAAATACAGATTGCTTATATTTTATTTTCCTCGTAGGCACATAAACCTAAAGTTAATTGGCCTGAATCCCGATTTCTTTTGGATTTGCTTGGTAGTATGGTGACAGATAAAAATTAGGATCAACTTTTAAAAAAGCAGACAAAATTACTCCTGATGACATGTTTTTCTAAATGTCTAAGAAAAAAAACCAGCCTTACAATAAAGTTTTTGAGAAAATTAAATATTCTGTCACAATTAAAAGATTCGAAGAAGTTTTAGTAACGTTTATAAATCGTATCCCGTTAAAAATATAATTAACTGGTTTTAACTATAAATTGAATAGTACTTTATAATACAGCAGCAATAAAACGTTTAGTCTAAAGACATGAATATGTTAGATAGAACAAAAGTTGTTACACACTTGACTGAGCGTGACAGTGAAGTAATGATGGGGACAAGTTCGTTACAAGTTTGGAAGCTACGTGGTTTTTGAGCAAACTTGTCAAGACGGCGGCAAGTTGATAACATGGACCTGCCAATTAGTGGCACTAAATAATAATGCTATTTGAGTATAGTATCATGATATACGAAATATCAATATATTTATCTTTGATGCGTCATTTGTATATTTAAAGTGAATAGCGGAGATTTTGTTAGAATCAAACAACTCCATCTAAACTGCTGTTTACTGCTATAACAAGTCTTAATAGTTTTCACTCAGTTAAAATTGAGTTGCTTAATTTTTCATGATTAAATTTTATTGTTGCAAAATCTGTTATTTGTATAAGGCCACAAGTGTTTCCATTTTTATTGAATCAAAATCATTTCTGTCAATTACAAACCCATGTTAATATATATCTTTTTGAATTTCCCCAGGTAACTAACCGGGATTTAGAAGGATGAAATAGACGTGGAAGTAAAAATATATGCAATCCTATACGTTTGCAGTTTTTCACAGAGTTATTGAATATAAATACGATTCAATATTCTTGATCCTTCAATATTTCAAAGAAATATTGAATATCCTTGAGTTCTTTTAGTATTGAACAAAGGATTCAAAGCTTTTTTACTCAAAGGAAATACCAATGTATCACAATCATTACAACTTGGTTACATGTGAGAAACTATTTCGAATTCTACCCTTAAGATGTTAAAGAAAATGTTTCTGCGCAACTTTATACATATTTTGAGGAAAGTACCTTGTATATTCTCTGCGAGCCCTTTGTATGAAATATTCAGACGAGGACAACATGAATATTTTATGTGCGTGCATCGTAAGTCACCGGTACAAAACTATACTTTACAAGTAACACGATATCCAAATAAACCAAGCGTACCTACTCTTAATCAAACCTAAATGATAATACGTTAGTTATTCACAACAGTCTGGTTTACAATTGGTTCTTCAAACTGCAGTATTTTGTTTTATTGAAAGAATGCATGGCACACTACCACTTTATTTGTTAAGGAAATGTATTGTAAGTTTAAGAACCTTAATTCATTCCACCCTAACGTGTATTTCAACGTTTACCCATAAGAAAATTAAGCTATATTTAATATTAGGATGAGTTTTTTGTCCTTAGTAATAGTTCTCAATTAGATATTAATGCTAGTCGCCCCTTGTATTTCATTTTTGTAATTGTAACTCTTTTTCAGTTTGTTATGTATTTACAATTTGTGTAATAATGCAACTATGTCAACCTGTGAAATTGTTGTATTTTATATTAATTTTGTAATTAGTTATTTCTCTGTTGTATTATGATTAATTATTTATTGTTGTTATTCTACTTTCTACTTTGTGTTCATTCGATTGTGCCGTGTAGTTTAAGCATTTCTTGTCTAGGAGTAATTAGTCTGTAGCATTCTGATCAGCATGCAGCTTCTTAGAATTATTGGTAGCCATCTTTTTTATGTTGTATAATATTATTGTAAAATGGTTTCAACCGTGGAAATAAATAAATAAATAAATAAATAAATACTTCATATCTTAATAGTTTTCCCATGGGGCTAGTACGACTGAATTTTTTAGCTCTTTGTTACTATCATGTATACATTCCTTATATCGTATTGAAAATCAACTTTTTACCAATACCATTAACATTAAACATTTACCAATACCATTAACTACCCAACACGTTTTAGCCGATAACACCTTAAACTTCACAGTTTAATTACGGTTTTGTAAAAATATATTTATCTCAAACGAAGTACAGGATGATATCACGCACTTAAGATTTGTTTCCCTCGCGAAAGATAAGTATTGTGATATACGAAAGGGCACTATAAAGGTAAGAAGCCGGACGGCGCGGGGAAGCAAGATTTATGCCAACATATAACGCCAAGTGGCGACATTCGAGAAAGACTGAGACTTCGTCCTTGGCAATAACAATCCTCGTGATTTGTGGGTCTATTACGTGTGGCAGAGAAATATTTACAGGTGTTATTTTCCTCTAATGTAAAAATACCTTACAGTACCTCATGTGTTAGATTCACTGTAAATGTAGCTTTAACTAATATTCCCAACTTACTACATGCTACACAATTTGTAAACCTATTGATGAATTAAAAAAATTCACTGTGTAGTTCTGTAAAAATATTGTAAATAGAAGCAGGTTTTTGAAATTCCAGAGATACTGATTGAAAATTAAATATCGTTGGACTGGGGATCACTTTAGACTTTAGGGATTTTTCATAAAAGATCAAATTTCACGGATATCATTGATTTATTACGGGAGGTTTACGACTTCCTCTCAAAGATAATTCGCTGAACTTTCTTTCTATTGATTTGTTGGATCCAATAAAAAAAGTTTTCAGTGACAATCACAATACTTTTCTACAGACTAAAACATTTTTTCGTTAGTTGCCTGCCAAGCGAAGTGCGGGTTTTTCTTCTAATTACATTCAATATTGATACAAGCGTGTTTGAAATATTATTACTTTTAAGGGTACAGCTAAATTATGTAGCAGAAATATTTTATAATTTTTCGTTAAAATACCAAACTATGAAATAGCAGTCCTAGGTACCATAAATAATATGTACAAAATATATTTATATTACTTAACTTCTAACTCAAAAAACATTGCTCTATCAAAATAAATTTTTATGTACATTTAATCTAGAGATGTGTTCGTATATGAAGCTTTATTAACTTAGCTACCAACCTATAAGATGTGTCCCCAAGATTCCTATATAAAGAGGAAAACTCAATGTTCAGGAGGCGCCAATCGCTTGTTTGCGTGGCATCTGATGTCGGCATTCTCGCTTTAATGAATAATTTCCAGCACGCATCATGAAAAATCATGATTAAACTGCCGGAAATCACGACCGTTAAAAAACCTATCAAGCCACTATCAGGTGAATCCTTTTAATTTGGTCCTAACTCATTCATAATTTTTTCAAATGATAAATTATTCACTGTTTGAATAGCTTGGCGCAAATGTATAATTTATATATATATAATATAAACCATTTTGTGCATAAAGTGCTCAGATGTCCCTTATAGCTAAAATATTTACTTAAGGATATTGTATTACATATAAAATAAGCTAATAAGTTAAAGGACAATGTTTAATCATGCGCTAAAATTTAAAGATGATTTTTACTTTTACTAAATATAAGGTCATAGAATTTTGGTTTTATAAAAGAAAAACCTTAACGTTTCGAAATATATCAAAATTTTGCTGTAATTTTTTCCATAGGATGCAGATTGGAGTATAATAGTGTTATATGGAACCCATCGTTTAAGGTATTTTGTAGGAAAGTTGAAAGTTGATAGATCAATCTACAGCAATATTTAATATAAAAATATTAAATTTCATATTTAAAAACGTTTAGCCGTAGCAAGCTGAGAGATTTCCTAGTAGTTACCTTAAAAATAAGCATCAGTTCCAAAATATATTAAAAAACATATTTGTGTTAAATGTGTAACCACATTTATGAGCTTATATAAATTCTTTATGAACTTATATAAAATAGAGTATCTAAATAATTGAAGGTACTCTAATAACCTATTCGCTCATGTTACTAAAATAATTGCCAGGATTTAAAATTAAATAAATGAATAAATAAATAAATCGTTTATTTCTCAATAAAGTCCATGCACAGTAATACAAATACATAACTAAATAATCCTTAAACTAATACATATGTTAATACAATCAAAAGCTCATCAAATTTGTTCATCATCAAATTCATCATCTAATACTGATAGTCATTTTAAATTTCCTTTTATAAAAATGTTTGATAACAGCCGGCATGAATTTATTGATGTATAAATAGCTTAAGTAATTTAATTGTAAAGTAACTGTTTAGTAAATAACTTAACTTACAGGGAGAGTAAATTTCCTGAAACCAAGCAACTGATCTCGAATGATTCTTTGCCGAGTAATGAACCGTTACGTGGACTGAACACGAAATGTTTTGCTACTTTTGTTAGTGTTTCTTCTTTATTGAAATTATCAAGTTTAAACTAAAACATAATCAAAATATTCATACGTATTAGCTCAAGATTGTTTTGATTTTAATTATGATATGAGGAATGAGGATTGCTGGACAAACGATGGGGTTTTAAATTAAAATAGCCTTTCATTTAGCATTTATACATTTTCTTTTACTAATTTACTTAAACAATTTGATCTGTCGGTTGGTTTTAGAATGTTTCTATGTGCTAAGCCATAAAATTAACGTCCAAAATTCATGAAATATTTCATTTTTTTAAACCAGCTTAAGTTTCAATTGCTTATGTTTGTAATAAGCAAACGAATATATTTGTTTATTGTTTTAAATTATTTTCTATGTAAAATGTAAATGGAATAACAGATCTGATCTGAAATTTAATTTCGGCACGGAAAACCCAAAGTTAAGTCAACTTCTCATGTCATAATTGTGTGTATTTGCAAAAAATATTGATTATGTAGATTTGCATGGTTTTTACATAAACAGTTTCATATTAAGTACTCTAAAATTTTGAAACAACAAGACCATTGGATATCTCAAATCATTGTGCAAAATTATTTTTAAAATAGATCTTTGAGCGATATTTAGGTGTACTGAGGCAGACGTGCCTCCCCACGCTAGGACTCCGTACTGGAGAACTAACTGGGTGTAGTCATACGTAATGGTCCATGGACGGTAACGGTATGGCTGTCTCAACTGTCTAAAAGCATACATTTTCTTAAGATTTTGTTTAGTATATTGAACATGTGGCATCCAAGACAATATTCTGTCCTATGACTCCTAAATACTTATATTAGGCAACATGTCCAATAATTCCAAAGTTGCAGGAGGGAATATAAAAAGGAAAATAATTTTTTATACTTATTTAAAAAAAACAAAAGCTTTGTTTTATGAAAGATGTATTATAGTGTATGCAGTAAAGCATACACGTGATGTCATATTGTATGTACTTCAAAAGTTTACAAACATTTGTTTAACCAAAACCAAAATTAGGAGCTTAAAAGTTCATTATATTAGAACACTTATACAATATACAATAGTATACTAATACAATGCCATAGATGCAATATTTTGGCTAATTTTTTATATCTAAGACCTAGAAACAACTAAATCTAATCTTCTGACCGTAATGACGACTACTTAGATTGTAAAGAATATATATACATTTCCTTTTTATATTGCTTTCACATTTTCCTTTTAAATCTATCCATAACAAACATGTGATAGGCTCTTATAAAGTTTTGTTTTTTGAAGGCTATTGTAAAAATATTCCTGGCGTAAAAAGCAAACCTGTTAATTCTGTTGCACCAAGGCTAGGGCAGGTGTTGGAGGGGCTTGTTGAAGACTATAATGATGTTAGGATCAAAGGTCGGCCTTTCCTCTCTAGCCTTTGTGTCCCACCACTAACGCTTAACTCCGGTCGTTTGCACTTACCCGTTTCAGTAGTCTGATTATCATTCAATCAATTGTATTTGTATAATTCAAATTTCCAGACTACAATTGTTATTTTATGTTTCACTGATTATGAATACAATCCTCTCCTACCCAATGATAACATTTGGTTTTATGATTTGTTTTTAAGCTCTCAGATTAAGTCCCATTGATGCCGAATGATATCGTATATTGCGAATTGTATTCACGTTCACGGTCTGGTGGTTGGCAGAACTAGAATAACAGGTGCATCAGCCAGGAGGTTGTGAGTTACTGATTTTTAGAGTTGTACCTGGATTTCTCGAGTTGTTCAAATTTTTCCATTTAGCGGATTTTTATGGTAAGTTATATAAACTTTACACTAATGAAAAAAATACTGAGCTATAGGTTATGGTTATAAAAAGCTTTTTGGCCAGTTAACGTCAAAACCCCAGTTATGTTGAGTTAGTATGAAAAACGAAGTAAAAACTTTTTCATCATACTGTCCCGAAAACAGCCGTTTTAGTTCTCTAAATCGTACGCAAAATTATCGTTTTTGGATCACGCCGAATAGGAGTACTGAAAAAACATATGGTAAATTTTGCCGTACTCTAATGTCAATATTTGTTTATATTACGTTTGAAAGGTTGAACAATTTCTTAAATTGTGTTTGTAAACAACTAACACATGTGTAAATGACCATGACTAGTTTGGATAACC
Organism: Flexamia atlantica; assembly: GCA_035578135.1. NCBI lineage: Eukaryota > Metazoa > Arthropoda > Insecta > Hemiptera > Cicadellidae > Flexamia > Flexamia atlantica. The sequence goes on along the minus strand of JAQJVK010000003.1, from coordinate 65,052,339 downwards.
TCAAAATTATGTAGTCAAATTTTTTTAACGATTAAATGGTTATTCATCATAATGATGAAAATAATTGTTCATCACACGGAGCAAAAGTGTCTCCTTGGTACTCGATCGCATTTCCAAAAATGGTAAATTACTCCTTGGTAAATTACGATCTCGTACCAAAAGGAGCCACTTTCGCTCCTAGTAATGAAAACTACTATTTTTTCTCTAGGGAACACTGTGCAATAATTGAACTTTAGCTAATAGCGAATATGATAGAGAGGTACAAAAAATACCCTTCGAACAAACAAGATTTGCAAAAAAATTTATAAAAAGTGGCTGAAGCTATTTTATTAGATTTGCCGTCTTGATATGTAAACAAGTACGTTATGTGTAGTCATTGAAAACATGTATAGGCTTTTTTAACTTAATCCATAATCCAGTCTTGTAACAAACCAGGATCTTTTCCTTTATACGTATACCACTGTTTCGGGTTTGTTTTTCAAGCTTGATTTTGGTAAGTAAGGCTAGGATAGGTTAGGTTAGGTAACCTAACCTAAACTAACCTAACCTAACCTAACATAACCTAACCTTACCTAACCTAACCAACTGCAACTGGGACCACTAGACGGCCAGACGCTGGCTTATCACGTCTAAACAAAGATAACGGTAGATAAGGTAACGAAACCGCAGTTAAATATTCTTACAAGGAATTTCTACTTAAAAACGATTAATAACTATTATTTAACCTAGTTTATGGTGTTCGGTCAAAAATTAAGCTAGAAGGGTAAATTTGGAGTGGTGGTATACGTATAACGGAAAAGATCCACAAACGAATTTTTATTTTTTTAACTTATTATTTTATTGATGTATTAAACGTAAAACTTGATGGTCATATTGGCTCATTGATAAAGTCCAACAAATTATAGAAAGGAATAACTCACGGATATGCACGTGTAATACTGTTAGACATGACAAGTTTTGCAATGTATCCTGTGGTAGCAAAGCCATTGGCATGGGATAGTGTCGAACTCGCTACCGTACAAAGTCCTGTTGATATAGACTTAGCATTACATATGTACATATAAAACATTCTTTACATCGTGCTTTCGTTTTATAACTTCATATTCGGTAATAATAATTATACTTCACCTTAGTTAAAAAAAAAAACATAGAATTGAAAACGTAAAACTTTTAAAAGTAAATAGTAAAATGCATAAACTAGTTAAATGCATAAATATTTAGGGCCTATACTCGAGTATTCTATCATTTATTTACTAAAACAACCAGAAGCCTTTCAATATCTTCCTTTTCTCTCCCTATATATTCCATTCTTATGTTTACGGTCTTCCAATCCACGTGTATTAAAGATCCGATATTAGAATATAACAAGGTCAAAATTCTAATTCATGCTACCTCTGATATTGCTAATTTACTTATGGCAAAAATATGTTTTAGCAGTGGGTAGTTTTAACCATATGATACGAAATATTTGATAAAATATTTTACTCAGGTTTTTAAATTTAAATATATTACCAAGATTACAAGTTAGTTTTCAGTCCCCGGCTAGGATACTACACAACTGTATTCTGTTTTGTATTCGTCAGATGCTGAATAATGTACAAGCCGACAGACCAGAGGCACAACAACCTTGCTCACGCAACCACAGATTGCAAAGCAGAATGTATCACAAAGTTTTTTACAGGTTTTCCAACATTCCATAAGAAAAATTTCCGACTACAGTCACTTACTCAATAACGTAAGTTCAATAAAATTAAACAGGCCTAGTAGAACAAAATTAAAAACCTCATTCCGTCTTTGTTAAACAAAATGCCTCCAAATCCAGTTGAAGCTACAAGTGTTTGCGGAATAACACTGTTTCTTTGCTCGTATTAACAAACACACACACACACACACACACACACACACACACACACACACACACACACACACAATTATGGAATATTTCGTTAGTTTCACTTAAAAAATTACTATTGCGGTCTAAACATGACAAATTATATTCAACAACAATAAGGGCCATATATTTATATGGGGGGGTGTTCAATTCTATTATCTGTTATAAGGGTTGCGTTTTTCTTTTATTTCTACTTATGACTTCCCCAGATGTCGATATTTTTTGTATACTCTCAGAGACAAGCTTTTACACTCTTTTCTTTTACTGAGAGAAATATTCTACCGTAACTGAACATTGTTTAAATTTACATCACAATCCTTTAAGTAAACATTAAATAATATTCTAGATGGTATAAATTGGCTTACGTTCATAATTTTACAGCTAAATTTCTAAATATTCATTAGGGATCGGTTGCGGTTTACTATTGCAGTTTTATTATGATACGTTATAGTATGGGAAAAAATACTATGAATTAATTAGCAGTTCTAAGCTAATTAATTCTTACATTCCACAAGGAAAATCATTTTACCTTGCATTTAAACATTGTTTCAACTTATATATTTGGTGTTATCCAACAATGCGACATATAATTGTCTACAATGTAAAATTAGATTTGATCTATAATTTTACAGTAAATTTTAAAATTCTTAACGATGGAATGGTTATATAAAATATCCTCTCAGAATAACTAACTAGGATCAAAGCTCCTCGGGAAAATGTATCAAAAGATAGTTCGCATGTCGGGGGCGTCAACAGCCTATTCGCGTGACACTCGACTGAAGGTTTCAGGATGTCTTATTTAGTCAATGCCAGAAAGCATTAGGAGTTAGTTTAATGGCTAGATTAATAAATGGATAGTTTCCGTTCACATTGGAAATCGTTACTTCCATTAAGTCTCCAATTACGTTTAAGTTTACGTTTACCTTTATCTTCCATTTTTTGTTTTACAAATATAAAACATAAATGTATACAAACAAACTAATATCTTGTTTGTTATCTTATTAATACATATAAACAGAATAAAATTATTTGATATTACGTCGACGAGTCTATTCTGGAAAACTGATAAACAATATCCTTCAGAGATTAGGTAATTTTGAAAGTAAACTTATCATTCAGGTTATGTTAACTTAGTCTCTGTACTTAAAAATATCTAGGACTCATATTATATTCAGAACAAAATATTCGAAATGTATTTAATATAAACGATATAATGGTTCCCACATACGCATTTCCCTGGTCTACCTCAAGTCATATGTTTACACTTTCATATAAGACTGAGCTCGATATGTCTGTTAGTTTACTCGTACTTTACTCGGCAGTTTTATGGCGTTAAAAAGGAAGGAAACGTCATACGAAGGAATATAAATATATTTAAAATATATATGTATTACCTTTATCATAAAACGTTGATGCCCTTTTGGAATTCATGCATTAGAATCAATATAATCTGTTACTAAGCTAAACAGATTTAACGCTAGGATTATAAATAAGATTAACCATTTCATTTTAAAAGCGAAAATATTGTACATTTTTTATGAAAAAAAACTAGTTTATAATCAATTAAATAAAGCTAGTGATACGATTTTGATTTTTAAATATTGGTATTTTAGAATGCTTTTCAGCTTTCTGTTCAGTTTTCTCTATTTAATTTACCTTACAACTATATATTTAAAATAATATAAATATTTTGTAGTTATTATTTAAAAATTTAGTAAATTTTTTTAAGCATTAATATTAGTAACATTGTTTTCTATTCTTCTCGGGGGGTATTTTTTTTATCGTGCTGGCGTTTATGAACAAATTTGTTTGGCTACACATCATTAAAATTGAAAATGGTATATTTCGGACCATGTTCTAGGCCCATCGTCAGTCTCTTAGCTGGATCAGGTTATGTGAATTAAAAAATTCCTAATTATTTGATAAAAACATATGATAAAAGTTTTAAATTCTTATACTTGCACTTGGTATGTTGTTTTAAATGAGTGAATAAATCTTGTAGTTTTTATTTTCATTCAATGCTTGGAACGCCAAGTATTTTCTGAAGCTAATTTTTAAGAAGTGATCCATTAAATAGCGGTTATGTGATTTTTACAGTTCTCTGTTTTAGCTATGTTTTTTCTCCAAGTCATACTGGCTGTGTTTAACTAATCATGAAATTTTCTAGGTTCTTTTTCCACCTGAAGACCGGATCAGATTCAACGTACCAAAACGTCACGTCGTGAAACTTGTTTTTCCTTATCAGTGATGGCAAACGTCCGCAAAAACCAAAATATAAAATCACCATCACCAACAATGAATTTCAAACAAAGAATTTATAATAGCGTTAATTTACCGTTAACGTGTGAAACGGTAAAGAGTAAACTTAAAAAAAGTTAATAGCAACCACGGTTTTATCACGATAACGGAAAAATAAATGTCATCAAATGTATAACTTATATTTATTCGACTCCATTTTTGTGATTTTTCAGTTGTTAAATGAGTTAGCGGTAAACAAACCAACGTAACGATCCAGACCTGCTTCGCAATGTTAACACACTCAGAATCTCCTGGGACAACGATGTGGAGGTTTCTGTGAGCTCGGCTACTATGTAACATTCAACACGTCATAAGTATAAAATATTCAAAGTCATATAAATGAAAAACCTAGATAGAAAACTACAAATATGCTTTTTGTATTCTCTTTGAAAAAAAAATCATTGCTCACCCGTCATATTTATCAATTTTATTGGCATGTATTTTAACTAACCTACACATAAAAAAATTAATTTACTAGTATTGATATACAACCAGCTATCGTCGTAGTTTTATCTGGCAAAAGCTGATGACGTTTTTAATCCGTCATGAGCAAAGCATTAGTTTGTCATGAGGACAGTGAGCGCTTTAGGGTGTTTTAAATGAGCGAATAAATCTTATAATATTTATTTTCGATTCAATGGCTGGAACACCAAATATTCTGTCCTTAAAATCAATGGACGAAGATCTAGTGGAGATTCAAGCAAGATTATTTATGTGTGGTTTTCATAAAGTTATTTTGCAATACTTGGGCATATCTGAAGATGGGTCAGAAGGTGTGTATGGTATGAGACAAATCAAAGAATACATGCTGCCAGTTCCAGATAAGGTGATTTCAGTCCCACAACTCATTCAAAAAAAGGATGATGCGTTCTCAGATATTATTAATTGTAAAACATGATTCTTTGCAGGTTTTTGTGTGCTTTTAAGACTATGTATTCGTAAGTTGGTGACGGATTAGATACCACCGATCATTATTGAAATAATTTTAAGTTAATATCACAAATGTATAGCTTTCGACCGCCATAACAGATCCACCATTGTTAAATTATTGAAGTTTGTTGTATTTTCTTCACTTTTCTGTAGTGTTGTAACCCATCTTTATTGGGGCGATTGTAACGTCATTAAGAGCACACCTCCTCTTCTATAATAATTACCTAAGAAAAAAAACTGTATTTTGATGAGGTAGTTATTGACGATGTATTCATCCGTATTCCCTTGCTATACCAAATATAATTTCTAATATTTCTACTCAAAATATTAAAAGTCGAGCTTTTGACATCATAAACTGTTTTTTGTTCGTAGTTGAAATATTTAAAAATATTAAACATCGTATGGTTGTTTTAACAAGTTAAAAATATAAACCAATTGAAATTTTTAAACGTTCAGATACACATGTAATAATAATTGTATTGCTTATTAATAATTGACACTAAAAAGTATTATCGTTTTAACTTTGATTTAGAACTGCTATAAATAAATAATGCACAAATCTATAGCTCGATTGGGAATCATTACCAGTCCTGTTGGTTCTTTTGAGATAGAGAAACTAGCTATTCGGCTGACAAAATCACAACTCAAACAGGTTCGTAATTAATTGTGTATCCAGATAAATAAACCCTGTTTTTTTTACAAAATTCCCTCTGTACGTATTGTAGTTTTGTAAGAAACAGCAACAAACAGATCATAAAAATAATAAAAATTAAAGTGAAAGCTTTTTCTCACATCCTGTTGATAAAAGTAACGTGCAGTTAAAAGTTACAAGATGTCATGTAGTTGTGGGCGCCTGTCGGAAAGACATATATCACCACGTCTCACCAAGTATCATGTAAATTCATCCAGGCATGCCACCTCAGTGAATACCGTTTTCGCCCTTCAAAACTTCACTTCTACCTAAAAATCATTCTTTTCTTAGAGTTAATTTGCATGATTTCAGTGAAATTCATTCATAAATAAAGTGAAAAAGTTTATTTGTTTTATATTTTCTTTAACAACAAGCTATTTAGGGAGAATTTTATTCCCCTTAAAGGCTCCTCATTCATTTAAAATCTTCATAGGATTGTTTTTTAGTTAGAGTGTACGATCCGTTTCGACAAAAAAAACTTAAAAATATATTTTTGGAAATAAAATTAGTTTACTGTTTGATTTTTTGTTCCTCGGATATGATATAGAATTTACTGATCTTAAACCTTAAAATCTAAAGAAACTTTTGTCAGGAAAATTAGATTAATATAATTGTTAGTTTTATACATCATAATTATTAAGTTTACAATTTCACGTCAATTATGACACGACATTTCACAGTTTAACTTCCCAGGAATTATTTTCTTCTGAACATTTGTTAGAAGAGCAGTAAACATTATATTTTACTGGTACGTTGATAACTCTACTAACTCGTGTAGACATTGCCACGTTATATGACTGCATTTCCACACTGAATTAGTTACTTAACACTCCCATCAAATCTGGGACACGCCATACCTCGAGTAACAATTTTTATCCATTAATGGGAAAGATTTCCTCAAACTTAAGCTCGAGTTCTAACTATTACTAGTCATTGCTATTTAGTTAATTTTAACCATTGAGCTTGAGACATTAAGCACAAGATGAGTTTTTTCCCTGTAATCTTATTTGCATTCGAGTGGGTGATGCCTAAGCGGTTTTAAAACAAATTTAAGCTATAATCTTTTTTCATTTGATCTTGATCTTTATAGCTTTGATTGCTTCGTGTGAGTAAACAGCAGAGCCTCGTACTGAGACGACTGCTGGCAAGGATTGCACTTACAAGCTGGCCAGAGGTTGTTTGTCTGAGCCCGCACAATAGCTCGACACCGTTTACACCCCAGTAGGCTTTTGCTGTTTGTAAGAATTATTAGAGAAGAGCAATAAAATGTGTTTGAACATTATTTATTATTCAAGTGTTTATTCAATGTGGTGGTAAACACATGAGAACTTTTTTCAAACGAAGTACCTACTGCTGAATGAAACATGGAAAGAAGTAGGCATGGAGGTACTAAATCCCACGCCAGGTATATTTGAGATTAAATTATTGTTCCTTTTACTCAAAACCCAAGGTTAATTAGGGAGTGCTTTGCATAATAAGATTAATATGTTACAGAGCTCGGCGTAAGGGTTTCATTAAAATCAATTTATGTTATAATTGTTTATGTTTAAAAAAATAATATACTATGATCTTCAATGAGATAGGTATTAACACTGACCTTTATACGATATTTTGTTTTTTCGTTGGATATTTTAAATATTACAGCAGTTATTGTGATGGAGAGGATTTCAATGGTGGGCGTCTTTCGAAGTTAACTTGTTTACTTTCATAATCCGACTTTTCAGCTTTGGCCTTTCGACATTGACTTTATTGTTAAATCTCAGTCATGTGTTTATGGTTTATCAAAAGAAAATCCCACAGGACTGAGGCACACAACCGAAGTATTATATTACTCAATTTAAATTGCGGATGGAAACCTTAAACATTAACATATAATTGGACATTCCTTTAGAAATTAATATATAAATGTAACTAAGCAGCTTACTAAATATTACATAATCCATTATGAAAGTAATTTTTATGCAATAAAACATATATTTATAAGGCATAGGAGAATTATCGAAGACATTTTGTAGAGTTCCATACTTGATGTATAATGTACTAATATACTCGTTTGACAGACTAAAAGAGTTATTGTGACCTGTGGTTCAGTTTGTTGTTCCTCAAACATTTAAAAATTACCTCACTATCTAATATTGGTGAATATGTTTATGACTGTAGTTAAAGATGTAAAAAAATCAAATGAAAGCGAAACAGTAATTCAGTACAAAAAATAATAAAAGAAACATCCTTCTTCAGTAGCTTTCAATTAGAAACTATTTTTAGCTATGTACAAAATACAGTTAAAATGTATATCAGATTATGTGTGATGGAATGTTGTTTCAATAATGGACTTGAATTACGTAAGGAATAGGAGTTTTGTTTTCTGTCCACATTTCGGTTCATTATTAGGTAAGAAATCATCCTATGAATTGTTTTGGGGTTTAAAAGAGTTTCAACACTAAGTTGGTTGTGCTTCTCAATATAGTTTAACATCTGAGAATTTCATTGGTCAATACATCGTTTTTCACACATTTTTCGAAAAACAGAGTTAAAGTTTAAGGAAGTCACCAAACTAACTCAGTTTTCCATATTCCATGAAAATTTAAAAAAATACTAGGTAACAGGATGTTATTTCAAAATTCGAAAAAAACCCATCACCTACAATATTAAGTATTTAAAGCGATAAAAAACGGTGTTTAAAGCGGTGTTTCTAAAATTTAAGTTGTACAAGAAGTTCGAAAGTAGCGTATTCAATTTAAACTGATATAACTATCCCCTTTACACTTTTGCCATTGTTAACACAAATTCCTCAATTAGTTGTAAATTTATGCTAGGACGACGTGAACTAGCCACTGGTAACTTCGACACCTTTCAAATCAACTCACTTTAACCAAATTTAATCGTACTTCGTACTACATGAAAATCACATGACAATAAATCTATCTATGTTTACAAGTATCACTATTGCCGTAAGTTAAAATCTCGTATAACATGAGGCATATTTAAAAATCACACCTTTAATCGTAAAAACGAAACCAAATAATGACAAATAATTTATAGTAAATTATTTTACTCAATCTCAATATCTGTTTTCTCTTAACATTAATCTGACAGAGCGACATGAAAATCACTTTTCCTCAAAACATGTCAATATTGTAATTTCTCTGACAACATACCTTCCATGAAGACACTCTTCACATTATTGTGACGTTCATCCTGAAAGAAACATGAAGCTAGGATTACTTTAAAAACAAGTGTCGTCATAAAAGCTTAAATCTCAACAAAATAAACCTTTATAGGCGTTGTGTGTAAATAAGTATGTGCTTCTTCCCAGTTTTCTTGGTTTTCACTGTGAGTTAGCGTCTCCGCACAAATAATGCTACTCCTTCAATAGTCTATAGAAATATAGATTCGGAATAGGAAATATGGATTATCTGGTCCTAGGCTAAAAAAGTTCATAAAAAAGCAAACTCTATAGAGTTTAAAGCTTATCGGAAGTAGTGGAATGCGCTGTCATTTGTCCTTTTCTTATTTATATCCCCCACAAATCTCCTTTTGTGTCAATCCACCTGTTGCTCTCCCTCCCTCCCTTTCTTTATCTCTCTCTCTCTCCTTTTCTCTCTCCCGCAAAAATACATGTTATGATTATACGATATTTAGTTTAAAACAATGCAAAAGTACGAACGGAACATGTTTTAGTTTCGTGTTGTCGTAAATGACACTTCCTAAAAAAACCTCTAGTTCACCAAATTGATATTTTAAGCTGTGAGATGTGCTAAATCTGCTACTTTTCAAAATTACAAACAAACTGCCTAGTAAAACAACAAAACTCTTGGTTTACGTAATGGTTATACAAATCTAGTATATGCACCTAACACTGGAAGATAATTTCGTAAAACACAAGTATAGTAATCCTGCATGAATATGTCATGTTATTAATGAACGATTTCAAATTATTTTTTAAAGTTGCAAATACTTTATAATACTACTTGAAATTTATAAATCTGGTATTTTAGAACTAATGTAATACACAAGGGCTGAGCAACAATAAATAATTAAAGAAAAGAGATTTTCGTTCGTACTATACAACAAGATTAATTAATTTATAGCTGGTTTTAGTTTAAGGTATGGACTTTTGAATTTAAACTTGCTTTTACTTATATTTTGTTGTTGTAAAAATAGTACGATTAAAACATTGATATTATAAAAAAGATATAACTAAGGCATTTGATAGATTACATTAAATTACATATTCATACTACTTATAAGGTCATTAAAACATAGCTTTCTACAAAACAAACCTAGTTTAAAAGTTAGTTTGTTTACTCTTATGTGTTTAAAGATTGAAATACATAAATACAAAGAAAGTAATAATGAGAATACTTTTACTAAATGGAAGTTATACTGAAGAGTACTGAAAAAGAGAAAAAATAATCCATCTTGTCCTTAAAATAACTCTCAATTGAGCCGCGAGGTGGTAAAAAAAACTATATCGTTTTTCAAAGGATCAGTAAGAATCCCAGCTCTCGGATTTCACTTTATACAAATGGGACGTGTTTTAGTTTCATATTGTCTTAAATGACACTTCTCAAGAACCTCTAGTTCACCAAATTAGTATTTCTAGTTTTTAGATGTGCTAAATCTGCTGCTGATACGAACGGACGAAAGAGCTGTCTCATAAAACCAAACAAAATCTTGGTTTACGTATTGGTCTTACAAATCTAGTATACACACCTAATTCGGTAAAATAATTTTCTCAAACAGGAGTATATTATAGTATATATTCTACATGACTCTGTCGTGTTATTGATGTACAATTAAAGATTATTTTGTAAAAAGCAAGTATTACTTGAAATTTATAAATCTGGCTATTTACAATTAATATAGTACACAAGGGTTGAGCAAAAGGAAATAATAAAAATATTAAGTCTTTTGCGTTTGTACAACTCAACAAGATCCATTTACCTATTTATTTATTTCATTTTCAGGGGTGGATTTATTTTCATAGATTTTGCTTTTACTAAAATTTAACTAATTAAATGTAGTATATAGTATGCAAATATAGTATAATAAAAAAATTGATACCTTACGAAGGATATGGTAATGATGTTTAATAAGTTACATAATATTAAATATTTATGCTACTTATAAGGCCATTAAAACATAACTTTCTTCAAAACAAACCTAACTTAAAAGTTTTTATTAGTCTTGTATGTATAAATATTGAAATACATAAATACTAAGAAAGTATAAAGAGAACACTCTTACTAAATGGACGTTATCATTGAAGTGAACTGAAAAAGAGAATGAACAATCCATCTTATCTCTAAAATAACTCTCAATTGAGCTGCGAGGTGATAAAGGAAACTATTTCGTTTCTTAAAGGATCAGAAAGAATCCCGGGTCTTGGATTTCAGTTTATTTGTTTTGCTATTGCCTCTCCCAGACATTGTTTGTATGGAAAAAGCGTTCCTTGAATTCACAATCTGTTATGAGTACTAAGTAGCCTATACTGCATTTATAACAAATATCAATTTTAAAAGCAGATAATTGACTCTCGCGTATTGAATATATATTACTAATATTATATTCAAGAAAAAATAAATTTATAAATTAGTTTGACCGCAAACCTTTTTGAATTATTGCATGGTTATTGCATAGTTATTGAATTTTAAGATTTTAATAACAGGGCTGGATAGATTTTAATAAATATAACACTATTACTAACGATAGTCATGTCACTTTTTACCAAAGATGCAAAATAATCTCCTGTCAAAAAAGAATTCGGTCATTATTGTATTTTATTTCCCTCATCATCTAGCACACTTTTTTAGGATTGTTATAATACCGGAATAGTTTTGTACACAGCACATTTCGAACTACAGGAGTTCTATACATTTTTAGCTTAATGAAGCTGCGTCGAATCTATTATAGTTGATACGAAATCAAAAACTGTACTTGTGTTCAAAACAAGGAAAGTTAACGATTAATTAATTTTACTTTTCCTACATATGCCTAAGCCAAATTCAGGAAGCAGAGATTGAGTATTAATGTATTCATTTAAAATTTTAATAGGAGCATTATTACACAATGTATATTGTTTTGTATTTTATAACAAGTTACAAATAATTTGAATTTATCTATAAGTGCATGTTGAACATTTTATAAAAAGATATCTTCTTCAGATACATTATTTTGAATGTTGCAACCAAAATTCAAGAGGTCTGAGTCATAAGTGAAAGACTGTCAATAAATTTCGTACCCCAAATCCTTGCCATTATTTTTGTTCCAATAATGCAAAGGTGACATTTCACATCGCCATGAAAATAGACATATAACTGTAACCTAACAAGAAAATCCCTGCCATAAGTATTGGGATAACAAATCACGAGGTCTGTTATCGTCGAGGACAGAGTCGCAGTCCGTCTCGAATGTCACATTTTGCGTTACAGGCTGGCATTAATCTTGCTTCCCTGGGCCACCCGGCTTCTTAACCTCGTCGCAGGTATTTCATACAACTTTTTCTTTTGCAAAATAAGGATTCTCATAAATTTTAATTATTAACCAAATGATTAGTTGATTATAAGTTTTTATTTTTTCATCTTATTCTCTTATATGAGCAATGTTATCTTCACGCTTGCTTGCACAACGACCTCAAAAACGGCTCCAAGGATTTTCTTCAAAGTCTTGAAATAAGTAATTTATCACTAAAAACATATTCTATGCAGATTGCTAGGCCAGAGGAAGCTAATAACGTAATCAAATTAATTTTAAAAGAGTATAATTTTAACATTGTTTTTATGAGTTGCCATGATAGCGACGAAATTATCAAGGAAAGTGTAAACAAATAAAGTAATCATAACAGCTGTTTTCAATCTACAGCCGTCAAGGAGAACTAAAGCGTGTGGGATGAGGATTGAATGGTAATAATAGTAGTTAATGCAACGATTGTATTATGAATGTCTTTAAGCCACGAGCGGCTCGTGTTCTAAATATCTCACGAGTGGCTTAAAGGCATAATACAATCGTTGCATACACTACTTTATCTACGACCAACAATATACGACTAAATTTTCCCCGAAGTTAAACAAAACTCATGACTTTTACTTATGATGGAATAGGTCAACTCAAATTTGAGGTTAGGCACACGAGCAGACTTAACCATGAATCGTTGAGGAGTAATCAACAACAGATTCTGAGCTGATGGGATAAGTCAACTGAAACATGAATCGTAATGCAACAATATGCTGATGTGTGAATTGCGTAATTGTCATTAAGACACTACTTTCGTCAAATGCCGCGCTCCCATTGGTCTAGAACCTGTATCATAAAGTGACAACAGTTTGGTTTAATACTAGACCTCATTATGACATAGTTGTTATATCGTTATTGGTGATTATTGCAACGGTCGTAGGTAAACAAGTTTTCATTTATCAATGTTATAACACTGACATATTTTATAGTGTTTGGATGAACTTGTAAACATGAAATAACACGTAGCAAGACTCGGTCCACCAGGTACTTCATTGTTAATTACTATGTTTTTATGGTTTGTTTATTTTGTTCATCAGCTTATTATTTCCTTCATGCCTGAAAAAAGTATCTAAGAGAGTATAAAAAGAATAAAACGTTTTTAGGTTTTTTCCTTACGCTCAGCTTGAAAGGATGTATTGTAAATGAGTATGACATTAATTAGTACTTAAATCGTAGACATACATAAACTAAGCGAAACAACAACCAACGGAGAAAACATTGTCAATCTGTTAAAGAACCCCGGTCAAACGTCGCTTTTTTAACCGTCACTTTCTGTTATCCGTCACCACTACTGTACTTTAAATGTGTCGTAATAGACACCGTAAAATTTTGAACAATTACAACTTTCAGTTTAGCAGTTCCGTTTTACTCTTGTATGTATATAATTTAATAGCAAATGCGTATGGCCTACTTATACAGAGTATAATTTCTTCCAACAACTTTTAAATCTACACTTTCTATACAGGTTTATGGTGGTATTTCTGTTATCCATCTATTCTCTAAACCGTCACTCTCTCGGTCCCAAGAGTGACGGTTAACAGAGGTTCCACTGTACTTTTATGTGAAAGTTAGAAATTTACTCTAGGATTGAAGAGTATAAATTAAAAACTTTGTATTTAGTTGCGTTTCCACATTCAATTCCTCATCAATAAAAATTACTGTTCAATTCATGTACTGTACTTCAAAGTTAAGCTGTGAATCCGGGTTAAATTTTACACTCTCTGTATTGTAAAAAGAGTGTTGTTATCTAAACTCTTTTACTTGTTATTTTGTTTCTTGAACAGTAACTGCGAGAGGCCAAAGCTCTATAACTTTTCAACATAAGTCAAAGAAATTTGTTCATTTTACTTGAAATCACAGAAATGTTCAATTTAATATGTTTTTATGTATTTTATTTGTTATTTTGTTAACTCGCAATTTATTGACTATAGTTTTACCGGTGACTTAAGATGTAAAATAAAGTGCATATAAAATATTCATGTTGTCATCACCTGAACATTTCATGTTAAAGGCTTGCAGATAATATACAAGGTACTTTTCATAAAACTTTTATTTTGTAGGGGCAACAAAAATGTTAGGTTTTTTTCATAAGAAGTTAGTAATGGATTGGGCTATATAAGCTCATACATTAATTGAGAATGTGTTTGTTTCAAACCATAACAAGTTTTATTGTTCATATTCCTATAATTTTACCAATAAGAAACGTATTCTTTGTTTTGCCTAAAGTATTTACTAAAGCCTTTCAGAGCAAAAAAAGAGTCAGAATGTTTCTCATAGTAAAATCAATCTATATAAACATATAAAATAAAAGTAATATTACATAACATCATCCCCATATGCCTCTAACTTCGTGTTAAGACTATGATACTGTTCCATAGCATATAAAGTAAGAATTAGTATCAACAATTCTAACAAGAATAAGTACATAAAATGGATGTGCGCCTAGGATATAGCAGAAAGTGACATTAAAAGTATAGCTTTAATTTTGATTTAGAAATAAATATTTTTCCGACACTAAAATATTGATATTCCTTAAGAAATAAAAAAAAAAATACTAGCAAAACAAAGTGAAAGAATATTAATTTCTACGATGATAAATTACTTAATACACCCTTAATAAAGCATATAAAGGCATTAGGTTGTCAGTCTAACGTTAGTAACTCCCATTACATTTCATCAATATAACATTTTATGATCAGAAAACGACGATTTTAACTAATTTTAATTAATTTAATACTAATTCCAATAAATAACACTACTAATAATTAGTACTAATATTATAACTTGAATATTAATTCCAAATTATGAAGTAACTGCACTAACACAATTATTCATGGATTTTTTAAAGCGTTTTTTTTTTGTCAATCAACAATGTCATCAAAACCGACTCTTCACAATATCAAGTTTGCTAAAAAGCCACGTAGCCTCCAAACTTGTAATGATTCTGTCTCCCTCATTACTTCCGCTGTCACGCTCAAACAAGCTTGTAACAACTTTCAGCCAGTCTAACGTTATAATATCTTAGCACTTTAATATTTTGCTGCAATTCACACTTTATGCAAAATTTTTTTGTACTCATGAATTCAATATCCAAGGTCCATACTCAACAATAACCAATAAAAACCACCTTTGAAAAGGTTAAATGTACATAATTAAATACAATAACGAACATAATTTTGAGATTACTTTTTATTTATAAAATAAAATTGAATACTAAGCCGTATATTGTAAATGCTGTAACCAACCTACAGCTTTAAAGCACATCGTATGAAAAATTGTCTCAAGTTTTGGCTATTTGTATGCAAACCTGGTTCTTTATAACCCACGATAAGAAAACCAGTTATGTTTGCAGTTATATAAATGTTACAGTTACACTTAAAATCCCCAGACTGTGGCATTTTGTTACCCTAGCAAACCTGTCACCATTTTATAAGTCTGGAATAATTAAAGATACTCGTATTTGCTTCGAGAGAGACTTTAAATTTTCAAGAAAACTGTAACAGTTATTAGTTGAAAACCATATTCTATATGAATTTTGAATAACACAAAAATCCTAATGATAAAGATCGAGGAAAAAGGTTAATGAATTTGTTATACACTAATTAATACAAGAGAAAAACAGCTATGAGGACTACATTTGCGAGTAAAATTTCGATCAGCTGTTTTATTGATCAACCAATTTTTAATTAATATAAGAAATCTTATTACTGTAAGATAAATAAATAAACAAACATTGAAAACTAGTGGTATAAGGGATTATTAGGGCACAGTCCAAACAAGTATATAAAAACAAGATCTGGCCAAATTAAACAATGAATTTAAAAGTTAAGCTCAATAGATTTTCTTTGGTGCCTAATGTAAATTAATCAAACTTTATTTACTAAACGTTAAGGATTATAGTCCAGTTTTTTAATATTTTCATTTTAACACACGCTTGCGCATTCTTTTTTCTACGCTTGCCGTAACTGAAACTCAGAAATCTGAGTTTGCTCTAGCACAGTGACAGCTGAAATCTCCTGACTGTCTACCTGATGAGACTAAACAAGTTGAAACAGCAAGTCAGAATCCACTGAAGTCGGATCGGAGCATCTGCTCTTTTTGCCAGAAGTGCTTTCGTCTGAGGCCTGCAGCATAGCACTGAAGTGGTGCCTACACTACCTTAGCTCGCGTGGGCGCGCTTTGTTTTTGATAAAGCAGAACAGCCCCAGCAGAAAACTGCCTGGAAGACTGATGAAATGCTAGGTCGATCATGACATATGGTTACCACACAATTAATAGCACGGATAGCCGAGAGGCCATCGAGCGAGATTACAGCTTTGCCTCTCACTTGACTCTGGCCCACTGGTGTTAATGTGGGTCCAAAATGGCAAACTTCCCTGGTCTGTATGGGATTCCCCATTCTACAATCCATTGCTTTATCTGTAGCACAGAGCACTTGTAAAAGCGAAAGAGGAAAAGGATTAGGCCTATGTCACATTGGGCCACCATGGTGGCTCCACCGGTGGCGCCACTCTGGTGGCTCAATATTTACGACGGGCCACCAGTAAAACCACTAAAACTGCTACCAAAGTAGCGCTCACCGTGAAAGCAGAGCAGTCATGGACGTCGAAGAGGCATGGGCTTTGGCGTTCGTATTTCTGAGGTCTCGAAAACAACGTGTACGCGTCGTAGATTTTGGATATATCCTTTTGAGCGTGCCCGGAGGGATGTTTTCTCTCCATTGTTGTGCCTTGTCCATCGTTGGAAATTCCAACCAGCTCCATCCAAGCCTTCTTCTTTGCGCCTCTGTCTTAATACACGACGCTAGTCATATCCCATATGCATGGGCCTATTTTGAATTTCCAAAATAAAATGTTCTGTATCGAAGTCACGTTCCATTTCTATATTTTACGCACTGAACACAACAAGTGAAATAGTGGTGGACTGGAGTGGTGGCGTATCTGGAAGCTGAGTATGTCATGTACAATAAGAAACAACGTGACGACGTGGTGGCGCTACCAGCTGGTGGCTCAGAAAATCGGGGCCACCGGCCACCACACTTTTGGTGGAGCGTTTGGTGGCGCCACCAACGCCTAGTGTGTCATGCTCCATATGAAGCAATGATACCACGTGGTGGCCCAATGTGACATAGGCCTTAGATGAGCCTGACAGATTTCTTGGTTGCGTTTCGAGATGTCTGCCTCTCGTCAGGTGCGCGAAGACGCACGACGCGGTGACAAGGACGGAGAGATAAGAGAAGTGTCCTGAATCGATGGACTAGATAAGAGAAAGATAACGTAACGAATACAGTCCTTGCCAATAGCATCGATGCGACAAAACCAGTCCATCTCTTTCAGTCAGTTTTCATTTGAGTTGTTGTATTAGCACAAGCATTATTAATCAATTTTAAGTTTAACTGCTTCCACAAGACAAATCTAAATACAAATAAAATTAGAAGAGCAAAAGGAAATTCCCCTTTGCTTAATATCTCAAGCTTAGCTATATCTAGGAATAGTAAGAGATTGACTCTTAAGTGTGAGGTAAAACCGTTACAATAATAGCTAGAACATGCATTGTTACTTAAGGGAAGCCGTGTCCCAGATTGGATGCGAGTGTTGAATAATCAATGCAGTATGGAAATGCAGTTAGATTGCGTGCCAATGTCTTCATGCATTAGTAGTGCATAACAACTTGCCAGTAAAATATATGATGCTTATTGCTCTTCTGACAGACGATAAGAACTGAATAATTCTTGAAATGTCAAACTGTTCAATGTTGTGTCGTCATAGAAGTGAAATATATCACAATCGATGTTGTAAAATTTAAAATTGTTATTTTGAAAACTATTCTATTAATATAACTTGCCTAAAACTAGTTTTTGTAGATGTTTCAAAGAAACCACAAATCAAACTACAAAAAAAAATACAAAAATACATTTCCATAGCTTTATTTCACGGTTATTTTTTATATACCTTTAGTTTTCGTAAGTCGACCAGTCCAGATAATTATCTAAGAAACTCAGATCATTATAGATCGTACAAACAAAATCATCAGATGACAAAATGATCAAATACCTGAATTTGAAAAGAGAAAAAATGATCCTATGAAGGTTTTTAAATAAATTAGGAGCGTTTCGGGGTAATAATATTTTTCTTAAGTTGGTTTTAGCCGGTAGGTTTCAGCAATTCCTTTTCACAATTCTAACATAATTTACAAAGGATAGAAGTCTCTATGAAAGAAAGGTCTTAAGTAGTGTAAAATAAATAATTCTTCGCATTCATATTTGCACTTGGACCACTACAATGTTGAAACTGCCTTTAGCTTAGTTTTGAGTTATAGCATCAGCTAGAAAAACATTACCACATCATACACACGCGGGGCCAATTTGGCTTTTAATGCCTTTTAGGGGTTAATACTCCTTGATTGGTGCTATTTAGAAGGACTTTATGAAAGTTTTAGAGAGCTAATTGATCTTTTTAGCTGCAATTCTGTTTGATGTGTTAATATTGTCTGTTGCAGTATTTTGTATAGTATTTTAAAAATTATTTGAAAATGTAAATCTTTCAGCTAATAAAACATTCTGTAACATAATGAAATAATGAAATAATGAAATAATGATCTTTATTCCACAATATACAACAATTTACAAACTTTATATTGCCTAGGAATAATTCTAACCACAATTCCCAGTATTTGTGGTTAGTCAGTAGTCATCAAGATAATGAACTAGTTTCTTGACTTATTAAGAGTCCAGTCTCTACATGTTACATACCATAGATAAAACGCCTCCTGCAGTGCCTGTGACTAGATCTATACAACTTTGACTATACGACTTTGATGCTAAGTTTACTATTAAATTTAATCTACTATATTCAAAACACATTTTACATAAACCATTTTTGCTGGGGATAAAATCATAATAAATAGCTTATCTAATGTTCAATTCCTCGAAAACATTACTGGAAAGTAGACAATTTAACTGACCTTAATACTGTGCTTATATTTTTTAAAAATTCTCAAATTTGTGAAAAAAAACACCGATTGTAATGACGATTGAAACACTAATTATTTTAGAAAACTTACATCTTGTGTATTAAATAACCATTAAATCAATTCTCTACAAAAAGATTTCACGTTTTCACATTGCTTGATTTCCATTGGCAATTTATTGAAAATGTTAGGGCCTAAATAAATAAAAGAGCTTTTAAATATAAACTTGTTAACTTTTGGTTTTATAAATATTCTTTGATTGTTACTTCTCGTATTGTAATGAATTCTTGTATTACCTCTATTGCCACTGATTATGTAAAAAAGACGCATAGTTTTAAATATGAACAAATGTTGTATTGGTAAAATCTTTAGTTGTTGGTATAAAGGGAAAGAGCTTTCAAACTTCGATTTTTTCAGAATAATACGCATAAATTTATTTTGAGTTTTTCTTAAATTGTCTATGAGGGTCTTTAAACCCCCTCCCCAACATGTTATTGCATATTGCAACCTAGAGTGTATTAGGGCAAAATAAAGAGTGCGTAAAAGAGTGATGCTACAAAAGTTTCTTAAGAAATAAAATTTTCTAATATTATATTTTAACTGATTATGTAATCTAGAAACATGCTTTTTCCAAGATAAGTTTTCGTCGAGGATTACCCCTAAGTACTTGATGTTACTAACTTTTTCTAATACTGTGCAGTTACAAGTATTATTGTCAGTACAATTGGTTTTATGTTTATTAAAGCTGCCCTTGGTAGAGGTCGAAGATACCCTACGGATGCTCTGTTCACGGAAATGAACGTACTTGACATCAGACAACTATTTATCAGAACTTTAGCTGTATACGTCTATAAACACTCTAACGAACTGTTTGTTCGGCCATCTCACGATTACACAACCAGACATGTACAAGACTTAAGAATTAGAGTACCGAGACTAATAAAAACTTTTTCAACGACAAACAGTTTTTACATCGCTCATGTACTATACAACAATTTACCCGTCAACCTACGAGCTACTGAGAACATGACATTGAATACATATAAAAGGAAACTTTTACGTTGGTTACACGAGATCGGCAGGGAAGGTGTCGCTGCTGTGCTACTGTCATTGTACAGATAAGGACATCAGCTGATTGCGCGAGCTTGTGTGTGTGCGTGTGCGTGTGCGTGTGTGTGCGTGCGGGCGTGTATGTAGGAATGAA
This sequence comes from Flexamia atlantica, assembly GCA_035578135.1. Lineage (NCBI taxonomy): Eukaryota > Metazoa > Arthropoda > Insecta > Hemiptera > Cicadellidae > Flexamia > Flexamia atlantica. The sequence continues at coordinate 65,031,840 of JAQJVK010000003.1, read as the reverse complement.
TGGGAGGGGGTCCTTCGTCCGTCCGTCCGTCGTCTATTTCCAAATCTTTTACATAGCACGTACCGTTCCCCAGGTCACTTTTGCTGTCTCGTTATATTCCTCTTTTGTATTTTTTAAACTATAATCTCTTTTTTCCTTTAATTTATTTTTTCTAATACGCATTGACGTTGGATGTGGCTCATTCTCACGCACGGGCACGTCCCATGTGAGAATTAATTTCGCATATATAAAAATGACTCATTTCTAGTAATTAAGTTATCTAATATAAGAAACATTTTTGTAAAATTATGTATTTTTTGCGAAATAAAGAACTTTGAATTGAATTGAATTGGTTTATTAACAAAAGTATCATAATGCAACCAACAGCAGCTAAATAAATTTATTAAATTTTAAGTTCACATACTCTTCGATATTTTTCACATAACTTATATTGGAAAAGGAAGCTTATTTCACAATTCCAATGTTAAATGCCGCTTTTTAGATTTTAAAAAATGTAATTAAAATAGTTTTTTATAGTATTGTGACTATTTAAGTAAATCTAATCCGTCTAATGTTTAATTACAAATGTTTGCAAAAAAATTGTATGGATATTTACCTTAGGACATTAAAAGAAAATCATAGAAATAAATTTATAACAAATAATATATTATTGAATTTTACTCAAGGCATTTAAATTAGTTTTAAGCAAATTACGTTTATAGGTAGAGAAGGGGTTTTGAAGGGTGAATGTGATAATTACTCGGATGGTGTGCTAATACATTGGTTAGATGAATTCACATGTTACTAGGAGATAGGTGGTGATGAATGCCTTTCTGACAGACACCCACAACTGCACGATATCTTGCATATTTTAAGTACATGCTGCTATTTATCAACTAGGCACGACAAAATAACTCACATGCAGACGCGATGTAGCAAAGCAGAGAATTAAAACAACCTAGAATATCCTTTTGCCTTTTTCATTAATATCGCTTAGAGGCTGAAAAAAATAATTGTCTTTAAATATTTACTACAGTTACTAAAACTATTTTCTTCAGTTTAGCCTAAGTAATAATTTATTTAGTTTGAAGTATACTACTGATAATAGTTATTTTGGAAACTTTAAAAACCTTTCTTAGGATAATTTTTTACTACGAAAATTTCCGTCAACAATGACATAATTGGCAATTGCCTATTACTAGATCACTATTCTGTGATTATTTACAAAACCACGAAAAATACAGAAAGCTAAATTTAAAAACCTAGTTCGGGTGTCTTTATCTAGAGTCACAATTACAATATCTGTAGAACTTGTAATTCTTATATCAGAGGAGTAACTAGTGAATCTATCTTAATGGAACTAACAGTATTGGTAATATTTCCCAATTGGTCTGCAAGTTTCCGCATTACTTCTCTTTAGCATTTTTAAAGCATAATGAAAACAATAGAAATTTCGAAAATTTTAGTTTTTGAATCAGTTATTATTAAAGAGGAAAATAAAATATTGCAATAACAACTGAACAACTTACCATTTCAGTTAATTGGCCATATTTCATACTACGTATACAAGCCAATTTATTTCGACAAGAGCACAAATATGCTGCATGTTAAATGGATAGTTCTAAAACATAATTTGTTATAGCAAGATAATACACATGAATATTCATGCATCGTCAATATCTTCCTCGCCATTGTAAAGGCTCAATTTTAGTTAACGTCTTTGATCCTTGGCTAAAAGGCCAAGATATTACCGACTGGTTCTGTTAACGATGTTTTATGGGTAAAGGTGTGTTTGCATCTACATACTGGGTTTTGAATATTCAATAAACTTTTGAATAGTTCGCCTTCGTTCAACTATTCAGAACCACGAAGTTAAAAAAAAAGATTTATTTTGTGGAATATTCATACTTTTTTCAGGCCAATATTTTAGAATAAAAAACTAGCTCTAATCTCAATATGGTGAATAAAAAGAAATTAAAGAATTAAATTTACAATTAAAAATTAGTTGTTATTGATGGTTCACGATATCAAAAAAAAAAAAAAAAAAAAAAATGTAAAAGTGGTAATTTCGGAATGGGGAATCCAAAAGTACTATTTGCCTGAAATATTTTTAATTACGATCTGTGGTGACTATCCGTCACCAATCAACTCGAAACACGAACACATGTATAACCTGTAAAAAATATGCCACACGAATAAGTACATCTTAAGAACATATCAACATAAAAAACTGGTTGTGGCCTTATAATACGTGTAAGAACCTAGTTTAAAATTATGAAACACAATACTACCTTACCTTTAAAAAATTGTTATCCAAGATAGCAGATTCAAGATGGCGGTAGACACCTAACACTCCGTCTAGACAGAATAACTCAACCCAATCAGATTTGAGGAAGGTTTGGGATTTAAATTTCAACAAGTAAGTTAACTTCAAAAGGTATATTCAATATTCACTATTTAATTATAATTTAATAAAGATTTATTTACTTCTATTTAGCTTAGATTAACGAGAATAATGGTCGTACTGAAAGCACCTTAATTTTTAGGGTTTCCCTTTTAAAACTGTAATATTTAGTTGAAATCGGACAGTAAGAATAACTTTTGCAGTTTTTTATCAATTTCCGAGTGTTCTCTGAGCCATTTTTGCTATCCGGAATCGGAACGCTCAAAAGAGAATCTGCGTAGGAGTAATTTTGCATTCAGACTCCTACAAGCTCCTTAAATATTAATTTGTGTGAATTAACTACCCACGCGGCGTTCCAATAATTTAAACGAAACTAAATACTACAATATTCAAGCACTCATTCAAAACCAATAACATGGCTCACCATTCTCAGGATAAGCATGTTTATGCATGCTCACTAATGGTTTGCTCATGACGGATTCAATTCAGTCATCAGCTTTTGCCTGCCAAATCGTCGACGGAGCAATCTCGTATCTGCAGGTTGTACATTAATGGTCACAGGGTTTACACTTTTTTTTAGTTTCCCTTAAAAAATATATACGGATAAAAGCTACAAAGTTATCAGGTGAGCACTATCATATTTGTTCTTTTCTTGACAATGTTTTAATTTGATTTGCAATAATGTATCTTAAAATTTGTGATAATAAATAGTTATGAAAATAAAGATATTGAAAATAGCAATTAAAATATTAATATTTTATGTTTTTGACTTATTGTTAACACAGAAGTACCTAAGCTCGCACAAACCTCCATACCAGCGTCCCCGGAGACTGTATGACATTGCGATGCAGGTCTAGTTCGTTACGATGGTTTGTTTACTGCTAACTTATTTAACAAACCACCAACACATTTTTGTTTAGTGATGTTCGTTTATCGTTATAATAACAAAAAATGTCGTTACTATTGACTTGCTTTCTTTAACTTTCCTTACCTGTTATAATATAGTATATTTAATTATTGTTTGAAGTTGTTTGTTAACTTTAGAAACACATCTATGGACTTTTTTCTAAGATACTCGACTATAGTTTTTGTTGTAGCTACATAATTACGAGTCGAGAAGTCAAACCCAATCAACTCCGGATTCTGGCTCTTGACTTGTTCCTTAACATCTGCTTTTGTGAGTAATTCGGTTTGATCTGAAATTTGGTCAAATTCGTTTTATTTTTTATTCAAATTTTTTATTTAATTTTTAATAATTCATAGAATCAGTTGAACCTTTGAGAATACTCCGGAATCGGAACGCTCACCGATTAGGAACGGAGTTACTCACCTTTAGGCCTACAATGCTTGCTGGGTTGTGAATTAATAATAAGTAAGAAAGAATTATGTTTATTTCCAAATCGATATTTAGGAAATCAACAGACATATTATAGGCTACAAATTCAAAAAGGGCATAAAAGTGTTGCAAAGTTGATAACCATAAATAATTTTATAAATATATTTATAAGCCTGTGCATGGCATTGCATTCCTTTTTTGCCACAAAAACTGCCGAGTAAATTATGAGTCAACAAACAGACATATCGGGCTCAGCTTCACACGCAAGAGTAAACGTATGGCTTGAGAAGCACCAGAAAAATACATATGTGGAAACCGTTTATATAGTTTCTTCGAAACATTTTTTTAAGTTTTTATCGATATACCTATTATAAATGACTACATATTTTCAAATACAAAGCGTTAGGTCACCATAACCTGATTGATTCTATATCAATTGACTTTAAAAATAAGTTAATAGTTTAACGGTTTTAATTAATAGCTTCGACATTTTAAAATAAAAGAGTCTACTGTTTAAATATGAATTCCTTAGGTATCATGTGAGATGTATGTTTGTTTGCATAAATTTATGTTTTATCATTGTAAAACTGTAAGGAAATCAAAAATAACAGGCTGAAAGGTAGAAAGTAACGATTTTCGATGGTAAAAGAGACCTTAAAATGTATATTTAATAATATAGCCATTTAACTAGCTTTTAACGCTTTCTGGCATTGAGTAAATAGAAATCCTGAAACCTTCAGTCGAGTGTCACGCGAATAGGCTGTTGACGCCTCCCGACATGCGAACTATCTTCAATACTTTTGCTCTAGCAACTTTAACCCTAGTTATTTTAAAAGGGTATAGGGTTAAATCCTGGATTATCATAACATCCAACAAGTTATAGAAAGGGTTAAATCCGTACATACCCGTTCCATTTTTTATTTTTAAATTTTTCTTTACAACTAATTTTGACGTTACATAATCTAGACAATAATGTGATGCATACTTGGAAAATTATTATATAATATATAAGTCTTTAACAACAGGTGTTTGGTACAGTTCTGAATATTAAGGTATTCCATACCAGACGTTTCGCTGCTAAAAGACAAATTCTAAAATTTGTCATGTCTAACAGTATTACACATGCTTATATAGGACTAACCCTTTCTATAGCTTGTTGGATGTCATGAAAATCCAGTTTTAGTGATATTACGTTGATAAAAGAATGGTTTAGGTTTAAAACATCAATTTTAAAATTTGTTTGTTTTACTAGATCAGATTATAGATAGAAAGCAAGAAATAAATAATATTCCTGTTTTAAATGTCTACACACAACTTATTTGCTTACATTTCAGGAGGATAAATAAGATGGAATAGCTTCTGCCACTTTTCATTTATTACAGATCTTGTTTATCCATAGGGTATATTGGTAAATCATAGACCTAGTTAGGTGACTGTTATAACATTTTTTTATCACCTAATATATGGACTTTTATTTTTTTATTATTCCTGTAGCAGCAATTAATTTAGTTTTAAAATTTTTTGTACCTCTCGGTAATGTTGGTTAAGCTATTAACATAAGCTGAATTTTATTGTACTCTCTTCAAAAAAAAAAAAAAAAATATCATGACCATCTGTTTTAGTAAACTTAAAATACATAGTACACCTGCAATCCTTTTCTAAGCTAAGATATACAGGGTGTTTACGAAAAACCCTTACAGACTTCGGGATATGGTTACTTACATCAAAAATAAGAAAAAAGTTCCAATAAACATGGGTCCTAAAGTGCTCTGTTATCCGTCTGTCGGTCTGTATGTGTTTTAACATGATTTTGCATAGCTTTGGGACTACTAAAGATATCAACTTCAAACTTAGTACGTATATGCTGACTGATAAGACTTATTTTGGTGCGGAGTATCAAGTTTCTTCTTCGCACCATTTCAAAATGGCAGCCATTTTTATATTTTAAAACCTAATATATTAAAAACCGTAAATTTCATAGAAATTGTACAAGACAAAAAAATAAGTTGCGTAATATCATTTCCTACAAAGCCATATAAAGATTATAAAGATTGAACTACAATTAACAGAGTTATTTAAATTTTTCTAACAGAATACATGCTTGTTTATGGCAGTTATAGCAAATTTTCGGATAAAAATTGCAATAACTTCGCTAATCGTGAGTCGATCTTTATGATCTTTATATGGTTTTGTACGAAATAAAATTACGCAACTTTTTTGTACCTTGAACAATTTCTGAAAAATTTACGATTTTTAAGATATTAAGTTTGAAAATATAAAAACGGCTGCCATTTTGAAATAGTACAAATTAGAAACTTGATACTCCGCACCAAAATAAGTCTTATCAGTCAGCATATACGTACTAAGTTTGAAGTTGATATCTTTAGTATTTCCAAAGCTGTGCAAAATCATGTTAACAATACATACAGACCGACAGACGGATAACCAAACATTTTAGGTACCATGTTTATAGGAACCTTTTTCTTAGTTTATGTAAGTAACCATATCCCGAAGTCTGTAAGGGTTTTTGGTAAACACCCTGTATAATTTTTCAAACATGAAATAATAATAGTTAACTGAATATTTAAATTATGCAAATAACCATTTACTGTATGATAATCAGACTACAGAAACGGACAAGTGCAAACGACGGAGTTAAGCGTTAGTGGTGGGGCACAAAGCCTGGAGAGGAAAGGCCGACCTTTGATCCTAACATCATTATCAGTTCTCAACAAGCCCATCTAACACCTGCCCTCGCCTTAGTGCAACAGAATTTACGGAGGTTTTTTTACGCCAGGAGGTGTTTTCACTGTAATACGATGAAAAAAGTAACAAGACGTGATTACTTGTTTTTTAGAATTATGTTAACGTAAAATATAAAATTTAAACAAGAAATTAACTTTTTTTCTCTCCATCTATCGTTAAGTGTGGTTATTTAATGAATGCTGTACTACCGGGAAATTATTATAAGGAGGAAAACTATATAGTCGACATGGGATCTATAGCGTCGTTATTATTACAATATAGTATAAACGTGTGAGCGTGTAGCGTTGTAAGCGTATTTTAATAGGATTCATTCATTGTTAAGATCCTAATTTTGGTTTTGGATGGACAAAGTTTTTACTTTGTTGAAATAGATGTAATATGCTGTTTGTGTTACAGCATAGGCTATGATTTAGCTTATGTAAAAACCTGTACGAGGTACAGTCAAAAAGTTCCCGCAATGAATTTTTGTAGACATTTAGCGCGATTCGGGGAACATTCGGGGGGACATTTAGCGCCAGCGGGGAATTCGTCTTTCAGTAGTTGGTACGATTCCAGGCGAGGGCCTATCGGTAGTGAAGGTACAGCTGGCTTGCCGTAGTGCAGCATTGGAAAGCGCTTTTCGCGTTCCTGCAAATCTACACTGTCGATTTTTGAAAAATGGCATTTCATGAAAAGAACATAAAGTTCTGTGTTTTACTTAAAAATCACCTAGTGAGACTCTTGAGTTCTTATTTCAAGCTTATGGATAAGAGGCGATGAATAAATGTCAAGTTTATGATTGTCGCAAACGTTTCCGTTAAGGCGGTGAAAGCATTGAGGATGATCCTCGAAGTGGACGACCTTCAACATCAGTCACTGACAAAAACATTGAGCGATCACGACAAGTTGTGCGTGAAAATCACAATCAATGAAATAGCATTTCACGTAAATTTATCACATGGAAGTGTTTACACCATCCTTCATGATCGCTAAAAGTCTACAAACATTCATTCCGGGAACCTTTTGGCTGAACCTCGTATTTTCAATTTCCAATTACTTACATTAAACTATTATCCTTTAATATTGCAATCTCGTCTTTACTATATTTACCACATCCTGTTATTACTTTGGAGGCATTTATCCTGTCTATAAAAATATACCATTTATATAACAGTTTAATTCCTTACTTGTGAAACTAGATAACATGATGTGGGTGTCCTTCGGATCCTTTGAACAGAATATCATTAATAAGGATTTAAGCATGATTAGTTTTCACCTTTTTCGCATAGTAATGAAGCTGTTGCTAATAACTATACAGTCGTAATAGGTCTGAAACATATGTTATTTTGTATAATGTATTAAATACATTATATGCAATGTAACTGTATGACACATTTTGTCCCTTTCCACCTACTGAAAAAATTTGATGGATAAAATTTAAATAGCATTTGTTTACAAAAGTATTATCGCGTTCTAAATGTATTTTTTAGTTTCTTGTTGTTGCTATGAAACTATTAGTGTTTTGACCAATCTTTGCAAATTTTATGACGGCCTTTAGGTGATGCTACAGCGGGAAAGCCCTCTTCTATGTTACGATCTAATGATTATGATAAACTCAAAATAATAGAGATAATAATAATATTATAATAATTTAAATAAATAAATAAATTATTTTAATCAGTAAATTATATAATTCACTGAAGAAATATAAGCGCGAATAGTTTCGTTCAGTTATTACAAACATAAGCACTTAAAACTCAAGCTGGTTTCAGAAAACAAAATGTTTAGTCGAATCTTGACATTAATTTCATGGAATGGCTTTACCACTTTAATAAATTCCGAAAACACCCAAAAAGCAAATTTCTTAATAACATTGTTAAAAGTCAAGTTATAAATACTGATTTTTGGGTTATTTCTATAACAAGCTATTAACACTTGTTCTAACAATATATTCATGATTTTCATTCCTTGGTGATTAAAACCAACCGAAACTTTAATATATTATATCTGAAAATTGTGCTTATGATTTAGTTTAAACTTAGTAATAACAAAAATAAGAAACCCAAACAAAAGGAGTAAACATTTCGTGTTCAGTCCACGTAACGGTTCATTACCCAGCAAATTATCATTCGAAATCAGTTGCAAGGTTTCAGGAAATTTGACCCTCCCTGTAAGTTAAGTTATTTACTCGGATGAAACACAGTTTAACCTTTAATGCATGAGATACTATTAAAGCTCGATAAATATGTTTTGTTTCCTTTTAATTTTGTATCGATAAAGAGGAAGTTGAAACTATTTTAATTATGAGAGATCTTCAGTATACTATACACTGATGTTTTACTAGTGTCTAAAACCTAAGTTTCTGAGACATCAAATAAGTATAAATGAATGTATATATGTATGTCATAAACTTGTCCAATAATTAATTTAATAAAAGGAATACAAAAATACATAAATACATAAATATACTGCAATATAATGCATAAGATATTATTTAACTGATAAACATGTATGAATAGGGCTTATTTCTTTTTCATTTTTTAACGATAAGGAGGAAGTTAAACTCAAATGAAATTCTAGCTTAAATTTCAGCTAAAGAGGCTTTATACCAATATACTTGTATGTCATAAGCTAGTCCAGTAATGCGTGTGTTAAAAAACATATAACAAAACAAATTATTAACACTATATCTATAAAAATAGTTGTCTTGAAAACATTTCACCATTATTTCAATTAACTGCCTACGCAATAAAATAATTCCATTTAATTGAAACCCAAAAAACACTAACATACTTTGTGAAATGAACTGTAAGTGCTTGCGAACAGATCAACGGGTTCATGCCTGCTGTTATGTATTCCAAACATCTATTTAATATATAACCAAAACTAAACCTAACCTTTAAGAATGTCTGACGCCCATCAACTATATACTTTAATGACAGTTTTCAGTAAGAAAAAGTCTTAAGATAAATACTAGTTTTTGATTAAATTTTCTCCGATTGCACAACAATAAAAAAAAGGGCTGAAAAGCTAATATAGTTGAATCTATATACAGTTAATTGTTTTATTTTCTCAAGTGAAAATAAACTCCATCGGCTAGTTTTTTAGAGAAATTTTAAAATGACATACTATGTTCGTAACTATTTTAGTAACAAGAACTTATTTTGTTTAGATATTGATTCAAATGTTTACCAATTTATACTAAGCTGTACATAAATATTCTATTGGTTAGTTTTCGAAAGGGATAAATATTTCTAAGGTAACTAGTAACGGTTTAAGTTTTAAATATAAATACTTTATCTTTTTCTACATCATAATTCAAATTAACGATCCTATAAAACACACTCATATTTTAATCTGCATTATATGGTAAGAAATTATAGCAAGCTGCAGAAATAATTCGAAACAATAAGATTTTCTTATTATAAAAAGTCCATAACTTACATTTGGTACAATTTAAAAATGTTCTTTAAATTAATATTCAGCTTGAGTAAACATTGCCCTTAAGCCCTTAAATTATTAGATTTTGTAATTAAATATTCTTACCAAAATACTTCAGTTAAATGGGACTTCTTCGACATCTATTTGACATTGCAGGACATTTAATTTGAAGTAGTGTACCAAAAAGCACTGATATAATTGATAAGTAGAAGACTGTAAAACTGTTCTCCAAAACGGTCCCAAATATAATCTCACGCTAGTAAAATTTGGTAAAATCGTAATTACTTCTTTTAAAGTAAATGTCTTGCTTTTTTGGAATAAATCTGTAATATTTTAAAATTTTGAAAATTATATGTTAGGCCTATTCAAACAGGAATGTAAATTCATTATTTTAAAAAACACCCTTGAATTAAATAGGAACACAGACTAGGATTTTCATTAAAATTTTCTTTAAAGTCTGTTTTAACGGTCATGATTTCAGGCAGTTTAATCATAATTTAAGTATGCTTGTTGAAAATATTCATTACAGCGAGCACACCGACTTAGGATGCTACGACGCAAACAAGCGATTGACGCCTCCTGAGCAAGAGCCTATCCTTATTTTGCTGCAATGAGAACGAATATTATTGGTTGGTAGATAAGGTAATAAAACTTAATCTATAAAAACATATTTGAACAAATATGGTATTTTCATAGAAAAATATTACGTTTGTATGATAACAATTTATTTTGAACCTTTTATTTGTCACGTAAAGTATCTATTTTATAGTTTGGTCATTAATAGTGAATTATAACATTTCTAAACCACAACATTCTGTTATTATTTTTAAGTTATTATTTCAAACAAACATTATTATTGTTAAATCTCATAAAATTGATTGTAATTTAAAGAAAAACTGACAATTAGCTAGGATTGCCACAAGCGTGAAATTGTTTCAGACTTTAAAAATGTATCATGAAATGTACATGTGAATAGAGAAAACTTATTTATTAGATATTGTAACTGAAATAAAATTCAACGAATCCGTTTTGAAAGGGAGCAGCAGACCTCGCGTAAGAAGGGTACCAAGATATACGTGAAACGGAATCTCTTATGACAAAGCCATCAGGTTCAGAGTGACTCCTTATCCAACGATATTTTTAGAGGCATCTCGCGTGCTTCAAAAGTCTATATATAACAATAATTTACAATGTTTCTATATATGACAATAATTTTATAGAAATTACATAAGTTTTAACAGCAATAAATGCAGCTACAACAAATTTAGAAATGTACTAAGAAATGCTACATTTTTAGTGTAAATCTTATACATAAGGAACTGTGAGGTTTTTTATATTTCTGAAAAAACACCTGTGAATATTTCTCTGCCACGTGTAATGGACCCACAAATCACGGGGATTGTTATTGCCTAGGACAGAATCTCAGTCTGTCTCGAATGTCGCCACTTGGCGTTATATGTTGGCATAAATCTTGCTTTCCCGGGCCGTCCGGCTTCTTACCTTTCTGACTGGGGCTGTGGCGTGTCCTGTAATCCAACTACTTGGAGGTCACGTATTGCGGATAGTTATGAGTGATAGGCTGTACACGCGGTGTTCCTTAGTGGAGATTAACGTCCGCACGGACGTTAATCTCCACTACGGAACATTACGTATAAGACGGACGGAATATTACGTTTATAAGACCGTCCTCATAATTAGACCAGTTCGTAAATTGTAAACCAGGCAAAATATTGATTTGGATCCCACATTAAAATGAAGGTTCCTTAGTTCCCATTGGCCGATGGGCTATTAATTAACCGCCCTAACTAAGGAACATGACAGCCTTAGTCAGCAACAAGACTACAAGATCGCCACAATCATCCTTCACTCATCTGCCATTCATACTTGGCTTAAACAACAACCTACCTGGGTAGGTCGCCATGTTAAGCGAGGTAACATTTCAAGCGAGGATTGTTTATATTAAATTTAAATAAACTAACTGAGAATATTAGAGCCAAGATTCATGGCCCAAAGCCCTACATTGTTTTGTAAAAAAAGCTTTGAAAACTAAAAATGGCTGCCATTTTTTGTTTTATAATATACCCTATTTTAGCCTTTTGAAAGAGTGTATTTTAAAATCCGTTCTTAGTACGCATCTAGAGCCTATAATGATTTATTTTACCAAGTTTCATGGCCCGAAGCCCTATAGTTTTTGAGAATCTGTGAGTAGTGGGTCAGTCAGTCATTCAGTCAATCGCTTTGGCTTTTATATATTATATAGAAGACTAGTAGATATACCCGCGGCTTCGCTCGTTGAAAGGATAACAGATGTTTGGTTCAATTATTCGTTTTTTTTAACAAATTTCCTAATAGACTAATAATGATTTCAATGATTTATCCAAACTATACGTTTTTAAGCGCTTCATTAGGTAGAAATAGTATATTTGTTTGAACTTTGCCTATAAATCGCTCTCGAGCAGCATACAAACCCTCCTAAAAATTGAAATTCATAAAATACCCGATTCTATAACAATAACTGTATGATATGTCCCAGCAGAGTTTCAAGATTCTAGCTATATTACTTCGGGTGATCCGTAAATCGCGAGTATGTGGAAACTGCTAATTACATAATATAAAAAAACCGTAATAATTTTGTGCAGTTTATTCTTTTAGTAAATGGAATTTATATTTTTTGCCTCTTTAAAATATTCTGGAGACCTTCTATTGATATTTTGAATTCATAGATCTTAAAAACTGAAAAGGCCGCCATTTTGAATTTTTGAATTTACTTTATTTTAGCCTTTCCAGGGAAAAAAATTTAAAAACCTTCATTAGTATGCATCTGGAGCCTATAAAGAATATTTGAGCACAGGTTCATCGCCCAAAGCGTTACATTGTTTTGAAAAATAAGCTTTAACTAAAAATGGCCGCCATCATGAATTTTATAATCTACCCTATTTTAGCCTTTTGAGAGAATATATTTTAAAATCCGTTCTTAGTACGCACCTATAGCCTATAATGATTCATTGAGTCAAGTTTCATGGCCCAAAGCCTTATAGTTTTTTAGAAACTGTGATCAGTGAGTCAGTCAGTCAGTCAGTCAGTCAATCACTCAGTCAACCGTTTTGGCTTTTATATATATATAGATTAGTGAGTGAAATATATGTTTACAAATTACGTATATTCTTTATGATCCCAATGGAAAAAAAACTATAGGAAATATTAAATATTGTTTGATGCTGTGATGGGTAAAAAGTTAAATACACATTAGGGCTGAATGTATTTAGTATTTGAATTTGTAATACGTGGAACAATGCATAGAGATTTAATGCATAAGTTGCATTAAGTTAGTATTTGAAATTGCAAGTTTTTGCATATTTGGAAACGCCTCATGATTATTTTAAAGAAAACTAAATACTACAGACTACTCATAAACTAGAATGTTTGTGAATAGCTAACATATTAACAGCTAGTTTTGATTTAGAGTAGACACCTTTTGTTTATTTTTTTGAAAACATGTTACTTGTAAAGTATAGTTTCGTACCCTTGACTTACGATGCACGCACATAAAATATTCATGTTGTCCTCGTGTGAATATTTCATACAATGGGCATCCTTTTACTATAGGAAATATTAAATATTGTTTGATGCTGTGATGGGTAAAAAGTTGAATACACATTAGGGCTGAATGTATTTAGTATTTGAATTTGTAATAAGTGGAACAATGCATAGAGATTTAATGCATAAGTTGCATTAAGTTAGTATTTGAAATTGCAAGTTTTTGCATATTTGGAAACGCCTCATGATTATTTTAAAGAAAACTAAATACTACAGACTACTCATAAACTAGAATGTTTGTGAATAGCTAACATATTAACAGCTAGTTTTGATTTAGAGTAGACACCTTTTGTTTATTTTTTTGAAAACATGTTACTTGTAAAGTATAGTTTCGTACCCTTGACTTACGATGCACGCACATAAAATATTCATGTTGTCCTCGTGTGAATATTTCATACAATGGGCTCGCCGAGAATATACAAGGTACTTTCTTAAAAATATGTATAAGGTTGCGTAGAAAAATGTTGTTCAATATGTCAAGCTCACAATTCTAAATAGTTCGTCACATATAATCAAGTGGTTGTAATTGAGATATATAGCTATTCCTTTAAGTAAAAAGGAGTTTCATCCTTTGTTCCAAATGAACAAGTCTAAATATACCTTAGAAAAAACTATCAATATATAACCTTTAATGTAATTATATATATGATTATAATTTTGTTGGTTTCACATCTATTTATCCTTCTAAATCTATTTATATGGAGAAATTCAAATAGTCTATATTACTACAGATAAAAACTAATAAAAAGTCTTAACTGATTGTCCGAATTGCCTTAACTGATCTTGACCCAATAAAATAAATATTTCTTGCATCCTTTTACAAAATTAATATTAAAATAACAAAATCTATTTATAAAATCATTTTAAGCAACCCTACATTTAATTAACTGAGAAAAACAGCTATGTGTTGTGACTGATACGTCAAATAACAGTTACATGGTTTAGCAGTTGCTTATTCAACTTAAATTCAAATGAAGCTTTGAAGATAAAATTATTTACATTTCCTATATCTGGATAATATACTTGAATATAACATTATTATTTAGTTTCACCAATTAGCAGGCCCATGTTATCCACTTGCCGCCGTATTGACAAGTTTGCTCAAAAACCACGTAGCTTCCAAACTTGTAACGAACTTGTCCCCATCATTACTTCACTGTCACGCTCAGTCAAGTATGTAACAACTTTTGTTCTATCTAACATATTAATATCTGTTATTAAGTTTTTTTTTTAATTTTTGATCGCTGCTAAATTATTAAGTAGTGCTAACATTTATAGTTAAATGCAGTTAATTATATTTTGACGGAATACGATTTTTAGACGTTTGATAAACGTATCGAATCTTTCAGTTGATAAGTTAAGAATCGTAATCGAACTTTTTGCTCTAACATTTATTCATAAGGTTTTTTTCTTAGAGGTAAATAGAACAATGTAATCAGGTGTAATTTTGTCTCGTTTCTTTTCAGATGATTCGTCATACAAATCTTTCTTCGTTGGTCTACTAGCATGAAAATTCAAATGAACTAGGGATTTTTTTAGAGTTTTGATATTAAAACCCCATTTGCACAATACGTTAATGTGTCTCTGAGGAAAAACGATACATGAAAATAAAGATAAAACTGAAATTAGTGTAATATAATGCCAAATTCTAAAACACGTGGCATTCACTGGTCAGACTTATTATTTTATTTCATTACGTAACATACTTTATCCTATTCGAAATATGATTAACAAGTAATCATAAAAAGTGAGGAAAATAACTTTTAACTTTAACTATAAGAAAAAAATTTTTAAAGAAGTACAATATATATTTAAACTCTATACATAAATAACTAATATACTACCCTTACATAAACGAATTAGTCCCCTAATACTCGCTCATACTTTTTTTGTTTTCATTGGGCATAATCTAGTTAGTACATGCGTACTTATACCCAAACCGTGGTTAACATTTACACAACTAACAATTTTAATACCTCAGTCCCATACTTTTATATTTAAGCCATTTATCAAATTTCATAATACTGCGTTTATGAAATATTCCCTTCAAACTCTGCAGGAGGTGCAGTGAGGAAAGAGAGTCATAAGGTTTAGTATTTAAATGATCATAGACGCAATTTTTATGCAGTGAACATTAGTTGAATGAATTTTATTGAAATTGAATTTCATTTATTCTTTTTCCTACCACTGCATGGAAATAATAACATTGCCACACCTGTAAACAGTACGCAAAACGGTTCATTTCCACTATCATTTCCAGCTCGCAAAAGCGAGCGGGAATGAACATTCTCGCTCGCTAAATCAGGGTTACTTATTAGGTTAACTAGAGATAACTGTGACGTCAAACACCAAAAACCAGTTTCTATTGGTTAGAAATCCCATGACACTCACCGTATTCTAAATTCTAGTTGCCTTGCTCTAAATCAGCTAATTTCACAGTCGGCTTTTCTATCTCAACTTCCGGTTCGTTCCAATAGAATAAGCAAACAAAATCATGATGAACTTTTGTGTACAGGTTAGTTAATAAGTTAAACTGTTTAATTAATGGTGGTAGGAAAAATACTGTGTGTATTACGAGCACAAATAGTCGTTGCCGATCTCGAAATGGTTGGCCGCACTCAGCTAAAGCTTCGTACGGCCATCTACAGTTCTCGAGCGGCAATAACGTAATTTGCGCTCTTAATACACAAATAGCTATTATTTCCATCAATATTTAGAAACAGCAATGTTCCTGTTAGCACAATGCGCCTTGCAGAGTGATATGTCTTTGTCATTTGAAAAAGGAAAGGCCCATTATAAATAATAAGCTCGACATTGGTGGTAGCACTTTGTTATAACAACTTTTAACCTAGGTTTCATTTCAGGCTAATACGAGATATTTGTATTAGTTAAATACTAATTTTATGAAAGTATAATCTGATGAAAACTCTACATATCTGCATATCTCTGCATATCTCTACAAATCGTGTGCTCTACATATCTACCTACACTCAAAGGCATAGTGAGCCACAGAAGACTAAAATTACGCCATATTTACTCGCGAGAACCTACTTTGTGAGCGCGAAGGTGGATGTAATGAATTAGTCGAGGTGATAACCAGATTAAACACTTCGGAAGCTTTCAGAGGCGGAGCGGCGAAGAGACGCGTTATCTCCTGGGAGCGGTGTGCAATCTTCTTTTTATGTAAATGAAAACTCTAAGTAAATTATCTGAATTGAGATTTTATCAGTCATGATTGTTTATTTTTACTCAAAGTTTATTAATAATTGATAATTGAACTAAATATGTATAACCATTACTTATAACAATAGTATGAACCATAATTGATACATAGGGAAAGTTAATGATGCTAGCAGGTAGCATAATTATAACTCAGGTAAAATTAATTAGGTAAAACAAATTAAAATTATTGTATACAAAGGAAGTAATAATTTAAACGATGTGACCTCTCCTCATTTGCCATAGTTTTGCAATTAAATATCATTCATAGATTGATCGTTCTTAGATTATGTACCGGGTATACTCAAATACTCAAATCATAAATACATTTTTTTTCTTATATTATGGAACAGAATATATGAATATTGTTTTGATAGAAAAAATGCATAAAATATATAAATTCAAATATTATATTTTTAAATTATATTACAACGAAATTAGTTTAAAAAATCTAACCACCCAGACAAAATATGATTTTTTTGTCAGGATGGCTAGATTTTTTTTTTCAAATTTTGTCACTTGCATCTCCAAACAAACAGCATATAATCACCATTATCATCATTATTCTACAATGGTTTACAGCATTGGTAAGCCAAAGAAACTCTTTATAATAATAAATAAAATTTGATAATAATAAATAAAATTTAATAAAACTATATGCAGATAATATGATTTAAACAATGTCATTAAATTACAATTTTAAGGCAAAAACTAAACACCATTTACATACAGTAACTGTCACCCTCCAGAGCTAGGAGGTCGCTAGTATAGATGGCGAGAAATAATTTGGCCCAGGCTGTCCGAAAGTCTAATGCTAAAATTAACATTGGTCTTATTTTCGGACAAGGCCTTGTCGTTTGACTTGACCTTTAACCATCTTGAGTTAAAAGCGCCAATGGATGGCCTTGTAGCCTTCTTTATTTAATTTTCAGTTGTCTTATTTAGATTATTTCTATATCCATAAAACCTGAAAATCTTATAAACATATTTTTGGAAAAATATAAATCATGGATTCGTTCAAAAAATTAAGATTTGAATTTCCAGAGGTATTATACATTTTTGTAAAAGTAAAGTAACATTCTGTGAGCTGCCATTTTATTGTATTAAGGAACTGACATTAACAGACTTATTGAATCAAAGGGGCTTTAGCTTTATGGGGCGGCCTTACTGATCAATGATGAGGTTAGTGTTCAGCGGCGTTCGGTCTCTGTTGGGGGCACGTTTATAGAGGTTCTTACTTACTTACTTGATACTTGAGTTCTTGATCGCTGACCGACGTTGTCGGATAGATTGCGTCACCAAGATAAATATAATGTCAGTTTTATTTATTGAACGGCTTATTACACTTGGCTCGCAACATTTTATAAGTTGCACTTAGGTTCAATAAACTCTAAGAAACCTTTAAAATTACACAATCTATTCAAATCCGGACCCAGCTGGCTTTGGTAATTGGGCTATCAATTTCTAGTCCAAGCATACGAACCCGATCTTTGCCAATAACTAAGCTTTTATACCACGCATTCTGCAATCATATTTCGTTCATATTCGCCTTGAAATAATATCAGGGCACTACCGTCGATATCTTACAATAGTTGATAATGAGGAAAATTATAATTTCACATCTTAATGATAACATGTTTAAATGATAAACTGTTTAATTTCCTTGTCATAACTTTTTTCAGCTATTGTTACAGTTAATTTTTTTATGTTCGTCAACCCCATACGACCCATTTTAAGATTATTCAAAATATTTTATTTACCAGTAGTGGTCTCTTTACAAAGGGTTTATTTATCAAATTATATTCGTGGAAATGTTTTTCACTTTCAATAATTTGTAATTAAAACCAACGAGATAACCATCCATGGCTTTATTAGTTTCAGTGTTTAAACCCAGTTACAGTCGTTACTTTATCCCACAACTCTAATGGCCTCTTGTTCATAACGGTTAGGTAATTGTAACTTTACCCATTAGGTTGAAGCTATTATTTTACCACATCTATTCTGTGTAGCTGTGTTGGATATTAATTTTCCGTAGGGATTTAAATTTTACATCCACGTCAAAATCAACTTTATTACTTTACTTTTTTTGTCAATCGTCATTTTCTTTTCTACCTGATATTTGAGCGTTTTTATGCAATCATAGATAAATTAATTGCTACTGTATCTAAATATATTATGGAAAGATTAAACCTAACAATATATTTTTAGCTTGGATTAAACCCCAAATAAAATATTTTTTTAATAGCATCATTACTCTTTAAACTTCACAAAGCTTTGATAAGGAAAGGTGTCTTGTACATCTTGTGAGAGCCGTTTAGATTACACATTCAGAAGTGCACGGTATGAATATTTAACTCTCAAGAGATGTAAGTTATAGCTGCGAAACTTAAAGATGTAAGTTATAGCTGCGAAACTTAATTTTTTGGGTTTTAAAATTTAAAAGATTCTTAATAAAATAAGCAAGCATTGTAAAATTATCATAAATTCCTTCAAGAGTGACATAATTCTATTTTGTGGTAAATATTCAATTTTGTTATCTAAAGTATTCAGAAAGAGTAGTTTTAGATTGATTTTTTTATGATACTCTAATTTTTAATGATTAATTTATGAATATTTTCTTGTGTAAATGTTGGTAACTAATTAAAGAAAATTCTAATTTTTTAGATTTACAATAAGACTTATTGAGTTTAATTTAAAATAAAATAAATCTCACCTACTAAGAACTAAGAAAACCTTTAACAATCCAAAATAATAATAATAATTAAGATGTATGTGTGTATGTACATACATACATTTCACAGGAGGTTTTCAATAAACATTGGAAATTTTAAAACTCAGGTGCAGATTAATATATTTTGTAATACACATATTAGAAAAAATATACAACTTTAGATCTTTTACTTTTTTGGGGGGAAGTTAGTGGCCAAACAAATACGGAATACCTGTTTTCCGTATAACCAAATAAATAATACTTAACTAGCTTATGAAAGAAATGTAAAATAAGGATTATTTTCTTTTCTTATTAAAATAAAATATTAAATTCCATTAAATTTTTCAAAACAGTTGTCATTAATTTTATGTTATGTCGGTGAGGTTAGTTGATACTTAAGGCATATAATCACAAAAGCATTTTCCGATCCCTGTTTTAACACATCATTGATGCATCCCAGAGTTGTAGCAAAAGACATCTAAAAAATATTAAAATAATTAAAAGTTCAATTTTTAAGGAAATGTTTTTCACACAGACTAAAACAATAGATTTCCCGAATGGGGAAATACTTTAAAAGCTGATTGTGGTTTGGTCTCGGGCCGTCCATGCATTATGCATTGCC
The DNA here is from genome assembly GCA_035578135.1 of Flexamia atlantica. Taxonomy (NCBI): domain Eukaryota; kingdom Metazoa; phylum Arthropoda; class Insecta; order Hemiptera; family Cicadellidae; genus Flexamia; species Flexamia atlantica. The sequence goes on along the minus strand of JAQJVK010000003.1, from coordinate 65,011,787 downwards.
CAAGTTTACGTAAGAACGTGAGTGACAAAATTTACAGTCTCGATAGTGACAAGAATAAAGTAAGGGTTTTACAAGACTTTTATTCCTCTAGGATATCATGAGTTGCCCTTAGACTTAATTTCTTCCGTGCTGTTTTCATAATATATTCAGGTTTTAAAGTATGATTTACGAAATGTATTTAAACACATCTTACGTAGTGTTTGTTTACTATGAATGGATATCACCAAGCGAGCACAGAATAAGGCAGTACCCTACTCATTCTGCGCTCGCTAGTATCACAAAATTAAGCAACGATGTTATCAGCTATTTTCGAAACGTTTCTTTGACGAACGCACAAGAGCGTTTTACGCGTGGTAAGTTTCCTAACGAAAAGGTTTTCGTAAGTTCTACCATAATACCTTACAGTGTATTTAATAGGGATAATTTTACAGATGTGCCAGTCACAATATTTTTGTTGTTGTCGTTTAATAACATACGGAAAAATATAATATACTAAAAGCTAGTTAGTTCATGGTGCTACTTGTCAAATAAATCATACCATTTTTTATAATATTATTGCATTGATTTTATTGTTTAGTTTTGTGAAAAACTGAAATCGCGCCTTGGTTGAAAAGATTTCGCCAGCACTCAATAATTTTACATTCTCGTCTACATAATCGAACTTGTAACAGACTTCTTTCTCTCGAAGTTGAATTTCAACCAAACCATCTGATTTCTATCGTTGTTTCTGACGTATTCTTTTGAATCTCTTGGTAATTTCGAGTGCAGTAGTCACTTGTTGTTTTGTTATTTCGTTTCGATACAAATGTCTTTGTCATTATAAACGAAAAAAATGGATCGATTACCCATATTGATTATCAATACAAGGTGTCTGTAAAAGAACTCCGGGGTTTTGAGACAAAATATTTTATTGAAGTAAAAAACTTGTATAATTGTTTAATATGTGATTGGAAAGATTGAATTTTAAAGTTTATTTTAGCAATTTAATAAAGTTCAATATGAGCCCCCACAGCGGCACGGCACGAATCGTAACGATATTCCACCTTTTCCCATGTTCTAGCCAGCATGCCTGGCGTCTGGGGGGACGGTTGTCACAGAACCATTCGTTGCCTGAGATAGTCAACTGTACTGTAAATATTTAAAAGAATGTAAAAGAATATTTTAAATGATTGTTTTGTAATTTATCTTTAATCTGGTTGGCTGGAATAGATTAAATCCTGCATTGTGTCACATTATTTCATAGGCACGAGACTTAGTTGTAGTTTCTGACAAAAGTTGTACCTGACAATCAGTACTGTGATACTGAGATAACGCTTGCGCCAATAAAGGCATTTTCTTTCTTTCTACATTACGAATTTTCGAAACTTTCTTTGTACCGTAAAAAAGATTTAGTTTCTATCAGCCAAATATTGTATTGAGTCTTTTGATGCGGCGTTGCTTTAGCGCGGCAATCCAGACAGCACTGATAGCCGCATTACGTTGTTTCAAGATAACGCTCCGCAGCGCTGCCATCTCTTAACGAAAACATTCCCGATTGTTATGAATAAAACTTGATGTGCTACTCGTTTCACTGAAATAAACTACATTTTGTTGTGTTCTATAGTTATTAAGATATGAATTTTTAAAATCCCGGAGTTTTTTATAGACATCCTATATAATAATGACAACACAAATTACGGTGTACAATATATCGCCAGCTATGACGCTATATTACGAAGCACAACAGTTATGGTATATTGCATTAAGAGCCCAGGGAGTTCTGGTTTTTAGGCGAGCTCATATTGGTTTCGAACGTTTTTCTTGCTAAAATCTCTCTTGAAATTTCTTACATCCTTAATAAGGTTTCGTGAGCGCTATCCCAAGCGATCTGAAATACTGTCAAACCACCCGAAGGCACAGAAATGACATGTGTCTGTGTCATATGATGTAATAGTATATTTCGCAACAAGGGCCGAAAATGAGGTTTTGCAGGGTCGAGATCGTGTTTCAAATTCAAGACGAAGTCGAGAATTTGAAACGTTCAAGAGCTGCAAAACCCTTTCGGCCGAGGTGCGAACGCTATTTTTCACCACACCACACAATGAAATATACCCTAAATAAAAAAAATTATTATTTGACTCACTTGAAAACAAAACTTCAAGGTTATGAGCGACTATACAACTTCTTTATCATGATTCAAACAAATACAGCTATAAAAATCATATGATCGCAACTATCCTTTCTTTGGAACCTATTGAATGTCGTATAATTATGTGATGTTCTGACATTGTTTCAAACAAATAAACGATCAGCTGACTTTCGGCCCTAGGGCCCCCAACATTTTCGGTCCTGTGGCGGCAAACAGTGTGTTTCGGTCCGCGTTTGACGTTTGTAAAACAGGTGATTTCGTCGTAGTGTGGTGAAAATGTTTTACTGGCTTCTTGCGCTCTAAAATAAAAGTTTTACCACGCTGCTTTATCTAAATGCAAAACTTTTCTTTGAAACGATATAGTTGAATATATTTGGTTGTATTGCATTAGAATCAAATCACCCTAGGACGTAAGAAATATATGTTGCTGTGAAGTATGATGGAAATGTTCTTGCTGGCCTGTTACGCTCTAAAAGAAAAGTTTCACCCCGCTGCTACGAGGTGAGGCTGAGATAGCTATATTTTAGCCTTGTCGTGGCACGGCCATAAATTTTGTCACTCTGACATTCGTTTACACATAAAACGGGTTTGTACAAAATGCAAAACTTTTCTTTGGAACAGTATAGTTGAATATTTAGGGGTTCTTCCTTAATCAATGTTTTTGAAAGTTAACTCTTGTTACCGTAGCAAGAATAAAAATTATTTGAAGGAAAATATAACCTTGTTTATGTTATCTACCTATCTCATCTATTACTCGTTTGCTTGCTTAAAGTGGTAAAGGGATCAATTACGTAATTATCAGAAAAAGAATTTGTTAAGTCGATAAATAAATAAAATATACAAAATCGTAAAGTACACAAATACGATTTTGTTAAGTTTTAGTTTTAATGTTTTTATTTGTAAATAGCTAAATAAAATATTGAAACAATTAGTATTATTTTACGTAAAATCTTAGAACAAATAGTTAAGCATAGAAACAATATTAAACTACTCTTTATCTAGCAGAAAAACGTTATTTCTTCAGAAAACCCATAACAGTTAACCAACATTTAAATTATATAATTATGATATTATTAGATGAACTCTTCTAGATTATATTTGCTAAGCTGTAATATTTTTAAAAATTAGTAAATAATCGTCCCAAGGTTTATTATAAAAATAAAATTTGACTCGTTTGAGTGTACAAATTACTACGAATAAGAAGGGTAATTAACGAAACGTCATCTTAAAGGTAAGAAGTCATACGGCCCTGGGAAGCAAGATTTATGCCAACATATAACGCCAAGTGGCGACATTCGAGACGGACTGAGATTCCGTCCCCGGTAATAACAATTGTCGTGATTTGTGACTCTATTACATGTGGCAGAGAAATATTCACAGGCGTTTTTTCAGATAGATAAAGTTATTATGTACTTTCTATGAACATAAAATATAAAATACATTATACAAACTATCATAAAATACTTCACTCACTCCGTTATATGAACTTTTAAAGGTTATTGAAGAAGAACGTGTAATCTGATTTTCGCAACATTACCTTCTACCAATACTCCTCAGAGTATTAAAACAGGTTTGCAGTGTTTCAAATATCAAGTTATTTTTGAAACCACACTCTCATTTAAGTTTATGTACTTTATTACTGAAATGTACAGTTATTTTAAGTTTACTTTTACATATAAAGGGTATTTCAAAATAATGCTGATTTCGTATTCTTATAACAGACAAACCTTAATTTATAATTTTGTGTAAAAATGCAATTAATCAAAGGAATATTTATAGTACAATTTAATGAGGTTTAATAAATATGACATGCACCCCATACACATGCACCCCATACACATGAACCCCATACACGTACCCTGTTCTTTTATTTTGAAACGGTCATTACATATAATCGTTTATGAAAACGTTATAAAAATATTGACTAACTTGGTTCACCATTATGACGGTATATTTAGTAGATAAATGAGCGATACCAAATTATATTTTTGCCGTTGCCAAAAAAAAACATATAAAATTGAGTATAATTCAAACAATTTATCATTCGCCACAAGGTTTCTAGAATTGCCATTTGAAAATTTACTCAGGAATAAATGCTAAGATTAAATGTTCAGTCACCTTATCACTCCATTATTGAATATTGAAACCCTTACACAACGTTCTTTGAACTGAACTTGTACTATGCTTTTCTAAAAATTTTATTTCATATTTGCCGCAAAGCTACAGGAAAAAACTGCCATCACTGTTTACATTTGCCTTTATAGCTCTGAAAACAACTTGATAAAACTATAAAGAAAGTGTTGTTTTCATTTTAATGTTTCTGTTTATTGAATTTACTGATTGATACTTAAAACGATTAATACTCAAACGATTAAATTAAACCTTTTTATTCTACATGAAATTAAAAGACTCTTTATATAAAAACTATCTTTAACATCAAAACAAGTAAACAAAAACATACACCATCAGCTGTCATCACAACATTTGAATTCAATTATTTGTTTCGACTATAAATTACTTTAATCTTCCAACATCCTCCCACCAAACAAAAATAGAAATGAACTTCATTCACATATAACGTATTACATTTGTGATTCGAACTTGAGAGGAGTACCTATCGCCCTTCCACTTCTTGAATATTTTATTCTAGGACTCGACTCTTGAGATGGAGGTTTTGAATCTTCAATTGTCTCTGTTCTATCAGATGTCTGTCCAGAAACTTGCTTAGCTGATTGTCGTAGACATTCTTGGATGTTTTTGTCTTCTGTGACACTACACTTTATTTCTAGAGGAAATATTCGTTGAACAGGTCTTATTATTTCACCCTTTTGTGTTTTTAGCCTAACTAGTCGCACATTCCCATCTTTTCCTTTGATTAGTTCCTCTATACGTGCCAATGGCCAATTTAATCTCTTTAACCCATCACTCCCAACTAATACCACTTCTCCAATAGTCAGCTCATAGGGTTTGTGTTGATTAGCATGAAGTTGTAACTGGCCAAGGTATTCAGAACGAAATCTTTGCATGAGAGTTTTCTTCAAGTTTTGGCGGTAGTTCAATCGTTGGTTAAGATCAGCAGCTTCGACAAGATCAAAATCTGGTATCCCAACTTCTTCGACATCTTGCAAAAATAAGCTTGGAGTTAGAGGAGTCAAGTCTTTTGGATCATCAGACACATATGTCAAAGGTCTTGAGTTGATGACAGCTTCACAATCACAAAGAATAGTTCGCATTTCCTCTTCATTCACCGATGATCTTCCTAACACTCTGCGTAGCAACTTCTTCAGTATTCCAATTAACCTTTCCCACCAGCCTCCCCACCATGGACCAGTGGATGGTGAATATTTCCATTGGATCTTCCTAACAGAACTATATTGTTCAATTAAAGTCCAATTTAGATTTTTCAAAGCATTATCTGATCCAGTAAAGTTTGTTCCGTGATCACTGTAAATTATACTAGGTCGTCCTCGTCGACTTATGAATCTTCTCAGTCCCATGAGAAAACAATCCGTGGTTAACGATGAGAGCAACTCTAAGTGCACAGCTCGGTATACACCACAAGTGAATAAACATATCCACGCTTTATATGTTCCATTTACTCTCTTCAAATATATAGGACCAGCAAGATCAACACCTGTTACTTCAAAAACCTTTGCATTTCTTACCCGATCTAGAGGTAATGGAGTTGGAGTGGACTCAACTTTTTTAGATGAGTGTCTTTTACATATTATACAAGACTTTAGGACATTTTTTATCGATTTCCTTCCTCCAAGGATCCAAAACCGTTGTCTTAAAATAGTCATTATCATCTGACTACCTACGTGACAGTTGTCCTTGTGAATGTCCATTATTAACCTAAAAACAATAGTGTTGGTTGAACATGGAAGCACAATAGGATAACAAAAGTCGTTAGTATCATCTCTATGAGATACTTTTGTCTTCACTCTTATTAAGCCCTTTTTGTCCTCAAAAGGCATTAAACTACTAAGTTTAGAATCACAGACTCCGGAAAATGATTCACTTTGTACAAGAGATAACAGTTTATCCTCCGCAAATGAAAACTCTTCACAAGTTAGATCACATTTATTACTTTTACTTTTTGTTAAAACATTATTTACAAATCGATAGATCCATCCTATCACTCTCACTGTCTTTTTGTACGATGAACATCCACTATGAAACCAGCCATTTTGTGATTCACTGGATAACACTGAGACAACTGTTCTTTTCCTTTCGCTGTTAATGTGTTCTTCATTATAAGGAGCATCCAATTTCGGCCATTCTTGTGGAGGTTGTCTTAACCAACAGGGACCCTCCCACCAACGAGATTCAAGTAGTTGCAGAGCAGAACAACCACGAGAGGGAAGATCTGCAGGGTTCATGTTTCCTGGAATGTACCTCCATTCATTTCCCGACGTTAACTTTTTGATTTCCGTTACTCTATTGTTAACAAATACATTCCAAGAATCATTTCTTTTAATCCACGCTAAAACTGTTGTTGAATCAGTCCAAAAATAAGTGTTAACACTAGATAACCCAAAATCGTTAACAACCGTTGTGAATAACCGAGCAGATATGGAAGCGGCCAATAATTCGAGTCTCGGTATGGTCATTACTTTCGATGATTTATTAGCTGGAGTTACTCTAGACTTAGCTGCGACTAATTCAACACGAACGTATCCTTCAAATTGAACCCTCAGGAAAATAACGGCTCCATAAGAAGTTTTACTAGCATCAGAAAAAATATGAAGAGACCAATTTTCCATCGAGTTTGTACCAGGAAGCCATCTTGGTATTTTAATTTGAGACAAGTAGGGAATGTCTCTCAACCACTTTAAGAACTCTTTCTTGGTCTTTTCATCAACTTCCTCATCCCAACCTACTCCCTTCTCCCAAGTGTGTTGGAGTAACAATTTGGGTAACAAAGTCACACAGCAAGTAAATCCAATGGGGTCGAAAATATGGTGTGCTACACTGAGTATAATCCGTTTAGTTACTTTACTAGTATCAATTTCCTTTAAACCCGATAAGTTTACTTCCAATGTATCTAAGCTCCTATCCCACACCAAACCAAGTACATTTGATTTTGAAGGGGAGGTTAAGCAATCAGATGTCGTTTCCCATCCTCGAAGTTCAAACTTCCTTTCATTCATGACTTCCGTAGCGACTTTTATAAACTGTTGTGCTTGTTATTGACTTTCTAAGCTACAAACACAGTTGTCAACGTAAAAGCTAGAAGCAAGAATTTCAACGAATTCTGTTGACCAATTTAGTTCACCTAACTTACATCGAGTTAAAGTTTCTTCCAGGTGTAGCTTTATTGAAGCTTCTAACAAAAATGGACTCGAACATAGACCAAAAACTACTCGGCAATGTCTATAAATTTTTAACTCGTCATTCTTGTTTGTCCATAAAAACCTCAAAAAATCTCTATCCCGTTCATTCAAGCTAATTTGTAAGAATGCTTTTCGTATATCTCCTATGACGCCCACTTCTTTCAGTCGAAAACGAGCCATTACTGAAGGAATTTTCTCAATTAGATTTGGGCCTTTCACTAGACATTGATTAAGTGAGGGACTTTTATACTCATGAGCACTTGCGTCGAAAACTGGTCGAACAGGAGTTGTGCTTTCAGGTTTTACAACGTGTCGATGAGGTAGGTAGTGAGCAGGTTTATCCATTTCTGAAATGGGTACTTCTTCTATTATGTTTTCTTCCAACCAACTATCAAATACAGAGTGGTACGTGTCGTACAGCCCTTCAGCCTTCAATTTCTTCAATGTTGAAGTTAGTCTTTTACTTGCTATTTCATAGTTATCTGGAAGTGGAGGATGACTGTCAATCCATGGAAGGCAAACTTCATATCGTCCTTCATTTGTTACCTTTACAGTCTCTAAAAAATGTTTTTGACACTCAACTTCTAAATCGTGTTTTGAACACATTTCTTTCGGATCCCGTATCCCTAATGAATCTAAATTCCACAAGTCACTTATCTTAGCTTCTGTTGTAAACATAGTCGTCACTAAAGTAGCCAAATTTGTTCTTCTATGTTTTTCCTCCGGTATCTTACCCATTAAGGTCCAACCTAACTTTGTTCGTACGGAAACCAACCCACAATTTAGTAGTTTGTGTTCACCTGTCAAAAGTTTACCTGCAATATCAGCCCCTATTAAAATCTCAATAGGTCCACAAGTGTCCAGATCACTAAGTTCAATACCTTGAGCAGCAAGTTCATCTAACCAAACGCCCCTTGGAATAGACGAAACGTTCCCACAGATCTTACATTGGTCCAATGCATCAAAATTACAACTATAATCCTCATTTAGAGTTTCAACATATATTTTATAAATATTGTGACAAATTACATCAGAAAAACTCCCACCAAACAGAGAATGTTGCACGGTTTCTTGACTTGTGGGCTCATATCCTACCATAGACGCTGTTTTGGATAATATATAGGACCGTTGGGAACCCGTATCAATCAAAGCTCTTGCTGTATGAACACCCTTAGGTCCTCGCACATTGACCCTCAAAGTTTGTAATAGAACATTACAAGAGTTAAAATTAGCTAGAGATTGATTCCCTTTTACCTGATCCTGGCTTGGATTACCACTGGAGCTACTTTTATTACTTTCATCAGGAAGGGATGAATTGCACATAATCACAAAGTGAGATTTCTTACACAAAATACACCTAGGTCTGTTCTTACATTTACTAGCTACATGACCTACCTTTAAACAACAAAAACAAGCTCTCTTACTATTGACTACAGATCTTCTTTCTTCTAAGGACATTGACTGAGCTTTAATACAGTCTTGAGCTTTGTGTGGTAAGGAACAAAATATACAGTTTACCGGTTTTCTGATTTGAACTGTAGTAGTTCTACTTAAATCTACAGCTGTGGATATTTCAGACTTATTTATGGGGTTATCTGAAATCTTTTGGGACCTCTCTCTTTCTTTGTACTTTTGATATGAGAGACCAAACCCCGTAAGAGCTAACTTAACTTTTTGTTCTCCCTCAATTTCCCCTTTCAAAAACGCTAGTAAGTTTTCAAGAAGGTCTTTGGAAGTTTTGCTTTGTCCAATGGAGAGGCTACTAGAAAATTTTGAACTTGTCCTTTCCCAAAGTTTTAAAACGTCTTCCGGTAAACAAGATGAAACTAATGGTAATAAAATGGGTGCGCAAGTGCCGGAAGACACACCTAAACTTTCTAAGTTTCTTAGATGACATTGTAGTTTGTCATATAACTCGGATACAGAAACTTTCTTTGAGGTTGTTGCATTAGTAATTATAATTTTCAACATTTCCCTAATGTAATATTCTGTAAGTAGGTCATCTCTACCAAAACGAGATTTCAAAGCATTAATTGCTTCCGGATACATTTCACCTGTGGCTGGATAGCTTTCAACCACGTCCCTTGCGACTGAATTAGGTGTTGTAGCCATGAGAAGATATTGAAATTTGTCATTAGGATTAATTGAGCAATCCCCGTCTATTTTGGAAAATTGGGACCAAAATGGTAACCAATCTTTCAAATCCCCACCAAACTCTTTAAATTTAATCAATGGAAGTTTATATGAACAATTCGGGCCTACCTGCTCTGTCCCATGTGTGCGCAAACTTACGACAGACGCTCGTTCTACATCCCGTTCCTGATCCATTTGTATTTGTTCGACTTCTTCCTTGATCATTTGGTAGGTGATTTGATATTCCCTTTGACTTTCCATTTCTTCATCGATCTCGTTTTCAGGTGTGCCATCATCCTCTAACAAGCCATTGTATATTGCCGTGTCTTCCTTCAGTAGTGATGTGTTGTGAGAATCCAATACTTTTAATAATGCTTTTATCTTTATCCAATCAATAGTTCCTTTATCTTTCAATAAACCTTCAATTTCATTCTTTGTTTTTGTGAATATTCTTCGAATTGCCGCTCTACATTTCTTTCGTTTAGTTATTTCCATCTTATTTCAGTTTCAATCAGTTCAATTCCTATCTAAGAAAATTAGGTAAAGTCCTGTCTCTAAGGTCGCCATTATCTGAAAACAACTTGATAAAACTATAAAGAAAGTGTTGATTTCATTTTAATGTTTCTGTTTATTGAATTTACTGATTGATACTTAAAACGATTAATACTCAAACGATTAAATTAAACCTTTTTATTCTACATGAAATTAAAAGACTCTTTATATAAAAACTATCTTTAACATCAAAACAAGTAAACAAAAACATACACCATCAGCTGTCATCACAACATTTGAATTCAATTATTTGTTTCGACTATAAATTACTTTAATCTTCCAACAATAGCTACGTACATTTGACATTCTACGTAATGAAATATATTACCTATTACCAACTTTCACCTGTCTTTTAAAAAGGATATTCCTGATGTAACACAGCCTTTTCCCATGACTCGGAAGGCAATTTCAAGTTATTCGATTGTACTGTAATGTAAATCGACAGATTTTCATATTTTTAAAAATATTGGGTAGCTTATTTAAGACATTTATATATTTTTAATGTATTCAATTTAATAGTTACTAGATGGTCTTCCTTTTGTGAGTGAATATTAATTCAATCAAACCCATTTTTGGCTGTTCGGTAAGATTTTATTATTTGCTACAAATAGGAAGTAAAAAAAGTGCTTGGAAATATTTTTGCGAAAGTAGTTTTTGTAGCATGCACGAATGTATGAGGATATGGACAAAATGTAAACATACAGTAGTGGCTGACTCTAGTCACGCACCCTGTATACCTTCTTGGCCTAAAGAAAATATAGCGATCTAGATCGTCGCATGAGCACTTTAGGTCATTGTGTTACATTTATTTTTTACAATTCAGATAAAAATTCCATATCAATTGGCAATACAAAGCGCTAAAATGTATTTTTGTTTTCTTATCTATAAAAAATGCATTTCCACTAAGGTAATTTATTACTATTCAGATATATGGTCACTGTTTTGTAAACGTATCAAACACTTCTGTATGTAATTGTTCTCTAAAGGTGCTTGAAATGGTGACCTACGCAGGTAGGTATTGCCAACTATGAATGACAGATGAATGAAGGATGATGTTGGCGCAATCTTGCAGTCTTGTTACTGACAAAGGCCGACATGTTCCTTAGACAAGACTGTTAGTTAATAGCCCAACAGCCAATTTCAACTAAGAGGCCCACATTTTAACGTGGGATCCGAGCCAAAATTTTGCCTGGTTTACAATTTATGAACTGGTCTAATTATGAGGACGTTCCTATGACTTATTGTACTAGAACAATACTGAAGTTTATAACTCGCACAATCGTTGCTATGCTTAAGGCATAATAATTAAATTTTGTTGTATGGAAATTCGCTGGAGATGCAGGTCTGCTGCAACGGGTGTACTTTATGTAGTGAAATATATCTCTAATCAAATATCTCTGATATAAAATAATTGTATTTGCATAGCCAGAGATGAAAAATAATCCGAATGACATATATTGTTACTTTCACTCCCATTTTCCAATGCCCTATTCACATACGTTTTCAAGGTAAATTTTTACAGACCCATAACGAACATTAACGTGTTTCAAACTGTTCCAATATTTATTAGACTACTTTAAACTACATTCAGTTAATATATCAATAGTAGTCGTCTGAGATTTTCGTCTACACGTAGTTATTTGGAAGGCGATGATTGCTGAGTGAAAGAGGCGTAGATGAGTTGTTCGCGTGTCTCCTGAAATCGGGCTACTTGCTTTTTAATGAACAATTTTCATCAGCATAAAAAAAGGAAATAAATAAATAAGCGCGAAATGCCTTTTTGTAATCGACAGATGAAAGTCCGTCTATTTATAAAACTAAAAAAAATTATTAATCATTTATGTCCTTTAAGCAGTTAATTACCCCTTTAGCTGTGCTCTCAAGTATGTACGTACCTTATTGTAACATTATTCTTTTTTGGATATCACAAGGGATCATGCTAATTTTAAGGCATGAAAAATAATAGTTGTGCCTTATTGAAATATTTCAAATGAAGCTAGCAAAATTATAAATTAATAAATGTAAATATTAAAATTTACCTAAACTGTCTTGGCGGTCTCAAGGCTTTAAAGAAAACCTGACTTACTAGAAGGCTAAAAAAATCTATAATGAACTTATCTTAAATGAGTTTTGCCGAGTAATTAACCGCTACTTGGATTGTTCATAAGATGTTTCCTCTTTTTTACATTGAATAAATCAATATAAATGAGTTCTATCTAAAAACTTTGATAAATAACCCAATGAGGGGACGATACGAGGTGATGGCCTTTTGCAATATTTTGCACTGCACGGTAATATAGACCGAGAACGGGCGATATTGAAGACTAAAAATATACGCGCAATATACTGAGAGAAATCAAAACGTTATAAAGTATATTGAACAATACTGGAAATATTTAACCGTGTTGGAGCGGTATTTTGTAATAACTATTTACCATTGACATTTGTGCTACTGGTTGCTCTAGCAAAACAATGATCTGGATATGCAGAGGTGGAGAGAAATATTGAGCCCATATTATTAGGTGTGTACCATAAGACACTGCGGAATCCCACACAGCTGATCCAAACTGAAACCTAAAAAAACTGATGTTCTGAAATCTAAAGAACCTCAAGGTTAGATGTTCTTTTGTTTACATTTTCGCTTTTGTCAAAACAAAATCATTTCAGAATCATTTTTTCATACCCAAGTGTGAATAGGAACAATCCTTAAGTAAATAGCCATATTTTATCAAAATGAATAGTAATGAGGAATATATTTTTTGAGGAACCTTTTTACTACCTATGTATAATTTATTTTCTGACCACAAGACCTTCAAGCAACTAGTATTAATCCCTAGATTTATCCATATCAATAATACACATCAGTGCTATAGTTTCTTATCTACTACTGCATATCGTCATTGTAATTAGCAAACCTCGTAACTCCATTTTTTTCGTAATTTCACTTGCCTTACCAACTTATAGAAGAAAAAATACTCTTTTCAACAAATAATATCTCGTATCTCCAAAAAACTTATGAATTTGATGATAAATAAAACAGAAAACCTCGTAACTCCTACATTTCAATTCTTGGGTTGGCAAACCTTGCAACCTGTGCAATAGTTGTTCACAGCAATAGTTGGCAAACCTTGTCACTCCTTGAGTTCAGTTTTATGGATAGTAACTAACTGCATGTGAAAAACTCGTATCTCCAACAACAATTTCCATAAAATCTCGTAACTCCCATATTTATTAAATAAGATCTTAAAACATCATTTTTGCTTGTTTAAAAATTAACAAATAATTTAAAATAGTGAAATAACTAATTTGTATTATGCTACAAATAAAATCAAAAAATTGGTGATGTTTTAAGTTGCTCCTGTAAAATTTACATTTTTGGAGTTACAAGGTATGCTAATTACAATGACGATATATTGTATGTATATGTACATTGTATCTATGTATTTAATTTTATTTTAAAATAAACATTTATTCATTCATTCAATAGCTAATGGATGAACCAAAAAATGCATGATATGTTAGTAAAAACTTAAGGGTATAGGGAGTAAACAAATTATATTTCTACACGTTATGTGTTCAATAAAAAATTATTTTTCTTTTTGAATCACCCTGTTTTATTAAAAAAAAATCAAACTATAATATTTATACTTTACCTTACCCAATAATAAAATAAAAAAACATGTCAATATATGGTAGTAGTTTAGTGACACTTAAAGTAATTAAATATTTCATGCAGTATATTTACATAACACAGATAAATACACATAAACAATTATACCGGTGCCGGTAAATTCCCTTTTCGGTCCCATGATTTTCGATATCATATAGACATTGTTAAATAAAACCATTAGAAGTCTACCATAAACGAGTCACATAAACAATGTAAAAAAATATATGAAATGAATAAACTATGAAGTTTGACGATACTATACTAATACAATACGACAATGTATTATTTTTTTATAAATTATAATTTTGAAACGCCTTCATAATGAGTGCTTCAGATTGAATACCACTGAATATTCATTTTCTAGCAGTTGCAAAGTTTCAAACGGCCTTGATTGCGTGGCAAAGACGACAATTAACTCTTTAAACACAAATTACTCATTAATGATGTTCCATTCAATGTTTTCAATGAGAAACATGCTTTTTAGCATTTATTTTGAATTTGGAGTTTTTTTAATGTGATGGTATGTCTTGCTGATCATGACTATCAGTGATACTGTTAAATACTTTTGGAGAATGAACTTTCTAATGAGTACTATGGGTTTTTAACACACAGAAATAAACCAATCAGTTGTGAACATAAATAATTAAAATGAATGTGTAGGAAAAGTTTTTTTTTTATTTAAAGGTGTTCCCTATTAAAATAAATACCTTATAACAAAGTTATTAATTGTGTTACTTACGAATTTTCAGTTAGTAAAAGTTACCTCTTTATATGTTGTTTGTTTGTTTTCAGGTACGGAATATCCTGTGATTTCTTTCTGTAGGCATTTCTTTTTATGTATCCCCAGAGAAAATAATATAGGGGAGACAAATCCGGGGATCTTAGGAGGGGGGGGGGGGGTAACCCTTCAATGATAAAATAAAATTTAGGTTTGGTTAAATCGAAACATCCTGAAGAATAAAAAAGTTGAGTTAATTCCATTTTATTCAAAACAAGGTGTTGGAAATCGTTCAAATTTTATGATGGGGATAGGATCAGAGGTTGGCCTTTCCTCTCTAACGCCTTTTAACATTTAACTCCTGTCGCATCTACACTTGTGTTTGCCTTATTAATAAAATACCTTACATATTCATATAAAGTTAAAAGCTTCAGTAAAATAATGTTACTAAATTATCCTAGTCTATTGAGGATGAATATTCCACTCTAGATCTAAATTAATAATGATTACTCAATGGAATAACTTCATACACTAACTTATTTTTTTAAAGAATATTAAATACTTTCAATGAAGTAAAATAACCTAAAATATGAAAAGTAGCTGAATTAAGACTGGAAGATATCTACCCATCTACCTCAAATAAAATATAAAAAAGGTATAACAGTTTTCCTCACAATTTGTCCAAGGAAATATTCAAAATAAATTCTTTGGTACGTATGAACAGAGAATCGCCTTACCAAAGGAAACATACATGCAACAATATAGATAACCATATGCTAGAAACGTTCTGCTGGTAGGTTAACGAGTTATAGTTCCATTTATTTTCATTTCTAAATCAGACATAAAACAGGTCACGAGAAACGTCTAGACTTACTTTTAAATAGATTCATATTTTCGAAGAATTTTTTTCTTTAATATTGAAATATGGAACTAATTCTCAATACTAATAGTCAGATTTATTGCCTGATAACTTTATTAAATTGTAAATTATCTATTAACCTATTACTAAAAATCAAAATTAGATGATCATTGTGAATTTGAAGGAACTGACCAAAAGATCAATCTTTGACGGAAACTACATTTCAACAAAGATCTGTTTTTTCGCTTGTTGAATTATAAAACTAGGCCTGTATGTAAAAAATGGTTTGAGGCCTTCTATATCTTGCCAATTTATTTCGGTTACAAAATAAAATATAGGATAGTAGTTCTTGATCAATGAGCTTTGTTTTCAGAATGTTTCCTGAAATATCACTTTCCGTGTTAGGAGGCGTCAACAGCAGGATTGCGTGATATTCAACTGAAATTAACTGGATGTCTTACTCAGCCGATGTCCGAAAGCATTAGACAACAAACTAGTGGCTGTTTCAAAGTAACTGTTTACCTTGCAGCTGTTTGTATAGGTTTTAGTTAATAAATACCAAATCTTTTTTAAATATATACCTTATTCGCTGTTTATTTTTTTATATTTTGTAGAGTTAATTTGATATTGCGTGCAAATACTAAATACTACCTTTGTTACCAGAATACACCTTAATTCTTGGATTTTTCGATTTCTACAGTTAGTAATCATATAAAATTATGACTCAATAAATTCCAGGCTTACAAAGCATTCGTTAATGTAATGTAAATTCATCCAATAAGGAGAAAATATAAAGGTTTGCTAAAAAAATATTTTGAATCACATAGTTGCTAATTTTGAACGAGTACAAATGAAATACATATTAAATTATTGTTGTACCTCTTTTTTTTGTAGTATTTTGATACAAGTAATATGTATTAAAGAAGAATTAGTGGTACGATTAATCTTATTACATTATCTTTTTTTATTTTGTTACATCATGCTTTTAAAAGTAACAGACATTTAAATTATAAAATTAACCAACTAAGGTTCATAACTATTATCTAGGAAATGTTGTTAGCCAACTCAGTCGGTAACACCGTAGCCTTTGTAGCCAGAGATCAAAGGCCTTTACGAAAATTAAACACTTTGAGCAGAGAGTGAGCTAATGACGACGTATGAATATGCAAATGCATTCTAAAACCATTATTTTATGGCTTCATTAAGTAATTTTTTAGGCTATTTTAAAGAACTGTTTCTGTTTCATTTTATTAGCAGTTGAAATATATGTCTTTACGTTTGGCATGTAAACCTTCTTACTCTTGATTGTAATGACTTAAATAAATAATTTTTGTTGATTCTACTTCTTGGAGTTTTTTTTATTGTTGCTAATACAGGACTAAATAAAAACTTTCTAAATTTAATCATAGAATACCTAATTTATATTTGAAAACTGTAAACATAACCATTAACGTAAACGAATAACCATATTTAAATCGCAGGGTTAAACTATACGATAACATCAGATATATTATTGTTAGTCACCTTCTTGCAGCAATATATTCTGATACATAAAAAAACCTATACAAAAGTAAGTTTTGGTTTGGTCAACTATCCAGTACCCTCATTTTGTGATCTCGATCATAGATAAGTGTTTATGAATTTTTATTTCACGTATTACTGAGTAAAATAATATTTTCTTCATAGTCCAAGTTTCGTTTTAGAAATCAATTTTCGGAACAGGAAATTGATAGACAGGAATAGTTAAATCTTTCGTACTTTTAGTAAAATGAAGTGAACAATTGTAAAGTAAACTTGATCATATACAAAGTACATTTGAACACGAGACAATCAAATTGTGTTTGAAAAAATTGTCTTGGAGCTTTGTTCACTCAGTGTGTATTTCGCAGAACTACTGTATAGATTTAGTTTTTTTTTTCAGTGTTTCAGTATTATTTGAAAAACAAATCCGCAATCCTATTTTATGGTTATTAAGATCTGTAACTTGATTTTGATTGGTAGTGTTTTTTATTTAATTTATTATTTTTTGAGTTATTTACAAGGTTTTAAGCCTACTGCATTGCATTTCCATACTTTCCAAAATGTGCTTGCATCACAGACGTCTGTAAGCAGGGAACTTGACTTATTTTAAGTGGCAATATGTAGATCGAGTGCTAATGCATGTAGGCAGTATATTGACACTTTGCCTAGCTTAAAATTTTTAGTAAGTCGATAAATCTTAGCTTCAGCTTCCTCACCTATTTCTTAGTGGGAGGTGAATAATCTATATTAGTTTTCTATGAGTTTTGTTTATAGGATTTTCGATATAGTATTTCCTGGGACAAGTCTATCCTGAAACATATATCACTTAAAAGTTGCAATGTTGTATTTACTCACATTATGAAAACAGATCTATAGTAAATTATTTTGAACTATTTCAAAACCACTGTCTTATATTATACTTATGAAACTATAATATAAATACACGGACATAGGTTTTGAAAATTGAAAATTTCAAATATTTTAGTGGTTAGACAACTGCAAACGTAACTGGTTTCCAGATGTTATGTTGTAAAGAACCGTCTTTGCATACAAATAGCGACAACTTGGGACTATTGTTCTTTATAATGTGTGCTACACCTTTATAAGTTACATGCGAGACACACTAGAAGTAATACTAAATTTAAATAGCAACTCTTGAAAAACGCCTAGTATATCACCAGAATATTGACAACACTTATCGTTTGGATTTCCCAGCCACTTAAGAAATCAAATTTATCTATCATTAAATGAAACATTTCCAATATTATTATAGCCTAGATGTGTGTTTATTTTTAAATAAGCTCCTTTCAAGCAGAAATGGTATTTTGTTTGCTATACCGATGAAGGATATGATTTATAAATCAATGGAAGAGTTTTAAACGGACCTTAGAACGTTATTTCAGACTCAGAATCTCCCTTACTTCAGATTTTATCGTTAGTCCTTTTTTTGTTTTTTTCTTCTGTTAATTTTATATATATATAAGGGTATTTGGTGGACACATAAATTATTAGTTTCCAAGCTATTTTCCAACCAAATATTTTCAATGAATTATTGCCATTAAAATTCACTTAATGAGGTTACTTTTTGTTACTAACACAAAGTAATTGCAACTGCATTTTTATAAAGTTAAGTTATAAGAAATAAATCTTAACGATTAATTACATTTACTTTTTCCTCAAATAGCATGCAGCTTGGATATAACAATATTATGTTTTACCACTCGAGTCAGGCACCAAGCTACTGTTATTTACGACTTGCGTGTGAGAGGCGTCAATGGGTAGATTGCATGATCTTTACTGTGTAATTTCCAGCTGTCTCGTCAACCATTTACTTAATACTTTAGACAACTAAGGTAAGACGAGAAAGGTAGTTTATTTAATGGTACGATTCCACTTATTTTTCAAATACCTTTGTAGGTAACATTATGTTAATGTAATTCCCATCATGTAGATTTACATTTTCAAAAACAAAAATTTACAAACCGAATGTTATGAGCAGAGAATCAAGGAGCCAAAAGTAACAAACATTTTGATTTTGATTTTTGCAGACATTTGCCATCACTGATTAATAAAAGATATTTTGACGGGATCTGGAATCTGATCCCCTCTTCAGGTGCAAAATAATCTAGAACATAACAAGATTAGTAACACACAGCCAGGAAAACCTGGATAAATGAACATAGCTAAATTTTTTTGTCCAGGTTTTCCTGGCTGTGTGTTACTAATTCTGTTATGTTCTAGGCTCTTTTCCACCTGAAGACGGGATCAGAGTCCAAATCCCGAAATGTCATAAAAATTGTTTTTTACTAAAAAGTGATGGCAAATGTCCGCAAAATTCCAAATCAAAATATAAAATCACCATCACCAACAATGGATTTCGTAACAAACAAATTATGGAAGTAATTCTGACTATTTTTACAAACTTTTTAATTATTGCTGTGTTGAACCTGTTAATAATAATGTATTTTTTGCAATTTCGATAAAACTTAGCTACCAACTGTGCACGGTTAATCTTTTGACCAATTATTAAATAAGACAACTTGTTAATGCAAAGATTAATTTAACAATTAAGGTTATTTAATTTGTATTTTCATTTTATGTTAAAATGAAGGTAAACGCAAATGCTCTAAGTAAATTTATGAATTTCTTGTCATAATAAAACTACGTTTTGAATAGTATATATTAATTTAATTATTTGTACTTAACTGCTTGATAGCATGATACGTTCTTCCATATGCTGAATGTATACAAAAGACGTTTTACAACACTTTAAATATATTTAAAAAATTATATTGCACTCACAAACGAGACGTTGAATGTTTATAAAAGATGGAGAATAGCGATCGACATCCGTTGGTCCAATCATCATCAGGCCCAATGAGAGACTAGCAGTATCAAGATGTGGGCCTTCCTTATATGCTATTGGTCTTTCGACTAGAGCGGAACTTGCAGAAACTGTTTTCAGCGGATCATCCAATGCCACCCATGGAATATAAGGAAGACCGCAATCTAATCATGCAGTCTCTCATTGAGCCTGATGATGATGGGTGTGACCAATGGGTGGCCTGATGATGACGGGTGGTGAAATCGATCGCCTTTTTCCATTTTATATATATTTACCATCTTTGGGTACGTTTCAAAAAGTCCAGGTACTTTATAAAAACCTATTAACCTGCAGTAAACCAACTTAAATCACTTAGACTAAAATGACCTAGCCTAACCGAACTTAACCGAAACTAACGTTACCTAACTTAACCCAGCCCAACCTGCACGTTATTCTGCACCCAAACGTTTTGAAACGTTCCTCCATCCTGTATTTGAGTGCAGTATAAGTGTCATGTTAATGTTCAGTATGAGTTCATGATAATCAAGTTTTACGTGTTGTACATGTATGATATGAACTAATTATGACACTTCTTTACATCTGAACAACACAGTGTAATTATGTGTGTTAATTTGATATAAAAAGGTGTCATAATTAGTATAAACAGTAGTGTAAATATATTTTAAGTGTTGTAAGACGTCTTTAATATATATTCAATTATTTGTGTTGTCGTATGCTAGTAGAATCGTATACATTTTCAATAACATAAATAACATTGTAGCATCTGTATTTAATGTACAGTATCGCTGGCTTTACTATCGCTTGTATTCAAACGTCACTAAATCGATTACGAGAGTAAATTTCTCGGATAAATTTGCGAGGGTTTAAAGCTAGCCCTAGCTAGAGGGGTTAAAGCTACCCGGTTTTCATTGATAACATATATTCAAATTAATTACACATAATACACATTGCTCGTCTTGTCAGTAACTCAGTATATTCAGATGCATGAGTCATTGTAGCCTGCCATCAATTATAATACTACATTTAATGGCAATGTCCCTAACACTGACCATTCTTCTCAGAAAGATCAATACTTTTTGTAGACAGGAGCAAAACTGAAAATTTTACATGATAAACATTGATCTTCAAAAAGAAAGTATCAAAAATGTCCTACAAGGTACACTTCTGATTTTATTTCTAAGACAAAATCTATGGGCAGCACTGCCAATTGAAAATTTAAATTTTTTTCCATATAAGCTAGTTTTCTTATAATGAATAAGGTATTCCAGTATGAGTTATAGTAAAACCTTGTCCTCAAGGTTACTATAACTTTACATTTTGATGTCTCCAGACCCCAAAAAACACCATACGTTTAAATTATTTTACACACGCATAAGCATATACAGTTATTGAAATATAAATTTACAGTTTTTTCCGTTTATGGACGATAACCCTCGTAAAAGTAGGTTGATTACATTCAAACTTGGCGAATAAATTAAATATACAATCTAATTAGACCTGTTAAAAATTTAGCCAGGTCGGTCAATTCTAGAGGGGTTAGGGGATTAATATTTTAAAGTATTTTCTTTTAGAAATGTTGAGTTTCAAAAATAGATGTTTGGGCATTTTCATATGTAAAAAGAAGAAAATGGAATTAAGTTTCGTATTTGAGTTTGGCTCACAAAATTAACAATTTAGTTTTTTTAATCATTACTATATGTCACAATGTCAGGGAGTTAGAATAATATGTTAGTTTACTTACTTTTTATGGATTAATCATTGACGGATCACAAAACCCCCCCTCCCTTAATGCAGTTACAATTGGACGACCTAGCTAATTTTTTTAACTGTTATAATTGCATCATATGTTCAATATATTTACCATGTTTGAATGTAATCAAATTATTTTTACGAGAGTTATCTTCAATAAAAGAAAAAAGTGTAAGCCTATATGTAAACGACTGAACATATAAATGCATGTGTAAAAGATTTTGAACGGATGGTGTTTTTGGGGTCTGGAGGCATTAAAATGAAAATTTATAGTAGCCTTAGGGCCAAGGTTTTACTATAACTCATACTGGAATAGCTTATTCATTTTAGAGAAATTAGCTTACATGGAAAAATTGTTCAATTTCAATTTGCAGTGCTGCTCATAGAATTCGTCAGAGAAATAAAACAAGTAGTGTATCTTGTAGGACATTTGATGTAATTTCTACATCTAAGTAGAATACACTAGAAAATATATACATCATTTTTGACATTTTTACAGTTCTACCAAGAACATTTAATCAGCTACTTAGCAGCTTAAAATTTAAACATTAATGAAAGTGCTTAAAATGTGTTGGACTTTATTCCTTCGTTTGAAAAAGGAAGGAATGTTATCTTTTAAAATAATAATCTTTTTTTCATCTTTTTTTTTAATAAACAAAAGATTGAAATAGTAAGAGAAATTTACACTGATTTAAAATTTAAGTAAAACTATTTTTAAATGCGATATCAATTACATGCAAAGAAACAAAAACAATTTTATACATTTAATTGTTGAAAACAGGATATTATATATAAAAAAGTTCATGTAAGTGTTTTTAACTATGAAGATAAACAAAAGTATTAATCACAAATTATTTGCTGTAACAGATAAATGAATGGGATATTTACTATTTATAGGCGTAAACAATTTAATAAAAAGAGAATTTTTTGATTTCCTCAGTAAAAATTTCAAAACACCTTAATTGCTATGAAAAATATCAAAACAAATAAACAACGAAACTCAAACTTTTTTATATCTGTTTTAGATCATGGGTCTAGCTCTTACTTACTTCGTCATATTGCTACAACTGAAGGGGCCCTTGAATTCCTAACTTGCTCCTGAAGATATGAATGCTACCAAGAATAGAGGCGTCAAGCAGAGAACAAGTTATTTAGCCATAATAAACTTTACCTATCGTACACATTAGTGACACCATTTTCATTTTAATTTTTCATGTGACTAAAAGCGCAAAAGAGCAGCTTTCAGATGAAATATAAATCAATATTATGCAAGCTGTGATTTAATCATTATTCCCAAGAAGGCCACCTTTATTAAATAATAACAAAAATCCAGTTTTGGAACGTTGTCGACCAGGACGTAATGTATGTGCCGTTGCCTTTGATAAATCAAAACAATATAGTGGTTAAATAAGTATGTTTACAGTGCTATTTGCTATACAGTGTGCCCGCAAAGTCATACTATACCCTCAATTGTTCATAGTTACTCTTTTATAATTAATGATCACAGACTAATTAATTAAACTAAACTATCTAAAAGTGCACATTATAAAGTTTAGTTTTTAGATATGATCATTCCTTTATAGCCACTTTGGTGTTAAGCAACATTCTATAAAATAAAATATGCGTCAAATGTTTAAAGTAAATCGTAGTGTTTTTTTTGTTTTTTTTTGCTATTAGCAATCTAATTATTTAATTAATTTTCAAACCATGTATATTGCAGGTCTTAACAATACTTCATAACCACACTTTAGTTTTATGAATTAGTTTTTGCGAAATTATTCATTCTATTGTGGATACAAGCGTACCTATTTCCTTTTATCTTGGAAGCTAACAGTTTTCATAACAGTCTTGCCTGTTAATGCTCTTTTTCTGATAAGAATCATGATTGAAGACTAGCCACAACATTGCATTGCAACGAAACAACAAAACATAACAAATTTTGCAACCCTTTTATAAAAAAAATCAATGCAAATTTTCCGCAATTTCCTAGTTTATAAAAATAAATGCTGAATGCACACTAACGTTCGGCCATAATGGGTTGTTTAATGTCAACACTTTTTAATCTGCTATTCCAGATGGATTCAGTTTCTTTTGTTGCGATCATTAATAGTGTAGTTACGAACTGTAAAACGAAAGTGTTCCATGAATTAGAGGACAAACGGAGTGATTAAAAATAGAATAACCATTATTCTATATGCTGACAATAAAACTTTGTTATGCTCTGATCCTGATTTTGAAAATGTCCAAAGCATAATGTCAGAAGCCTTGAATTATGCTAAAAGGTGGTTTTATCTGAAAAACTTAACCGTAAACGAAAACAAATCTGAATTGATTAACTTCCCTCTTAAAGAAATCCCAACAGATTGTAATGTAATTACTGAGGTAAAAATACTAGGATTTACCTTAGATAGTCATTTAAATTGGGAACCACATATTAAAACTTATCTAAGAAACTTGCCCGTATTGTTTTTCTACTTAGAAAATTGCAGTCTTTAGTTAGCCTAGACACACTAATAATGGTTTAGTATGGTCTTTTTCATTCATTAATTAGCTATGGATTCGCCTGTGGGCAACCCTAGTCATATATCTAAAGCATTTATTTGGCAGAAAAAGGCTATAAGAGTCATGATGATCTAACCAGTCGACAGTCATGTAAAACTAGGTTTCAAAAGTTAAACATCATTACTGTTCCTTAATTGTATAATTTTAGTAATTTAATTCATGTACAGCAAAACTTAGAATCTTTTACTAGTCAAAGTGTAGGCCATGGCCATTTAACTAGATTTAGATACAACCTTGTAACACAACGTGCTAGATTATCCAAAAAGTCATGTATACCAGGAACTGAAATTATACAACAAACTTTCTTTAGCCTTAAGCAATATGTCTGTAAATATTTTTAACAGGACAATTAATGAGGGGATAAAGAACCATGCCTTCTATACTGTGGCTGAATATATGGACTATCAGTTCCCTTGAATGGCCTTGCTTTAAGTAAAACATCATATTATATCATGGTAATTTGAATGTATCGATTTGTACAATTTATTTCAAACTTGACCTGTCCAATTACATTGTTAATGTCTAACGGACCAATAAAGATTGTCTATTGTCTATTGTCTAACTTGGCAACCCAACCCAACCTGAACGTTCTTCTGCGCCTGAACGTTTTTAAAAGGTCCTCCATCCTGTATTTGAGTGCAGTAAAAGTATCATGTTCATGTTCAGTATGAGTTCTTGATAATCAAGTTGTACGTGTTGAACATATATGTACTAATTATAAAAGCCTTTTACGTTAGAACAACACATTTTAATTATGTAGGAAAGCGTCATAATTAGTATAAACATACAGTGTTAATATATTTAAAAGTGTTGTAGACGTATTTTATTTACATTCAATTATTTGTGTTGTCATATGCTAGTAGAAAGGTATACACTTTTAATAACACTAGGGGCCCCATGCGCAAATTGCGCATTTTTATATTATTTCTGTTTTGTGGGAAACTCGCCTACAGTTAAAACAAATTGTATGGCTTCAAACTCACTTTTATTAACCAAATTAACCTTTTCAATTGAAATTTAAAGACCTCACCAAAGTAAACAAAGGCCTGACTGAACAAAACACACACAATTTTTATTTATCACCCTTGCACTGTTTTTTATTTTTGTTGTCTTCTAGCACAACAGTAGGATAATGGAAGTTTTTCTAGAAAGCCCATGTGCAAATTGCTCATTTTAATATTTTCTCTGGTGTTCAATTAATCATTTTCTCTCAGGAGTTCTATGTTCTTGCCAAAGGTTACGCGTATTTTCTTTAATCACATCGAGTCGTTTTTCTCTATGCCCTCTTCTACTTTATGTTTCAGGGTTCAGTTTGCAATATATTTATAATCTAACGATTATGGATCTTCACCATAAAAAATTATTTACCTGCCTCAATTTGGATCAAATTGTCAAGGAAAGTGGCCCAAATTAATTTTTCTACCCTGCATTGGATTTTGTTTGCATAAGCATTCAATCTTTTTTTGTTTACAATGTGACTGGTATGAAATTCGTCTCAAGGTAATCAGCTGTTAAATTACAATCACATTTTAAAACCGTTATATCGTAAGTTGGTCAGCACTGGAGCGTTGAAAGCGCCCTCTGTAAATAAATTAAAGCCTTGGGGGTCGAAGCCGAAAAATAAATGCCTATCTTTAACTATCTGTCCCAGGTGCGCTACATTATAAGCTTTAAAATGGCACCTCAATCGTAAAAATCGGTTCAGTATGACGCCTGAAAAAGGGTTCTAACAGAAAAAACCTTATTACATTAAGTATATAGATAAATAACAATGTAGGATCCATATTTTATGTACTCGGCTAGCTTTACTATTACTTGTATTCAAACGTCACTAAATCTACTCTGAGAATCACTATCTCAAGTAAATTTGTGAGGGCTTAAAGCTAGACCCGGTTTTTATTGATAACAAAAATTCAAACTAATTACACATAATAAACGTCGGCTGGTCTTGTTTGAAACTGAGTGCATTTAGATGCATGAGTTATATTTATGAGGCTATTTAGTTTGAGTTAGTTAGTTGCTAGGAAGCCATCAACTATATTTCAACACTGAATCGTGATGCCAATTGTACCTATGACGGTTCTTCTCAGTAGATCTTGAAATAATTACTCAGATTCATTGCAGACAGGAGACGCGAAGTTTCCTAGATTGAATGAGTATGTTTGGGGACGTGTCAGTGTTTTCGCTGATGGATGCCCAAATCAGATAGTTCCTGAGTATCAATGGAGTGACAGCAAAACTGGAATCTATTGTTTATAGTCATTACTGTTTTGCACAGGGGAAACAAAATTAAAATATTAAATCAATTTGTTCTACAATTAAGTAATTTAGAGCTGAACTAAAAGTCAATTGACCTGATTCAATGTAACACTAGTAAAATGGAAATGTCACTATGCATTATATTATTTAGAATAATTACTAATGTTCTAACAATGAGAAATGTTTAAGCAGCAGAATCACGTTTTGAATGCTTACGATAACTATTAAATAGGTACAGGATTAAGGCTTTTGTTAGGTGTTGACTAAATCGGTACGTGAGCAATATACTAATGCATTGAATAATATGACGTAATTTTTGTCATTAGAACATGTATACAGAGGAATCATATATAATATTTTTTACTTTTGTAGATTAAATCTGATAAGTGCCTATCTATTCTGAGTTTCGATTAACTAATAGTTTTTTTTTCAACAGCCCTTTAATTTCAACTAAGTTGTGTAAAGTAACCTAATTTCGTTTAAACAAATATATAAAGAAAGGTGTATATTTCGCTTGCTTTTGTTACTATTGTAATAAATAAAACATCTACATACTCCTACAGACGGTGTTGATGAGTAACTGTGGGGAAAGCATTTAAAATATATATATATATATATATATATATATAATATTTATTTATTTTTTAAAATATAGGCATAATTTCTCAGAAAAATATTAATTTATAATTTCCAAATATAATAGAATGTCATAGCATTATAATTGACTGGTAATACATCAATTCCAAAGTAACATGTTTAAACTAGCCAACAATCAATGATATTAAGGTTGACATCTCGTGCTGTCACATATCCAGTTTGTTTTAGCACCCTTGACCATATTATGATTCAATTATAATAACTAGTTTTTTACTGTATTAGGTATTTTGCTCAGTGCTGTGGTACAGAACTCAATTCTTTTATCATTTAACGTTTGGATTTTATTATGCCCTAACTTATAAGTTCTTGTTGACTCTATTCTTGTTAAACAGCATGGGTCCTAGCTTCCTTAAATTGTTTTTCAGAATCAGTGGCCACAACCCCTGCAAAAGCAAATCCGACAAGTACATAGCCTTTGCATGCATATGTTTGGTTTTGACGTCATCAGGGGCTGCAATGTATCAGTTGCCCGGCTTGATGGAACATGGTATTACATCTTCTATTGAATTTGGACAAGGTCTTTCGGGTCTACTTTGCAGTCTAGGATCAATTATCACAGCAAACACAGGAGAAAACTCCTTTGGGTCACTGGCAACAGAAATAGGTCTAGGTTCCGATGTGAGGGCAACCGTCTCTTCTTTCATCGTACACATTTTTATGTGTGGATTTGCACTTCTCTTACTGCCCAAAGGATGGGGTCTTACTACAGCATGCAGAAGGATTGTTTTGTATCACTTCATCAACGTAGCTTTTTTTCAACAAATTCTGTTGATCCGACAGCTGAAAAATGAGTTTTTCAAACTGAATACCCAACTGATCAACCTGTTTGACCGGCAGTCTAGAGGCGCTTCGGTCACGGCTGAGCTGGAATGCATTCTTCACGAATACTGCCATCTGCGTCGGATCTGTCAGAGGATGTCTTCATTTTTCTCGTTCTACAACATATTCTTCGTCTCATTCAATCTTCTCTATTCAATCAAAGCACCGTTAGAGTTTGTTGACACTTTCCAGAGCCTCAAAAGAGAAAAGTACTATAGATTAATGGCTAAACTGTTTTTCGCGTCACCCAAACTTTTGTTGTGGTTCTACCTTGTGGAGCAATGCGTAAGAGAGGTAATATTAAAGAATGTATTTTAACTTATTTATTATAAAACTCTTTAAATAAAGCTTTGATTAATATTTTTGTAGAATTAGCATTTGATGATAGAAAATAAAACTCGCCTTCGGCTCGCTGGGGGCTCCGCCCCCAGGCCCCTTACTGTGGGTCCATTGAAGAGGGATTTTGATATTGAAAAGTCACATAACAAATTGAATTTATTTGTTTACGTACAAAGTCACCATACTTCCGGTCGTGGTCAGGGGGGATTTGGATGTTAAAAGTTACAAGCAAAATTAATTAATCAGTTTACAAATACTCAAGTGAAGATATCATTAATAGTTTAGTGGCGTAGTTGGTTTGGGGGGGGTTTGGTTGTGGGGGCTCCTCAAAAAGCCCTGAACGTTGGCCTTGGCTTAGGTCGTATTGTGGGGCTTTTCAGGGGCGACTGTTGGTGAGAAATGGAGATTAGGAAAACATTAAGGAGGTGTGTATTGAAAAGTCACAATAAGAATTAACTCTTCACAAATCCTAGCAAAGTTTTATCGTTTAGGCGGGCAGTTGCTGGGGGAGTAGATGGTCGAGGGATTTATGATGGAGGGCCCCCTTTGTTGGTCTTTCCCCCAAAGCAGGGGGTGTGTATTGAAAAGTCACAAAATTTCGAATAAACTCATTGCAAATCCTCAGCAAAATATATTATTGTAATGTTTGGGAGGGTAATTAGTGGGGCGTTTTAGTGGAGGGGTGGGGTTAATTTTTCGTTGTGAAAAAGGGTTGGTGGAGTGAGGGGGTGATGCAAAAGAATTTGTTTAAAACAACATTGCCTTAATCTGAAGAACGCTTAGTTTGATTCTTTTTTGGTCACATTTAGGGGTTGATAGATTTTGAAAATCACAAATTACTTCGGATGAACATGGAGGTTGACATTGACGATTCCCTTGTCAAAAATTGAGTCTTTCAGTAATGAATAAAGTGGCAAAAAACCCATAAATTAAATCGTAAATTAAATTAAAGTTCAACTTGGGACGACCTTTTTAGGGGTAGAATGGGGTAAAAATTGCAAATTACCTATAATAAACCGAAAAAGTCAAACTCACTATCTCCGTGTCAATAATTTGGCATCCCTGGCCAAAAATAAATTCGACAAAAATA
This sequence comes from Flexamia atlantica, assembly GCA_035578135.1. Classification (NCBI taxonomy): domain Eukaryota; kingdom Metazoa; phylum Arthropoda; class Insecta; order Hemiptera; family Cicadellidae; genus Flexamia; species Flexamia atlantica. The sequence continues at coordinate 64,982,550 of JAQJVK010000003.1, read as the reverse complement.
AAAACCACAAGGAAAATTTAATATTCATCGAAAGTTAAACATTAGAGGACTTTTTTAGGGGTTGAAACGGAGTGACTTTTTCGAATGAACCCTGATAACCCTTAAGGATCAAACTTACTACCTCAGTGTAAAAATGGAGTTTTATGAGCTAAAAATAAATATTAAAAATCATCAAAACCCAAAATAAACTGAAAGTTTAAACAAAAATTGAAATTTAGAGGTCATTTTGGGAGTGAAGGAGGTGAGATAAGGCAAAATACATAACGACCAAAATTGTAGGAAATGTAATTCCAAGTCAGGAAATAACTTTTGTTTTTGAACGGATTCTTTATTTTAGCCGCTAGAGGCAAAAAAGGAATGTTCTTTTATCGCAATTAAGTTTTCCCCCGTTTCATCCCCCTTTGGGGGGTGGGGGGGTTGAAACTGTTTGTTTTGAGATTTTTATATTTAGAGTGACCACCCAATAAATATTCCTGCAAATTTACAGGGGCCTAAGTAGTATATCAAGTCAACTGGTGCTGGAAAACCTAGGGAAGATCTATGAAAATTGAAAAATGTAGAGCAGTCTAAGGGTGAAGGAGACGAGATAGGACAAAAAGTCACAGGACCAAAGTTGTAGATCGTGAAAAATGCGTGGCACGTGGTGCTGTCCGTTTTTCAATAGGACCTCTAGTTTAGCCGCTATAGCCTAAAAACGAAAAGTACCTTTTTCGAACTTCAAATTTACCCTCCCTTTTCCCCCTTTTAGGGGGGTTGGGGGTGGAAATGTTTTGTTTTGAGACTTTTCCCTGGGGTTTGACCACTCGAGGAATATTCGTGCCAAATTTCAAGTTTATAGCTCATCGGGAAGTCGATTAGAATTCGTATACCTCAGTGAGTCAGTCAGTGAGTCAGTTACACATGCGGCTGTATAGTTATTTAGATTAGATTTTAAACCGTGCATTATTGGTGCATGGTAAATTAAAAGAAATGTATTCAATAAATTAATGTCATTACTTAAAATTTATCATCAGTAAGCTGCTAATGTTTTTTTCTTATGTGTTTCATGTCTTAGAAAACATCTGAATTAAAATGTTAGCATTAACATCACTCTTGTTGCAGGCCAATCGGACGCTCCAGATAGCTCATGAAAACCTGCACCCAGACACTGATTTGGAGACTATGGAATTGGTAAACTAAAAAAAAGCTATTATGTATTTAGTTAATAATAGTAGCAATTTTATTTCTTTACACTGAATAAATGACCTAATATTCACAAATATAAACAGACCAGTGATTTAATAAGCTGATAGATGTATTTATAATAATAATCACACTATCCAGAAGTTTTCATTGTTATTACTAATACCAATAAAAATGGAAATTTGTAAGAGTACATGCATTTATGAAAATCAAAGCCTGGTTAAATTAAAACTATTGTAATAGTCTACTTATAAAAAAATACACACAAAATAAGCTATAAAATAATTTCAGTTTTCTTTGGTTATACCTCGCAGAATAATAATTGAGTTATTGATAATTTTTTTTTAACTAACAGTTCGTCGCTTATTTTGATAGTGTGTTTTATTTATTCAAGCCCATTACATATTTTTGAGTTTGCCAGCTTCAGAAATCAGATGTATTTAATTCATCAATTTACAAACGTAATAAAAGGCTAATGGATCAAGTAAGGGTTAAAATTAGAAATTTAACAAAGTAAATCCTGTAGTTGGTACTACAGTTATTCATTTTCACAAAGCGATCATAAAATTACAAAAAGAAAGTTCCACTAAAATTATTAATACATATAAATATATATCCCTAATCAATACGGAATACCTGTTTAGGTCATCATACGGTGTCTAGGTCACTCCAGTCGTATTCTAGACTTTGATGTTTCATTACATCTTCCTCAGACTTGTAATCGGAATGAATCTTCCTTTGATGGTTGTTAAATACATGAATCTCACTGACCGATGTCCAATTAACTGAATTACGGTCCTGCTATAGGTCGAGGCAAACATCGTAGCCTTGTAAGTCCGTAGGCTTAATACTAAAATTAACATTAGACTTAGGGGTGGGATAGGCCATGACGTTTCAATCTACCTATACATAACAAGCCTGATGATGATGATGTAACCCAGCATCAAAACCTAAGTCACTAAAAATAAGACTGTTGTGAACTATGACATTAGTAATATGAATTGATAATGGTTAAAACCGGTTCAGGGGCATTTAATATAGTTGAGATATTTTGATTAGGATTTTTGCGGACATTTGCCATCACTGATTAGTAAAAAAAAAACAAGTTTCACACAAGGAACAAGTGAAACTTGTTTTTAACTAATCAGTGATGGCAAATGTCCGCAAAAATCCTAATCAAAATATAAAATCACCATCACCAACAATGAATTTCAAACAAATAGTTGAGATAGATATCAAATTTAAAACGAGTATATTAGATTAGAACGAGCAATACATTTCGATTTACATTTACAAATATAACTTTATGATGTGTACATCTATATATATAAAACAAAGTCGTGTTAGTTACACCATTTATAACTCGAGAACGGCTGGACCGTTTTTAATGATTTTTGATTTGTTTGATTCATCTCTGCTCCGGTCAACACATAGGCATATTCAGTTTTGTATTTAACCTAAGGGCCTAAGCCTCACGGGCCTGTAAAGTTTGTTTGTTAAGCTTATGAAGATAGACATGATGCATTTTGATCACATGTATACACAAATTTAAACATTTTCCCATCAGCTGTTAATATGTCACTTTATCTTCTACAGTTGGCAGCTAACGTCATTGAGTGTCATTGTCAGCTGTTTCATGTCGTCTGTGATTGTTTCAAAAAAGCGTTTAAAAAAAAAGTAAAAAAGGCGGAGTAAAAATACAATTTTTACTCCGCCACTTGAGCCATTGCATAGCATTCATTGCTTCGTGGGGAAACGCCAGAATCTAAACATTTTCTAGCCAATACAAGAAAATACAACAGATGTTTTCAAAGAACTTCAATTGAAGCGGGGATTATCAAAGAACGCAGATTTTATCCGACTTTTAAGGCAACCTATATTGAAAAGAGTAAATGTTCATTTTTTGAATATAAGATCAAATTTCTCTGATTTAGGTTCAGTAGTTTTAAGACTTCTGCTAGGTCTCTGGATTTGTCTCTAAAATACAGTACTGACTTTAACTTTCGACTTCACAGATTCATAGCCAATTTTACTGTAGAATTGGATCATTGAAACCTCTTGAAGATGCACAACATAAATTCTTACAAATTTATTTTATGTGAACATGGAGAAACAACTTGATCGGTGTAACACATAAATGAATAGAGCAGTTCTTCAAGATCTGCAGCAACTACCTCATGAACATAATGTATTGGCCAGGCCATTCAAAACTACGTTGGAGCGCATCCCTATTGATGACTACAAAGTTGTGATCATATCGGATAAACGACCAGCTGGAACACAAGAACGCAGATTTAATTGTTGGTAGAAACTTGGAATCACGTGATATTCTGATTATTCGTCGAGTTACTGAGCAACTGCAACAAATATGTGAAGCACACCGTTCATATGGCAATTTGTAATACCCGCTGATGTTTTGGCGAGAAGACGATGGATATAACTTCAATATCAAGATGATTAATCCAATGCAAAGGCGGTACAAAGTTCGCCGGGTTAGCTAGTTTACAAATAATTGTAATGTGGCCCTTTCCATTTTAGGTGGAACGGTTTTCCTTGGCTCACGTCAACAATGCAGTGAAGTACTCTGCTGGTGGAATCTTCACAATAAACATTGGCCTCTTCACTAAGGTGGGTATTAAAACATAATATTTGACAAGCCTAATGTTTATCAGCTCGATGTAGGAACAATGGAAAATAGAAGACCGGGATGACAATTCAAACATTGATTGAGTTAATTAATCTTCTACTGCACTATACGGGGTGATTTTTGTCTTTCTTTTTAATTTATTCAAAAACTAAAACAGAATTTAAAGAGCTATAAAATTTAAGGAGGGATAGTTATGAGGTGTGATGTACCAAATTAAAAGGGGCAAAACTCAAATAAAATTTTAAAACTCTTCACACTTTCTCAAGACAAATAACTTTTATTAGGCATTTACTTCTACAGCGAATGCTATAAACATCTTGAAAAAGTGTGACGCAATTTAAAATTCAAGTTTTACCGTGAAAAATATCTGCCAAAAGGGTGACAGTTGTTTCGCTCAATCAGAATATCAGAATATTTTTTACTTTTTCAATTATTGTAGGCCTATATGTAACATGGGTTACAATGGTAAAACACGCTTTCTTTGACGTTTTAGTTAATGTTTTATCTCAAGAACGTATTACGCGATTTTTTTGTCTTCCGCCAAAGTTTTTATCTCTCTATACTCTTTAATGCGATACAAAGGGTGGGTTGCCCTTGAAGTTTTTATGTTAGGGGCTGTGGCAAGAATGGGGTTGTTGGGAAGATGAAATTCTCATGTGATATTTGCTTCCCCCATGTTCACATAATTTTATGTGATATTCTTGTGCTGGTACACATTTCCAGCAAGCAGAACACTAAAATTTATGTTTCGTAACTCCGCATTAAACATAGCTATTTTTGATTTCAGCTGAAATCAACGAAAATTATCGTTTTCCAAGCTATGCTTTTGAGCAATGGAGAGACGATCAGCTGATTTTCCCTTGCCCTCAGTTATATTTCCATTTGTCCGCTTCTCACACTTATGTTTCTTTATAATTTTTTTTATAAAACTTAAACCAGCTGTTTTTACAATTTGACAATCTAAATCAAAGACTATAGTTTAGCTGTGTTGTTAGCATAGTACGATTTAAATTTTCTAAATATGTCTAACATTCCTAATTAAAAAATGCTAATTGAGAAATATGACAGTAAAATGAGAAATTTCTCTACATTTGTCTATTTTGCGTCATGATGATAGAAATTGCAATAGTACAGTTTTTATACAAGAAAAAGGTTTAACTGCTTGGTAATAATATATACATTTTTTTGATATTTTTTACAGCACTACCAAGAAAATTTAATCAGCTACTTAGTTTAAACTTAAGCATTAATGTCAAAGCTTAAAATTTATTCGACTTTATTCCCCAATTTAAGAAAGAAACACATAATCCTTTTTTTAATAAACAAAGTATTGAAATAGTAAGAGAAATTTACACTGATATAAAATTTTGGTAATGCTATTTTGAAATGCAATGTCAATTACATGAAAAGGAACAAAAAAGACTTCATACATTTAATTGTTGAAAACAGAATGCTAGATATAAAAAAGTTCATGTATTAGTTTATAAATTATGAAGGTAAATAAATGTATTACTCATAAAATATTTACAGTAGCAGATAAATGAATGGGATATTTACCATTAATAGACGAGAACAACAGAAAAAATCTTTGATTTCCTCAGCAAGAATTTCACAAATACCTTAACTGTTATGAAAAGTATTAAAACAAATAAACAACGAAACTCTAACTCTTTTATACCTGTTTTAGTTCGTGGGCCTAGCTCTTACGTACTTCGTCATATTGCTACAGCTGAGGGGTCTTTGACTTCCTAACTTACTCCTGAAGATGTGGATGCTATCAAGAATAGAGGCGTCAATCAGAGAACAAATTATTTAGTCATAATACACTTTAAATATCGTACTCATTAGTGAAACAATTTTCATTTTAATTACATGTGACTAATAGCGCAAAAGAGTAGTCTTTCAGATGAAAGATAAAACTATATTATACAAGCTGTGAATTAATCATTGTTCCCAAAAAACCACCTTTATTAGGTAGTAACAAAATCCTGTTTTGGAACGTTGCCGACCAAAACGTAAAGTATGTGCCATTGGCGTTAATTAATCACAAGAATAAAAATGGTTAAATAAGTATGTTATACAGTGCTATGTGCTATACAGTGTTTCCGCAAAGTCATGTGTCACCCTCAACTGATCATAGTTACTCTATTAATTAAAGATCGCAGACAGATTGAACTAAACCATCTAAAAGTGCACATTATAAAGTTTGGTTTTTAGATATGATCATTCCATTATAGCCACAACATTCTATACAAAAACGATAATACGTCAAATGTTTAAAGATAATTGTAGTGTTTATTGCTATTAGAAATCTAATTATTTTATTGGAGTGGGATATTTGTAGCAAATATATCTCATATTTCCATCAAATAAAAGATACCAAATAAAAATAAATACCCCCGTTGCAGCAGACCTGCATACTCAGCGAATTTCAAATGCAAAACAACATATTTCAACCCAACATTGCGAGATTTGACATGTTTTTGTAAGCTCCATAAGAATAACATGGGGAATGAGTATGCAGGTGTGCTGTTACAGGTATATAAAAACTGGGTGGTTTTAATTCAATATTTAGTAGATCTGAACTAGAAGAAGCTATTTACCAAGTTTTATTGAGATATGTTGAGAAATAAGCTAGATATAGAATTTTACTTATTTCCCATAAGGTTAACATTGGGACAACGTACTGTGTTTACCACTTTTAATATCTCGGTAACCAATGGACATAGAGCAGTGTTTCAAAATACTAAATTGTTTGTTTTTTTGAGCTGAATTCAATGGTGCCCACAAAAATTCGATAAATTTTATTTTTCTATGTAAAAAATTCAAAAAAACCCATTTTTGGGGGGGTTTATCCCCCTTTACCCCCCCTTCCGGTGGTCCGATTGGGCTGGTTCACGAACTCGTCCAATTGATTACTACTTTACATGTCCGTACCAAATTTCATAAAGATCGGACCATTTTTGCGGCCGCTATCGTGCTAACAGACACACACACATATATATATATATATATATATATATATATATATATATATATATATATTCAAACGAATAGTGTTTTTTGCTTCTGGGGGCCCCAAAACGAAAAGTTATAGTGGTCCCGAGCTTAAGTCTTACCATGAGACCTACGGTAATAGCTTCTTCCCTATAGGGGAAATTCGCTAAAACTAGATACCAAATAAAATATAAACTTGTACCAAATATATTTTATTTTTTTAAGACTGTAAATTGCAGGTTTTAAACAATAATTCATAGCCACACTTTAGCACCAGTCTTATGATTTGGATTTTGCAAAATTATTCCTTCAATTTTTGATACAGGCGTACCTATTCCCTTTTTTCTTGGAAGCTATCAGTTTTCATAAACGTCTTATCCTGCCTGTTAATGCTCTTTTTCTGATAAGAATCATTATTGAAAACTAGCCACAACATTGCATTGCAATCAAATAACAGAACTTAACAAACTTTGCAAACCTTTTACTAAAAAAAATTATCTATGCAAATTTTCCGTAGTCTGCTATTTTATAATAATGCTGAATGCACATTAACGATTGGGTTGTTTAATATCAACACCTTTTAATCTACTATTCCAGATGTATTCGGTTTTCTTGCTGCGATCATTAACAGTGTAGGTACGAACTGTAAAACGAAAGTGTTACATGAACTAGAGAACAAACAGAGTGGTTAAAAACAGAACAAGTTTATCTTGATTTGCTTGAATTCGTTCGGCAGTAAAAGTAGTCATAAGCAAATATTTTAAAAATATGAAATAAATATACATTAACCAAATCAGCTGTTTAAATTGGGCATGCTGCTTGTTCTATCATTTACTGTTTTGGTGCAATGTATTTTTAATGTAACGGACCAAACTATATTTTATCCCAATTACCCAAGAGATGTATTCAAAACGGACAGAAAAAGAAAAAAATCATCCGTACGTGAGGCAATCAAACATGATTCCTACCAACGGGCTCTGATTGGTAATCATATAACATAACAGGAAAGAGAGGTTAATGTTACCTTATAATTCTATCGTGGGTCAAGTTAATAATATCTACAACACAATTACAAGCAAAACCCTCTAAAAACAATTCAACAGTTTATATACGTATTAAATATATCAAAGATTTTGTACTAAAATGAGCTTTAGGTACAATAACTTAGGTCACGGGAACATTTATGTTTTCAATGGCTATTAAAAAAATCAATGAGATTACCAATTCTATTACAAGAAGATGAGCGAATTTAAGATGGGATTGGTTTTACTTATTTTAAACTAATGAACATTTTCCTTAAAAAATCGTTTTCAATAGTGAAAATGCCGCACTAAACTTAAGTAAATCGAACATTGTTGGGACGTAAATTCAATGAAAGTTCCAGTTTTCTGAATACGTCGAACATCTGAGGTGACCGATACATCGGACAACCGTGCTGCAATCAACATTGATTAGTATCTTCGTCAGTTGCAACAGAATGCCTCACTTCTAGGAACTGTTCTATATTTTGGGATATGTGTTACGAGTGTTCTATCGACAAGGGTTACACGTGCCAAACGATTTTTTTATGCTTTGAATGTTAACAATGCTTCAGAATTTAAATTTGATTTTCATCCATATTTTTGATTTTTTTTGTTTTTCAATGCAATATATCCTTCTGACTTTAAACCTAATGAACAGTTAAATAGTAATTAGCAAACACAGAATACATATTCTTCAGAACAAGACTAACATTAGAGTTTCAATATCTTCAATAACTAAACCGATGTGAAGTCTACGAAAAATTTTAACTGGTAAAAGTATTTTTAATTCTAGTGGTTTTTTGCAGTTTCAATATAGACTTGCGTTTATATTCTAAGATTAATTATTCTGAACTGTCGATATGTGATGTACTCGAACTTAAAATCACTCCACCACTGTTAAAACTTTATCAAGTAAGGAACTTAACAAAACTAGCATTGGCAAAAACTAATTAAATGAATCGTTATATAATTATATTTATTTGTTATATAATTAAATTAAGCTATAATAAGTTGCCTTAAATTGTAATTTCGGTAAAATGTTCCTTAACAAACTCTGCTCTTACCCAAAACTGTAGGCAGTGTTGTTAAATAATGTATAGGATGAAATATCATGAAATTAACTTCAAAACAATTAATAGCTAAGCCAAAATGTAATGTCAACGATTTCCTGAAACTCTCTTTTTTCCTTAATAATTAAGGAAAGTTACTGTTATCCAAGTGACTGTTATCAATTATTGATAACAGTCACTTGGAGTAGAATCAGTCATGTGTGAAGGTAAATCGAATTATTAAAATAGTTTTATGTAATCAGATAAAAACTATGAAAATAGTTTTGTGTCATCAAAATAAAATTTAACAATAAATTTCTGCAAAAGGTAATATACCTAAAAACTACCGATTTCATACAATATCCTAATAAGTTATATTAAATTATTTGTTTCAATATATATTTTTTACAATTGGATTTTCCATGAAAATGTAAAAATATTCAGAGACCCATTAGGATTATTATTCAAATAACGTGTGACTAACTATAAGTAAACATATGGGGTGAAAACAGCACGGTTACTCCAAGAGCTACATGAAAGATAAATTAACAAACTAATTTATTTCAAACCTTAAGTAGTATATTTGTGAATGATTTACAATCATATACCAAGAGAATGAATGAAAATAAAAATAGACTACGAATTATAACTGCAGCAATGCATGTCGAGCAGCTCAGCAGGGTTCGTGTTGGAAATAGCACCTGCCAGAGGGTTTTCATTGCCGTTCTCCAAGCGTTACGTGTTAATTCAAGTGTTAATGCAGTTATCTAGAACTGTGCATATCCACGCTAGAAGATTGAGCTAATCATTCTTAATCATTCTTTTTTAATCATTCTTTGGTGAGACAGGTACCTCATGGCAGACGTTACCCTGAATAAGAGTGAAGGATGAGTGTGATTATCGTGATGGCAACAAAAGTATAAGCGCCTACAGTTATACGGCGCTTGGGTGTAGTATTTGTACGCTACAGGATTTGTACTCCTTAATGTGATGATAATTTTCTGGTAATTAGAGCATTATCTATTTTGAAATGACAAACAATGTATATTTTAAGGAAATTTTTTTGTTAGTACTTGCTCTAGTAAAAATTAAATACTCTAACAGCTAAATTATTTATTTTAAGATTTTAATTTATAAGTGGGAGAATGTTTTATAAAGGTACAAACACATGAAACGAACTTGTCAACGAGAGGTTTCCCCAGATTTCAAACTGGATTTCTTGGTTCCAATTTAATATAAATGAAGGGTAAAAGTAAATATTATCTTGTATTTCAAATTTTTATGGCGTAACACCGGGATGTTTTCACCGGGAATATGTGCAAGTTAAATTGTTTTATAAGTTGTGAGTATCCATTTGGAGCTTAGACTTTAGTATTTTTAAGATAAAATAATTTGTTTACTTGAAAATGTATTTTACTCTCTAAATGACTTCTTAAAATATAAATTTTAAATAGACAGTTCAGTGTAATTAAGACCTTTTCATTAATTGCTATATTGTTTTGACAACGTCCATTATACATTGTAACATGTATCAAGCGACAAATAAACATATACTATTCAATCATTGAAATCTGTTATCAATAATCAAATACTACGTTCAGAGCGATATTTTCTCACGACTATTTCAGGGACCTAGAGTTGGGAAAATTGTAAATATTCTGAGAGGACAGACTATAATATAACAGTTCAAATGAAATGAATGAATGAATTTACTTCGCAGTCGATTACAAAATATGTATTAAATTGTTCTTTACAAAATAAAAAAAACGCTACTTTTGAACTCTACGGTTGCCATGGAGGAGACTATGTGACTAATAAATCAACAAATGACTTTGTTTCAACACACACCGATTAGTTTATATGTCAATACGCAACAGAAGGTCTCTGCTTTTGAGAAAATAATACTTATAAAATAATATATTAGGTCTATAGTTACTCTATATTTGTATTAGAATTATCGACTTAAAAAATTACCTCATTTTATAGATTTTTGTTGAATAAATTACGAACACAGTTTATAAATTCATCGATCAAGGTCATTAACTAATACCACTTTGGTTGATCAAATTGATATTAATTTCAACATGATTGTCAGTTTATCAATCAAGGTCATTAATTTTTATATAAAATTACAAACAGTCAGTCAAACCTGTTGAATCGTACTTACCTTAATACTTTGATACCTATTCCTTCGTCGTTGACCAGCGGTGCTGGATAGACTGTGTCAAAGTCTTACTTAACAACTAAAATAATAGGAACTTTTATTTAAATAGTTTCTCCTGAAAACCTCATACTATAGTTTTTATCTCAAAAGTTTTATTCAGTTATAATTTAATATTTTATCCATTTATCTAGTTAAGTAAGTACGTATGAACCACGATTGAAATTAGATTTTTTGTAATAAGAAATTAATTGTTGACTAAACCGATTTTCGGACTTCTCAGACTAGGTTCCTTCGGTCTTGGGTAGCTTTGCATTTGCAAAACAAAGAACCAGCGACATTCAACTAAAGTGGGATCATCGTTCATTGTACTGTATTAAGCAATATTGAGCCCCGCGGAAAGCAGTTACTATTGACATTTCAACATGTGATTGTTGGCAATATTTATTTATTCATCTTTGCTGTATACCTCTAAATATTTTATCATTTTAAAGTTGATACCTGTAAAAGCGAGCTTTCGTTACACTACCATGAAATTACCTGTTTTCGTTATGTGTATCAGCTAAGAAAATTCATCAATACAGTGTACTACGCAGAAACATATTTATTACGTAAATTTAATGTTTACTGTATATTTTCTAATTATCAAAAAACAAAATCAAATATGTTCTATGGTTTAGTCAGCTGAGTAGCGAAATGTATCGTTCAAAATACGATTGAAAGTACAGTGCTTATTTTCGTCCATGTGAAATGATCCACTTCTTACACTTCAAACATATTGTCTCGAATATGCAATACCTATTTTCCACTTTCGTTGTTTTTCTTGCACCATTGATATATTTTAACAGTAAATTCTTCCGAAAAAAATACAAACAGTTTTACATGAAAATAAATTATATTATATATATAAAATATATTGTATGAATAAACACTATATATATAATGTATTGTGCAATTATATTGTACGAAAATAATTATAAATATATATTCTATTTAAGAAAATATACCGTAAACGAAACTCTTTGTAATCACATTTCCAACCAGGATAAACTCCTAAATCATGGTTGTATTTAAAATGCAAATTTATCCCATTTCATTAACATCGATAAATTTCGTGATATATTATTAATTTAAAGACAGGAAATTACTATTTTAAATTTATTTGCAGCCATATTATATCCATCGTAACGAGGAACAATTTACACACAAACAGTAATATTTCCACCGTCCGTGTCAGCCATGCGACGCTTAACTTACGTTTGGCACGCCACTCGCCTGGGGGAGCCGTAGTGTATGTTCCAGCCTTCGGGATTTCCCTGGAGAAAGGCAATAAATGTTTATTCTAGAATAGAAAGTGTGGAGGATTCTATTGCTATATCGCCTAAAGTATGTCACAGCATTAATGACATGAATCTGAATATTATGAATTTTGAAACGAATAACTGATTTTCTTAAAATACTGCATTCAAATAAGAATTATCTCTTCCATTGGTTCTTTATTACTATTTATGTGAAGTAAGAGTTTCAATTATGAGAATTAATAATCCATACAATTATGTGGGATTAAAATATTTAGCATTGAGGCTTGATGAAGTAAAATAGATTTCTAAATTGGATTTTTTAATTTATTTTTAGATATACTTAAATAATGGTTTAAATTATGGTTTTGGAATATGTCTTTAAATTATTAATGAATACAGTAGTATTTACGATTTTTTACAAATAAAATATCTAGAAAACGATTAATTAATCCATAGCATAATAATAAATTTTAATTAACATACTAAAATATCATAGTATATTGGAAAGTTGTGATGGAAAACTTTTAATGATAAAAATAAATCGAAATAAGTGTATTTGTTTAAGGCAATAGGTATAGGATATTAGAAATTCTGATTGTTAGAAAAAAGTTTTACAGAGTCTTCTTATATGTTTTGTTGTAAATTTAATGTTTTTTATGGTAATTTTTTTTCTATTTACATGAAATATTGGATTTTTCACCAATTAATTGTACAGTCAAACGTTAAGAGCTAATGTTATGCAAAAGCATATAATGATACTTTTAGGCTTTCTCTGGCTTTCCTTATCAAGTTTTATTCAGTCCGATGACCCTCAGATCGTCGAACCACTTGGTTGGCCATAGCTGATGCGTATCTGCCTAAACCTAATTTCAACTAAATCCAAAAAGTATTAGATTAAGTATAATTTTGAGAGTTGCAAACTATTGGTGTGAAAATTGAAAGCAGACTCTAGAGAAACAATGCACGCCAACAACGTATAAATGATATATTGGCTCGTCGCGTCGGCAACCGGCAACAGTAAACATACGCCGAACTACTGCAAAACACGGACCCTTGCCTCATGTGACATTCCGATTATTGTCAAGGGACTCGGTTATTGCAGGCTAGGGATCATGGGAGTTTAGGTAAATTATACACATGAAACTGTTTTCAAACTGGAATTCATAAATGTGGTTGAGAGATAATTAATCTTAATTTGTTGTGCCATCACGCACAAAAAATAACGCGAGGTCATACTATTAGTTTAACGGGAGTTTTATTACTTTACCATGGTGCTGAGAATACCTTAATGTATATGATATAATGAGTCTAGAACTATGGAGCATCCTAAGTAAGTATAAGAACTAAATTCTACAATATGTTGCTTCTATTAGTGTTGAGTTTAAATAAATCTGCTACAACAAACATTATATACATGTTTATAAGTAGTGCAATAGTGGGGCTGCTGGCTCACCCAAAGTTTTTAACAGCTACTTCAACTTTTTGACCGGAAGTAGCTGTCAAACATTTTGAGTGAGCCAGCAGCCCCACTATTGCACTACTTTTATATATATGTATGTAGATATGTTATATATTACACATGTATATATTTTTACTGCGTTGATTATTTTACACTCGCATCCAATCTGGAACACGGCATGTCTTAAGTAACAATGCATGTTCTAGCTATTGATGCTAAGATTTTTCCTTTAAATTCAAGCTCAAGCTTCAACTAAATTTTAATATATTAAGATCAAAGTGCATTTCCTTTTGCTCTAAGAATTTTGTTGGCATTTAACTGAGTTCGTGTTGTGATAACAATTAACTCATAATCTATTAATAACCGATTTTTCTCGTATAACAACAAACCATAAACAGGTATATCTTTAAAATCCATAAAGGAGAGTAATTAAAGTTTCATGAACTGATTTGGAACATATCTTAAAAACCAAAGAAAACTTTAAAAGCATTTTTTATAGTTTAGTTTGGCCTAATATTATTTGAGTATATTTATGTGGACTTTTCCTAACCACTTACATCCCGTTATACGACTCGTATTGAATGTTTTTTTGTTAAATTTCTTATGCTTATAAGTTTTCTTGTCTTAAATAAATTTAGTCGATCAATAAAAAACCTCTTGGGAATTTTACTTGCAAATGTAGTTCTACAACTTTTTTTATCTCTTGTTAACTTATAAAAAAGCCATTATCCACTTTTATTAGTCTGTGTCATGAAAATACATATATGATATTTCAGATTCCTCTACATTCTTGTTTTCCAAACTATAACTAATTAAGCAGTGGACGTTTCCGTCGAATATTTCATAAATAAATAAATATTTATATCATATCATATATCATATATTCATTAAAAAAGGTTAAAGTTTAAAGTTACAAAACCAATAAAGGTATCATTAAAATCTACCGGATTTATTAAGTAGTTACATTACTGCAAGGGTTACAAACTACAACGGTCTTGAGACGTTGAATGTCTAACTGTACCATTTATACAACTACAAACATAACTGGGTTTCTTATCGTGGGCTATAAAGAACCGGGTTTGCATACAAATAGCCAAAACTTGAAACAGTTTTTCATACAATCTGCTTCACAGCTTTAGGTTAGTTTATAGCATCCACAATATACGGCTAACAGTACCTCAAATATTTGTTTTTTTATTGTCTTTAGTTAGTTACTGAAAGTTAAACTTTGGAATGGTGGTTTGTTGATTAGTAAGAATTGAGTATATTTCTTAGCTATTAAATTCAAGTGGACACAAAATGTGTCATAAAGTGTGAATTGTAGGGAAACATGAAAGTGCAAAGATATTATTATGTTATTCAGGCTGAAATTTGTTTCAAGCTTGTTTGAGCGTGACAGCGGAAGTAATGAGGGACACAGAATCATTACAAGTTTGGAGGCTACGTGGCTTTTTAGCAAACTTGATATCGTGGGTAGTCAGATTAATGAGCCAGTTCATTGAGGATGTTCCACATAAAATAATACTTAGGTAAATTACGTTAGGGCAGCAACAACATGAGTCAAAATCAATACCTGCCTGACAATCATAAAAATTTATGTTTATACAAGTCAATAGGGAATACTAGTTTTAGATTGGAAAAAGATCTTACCGTTATATATTTTTGAGAGTTTTTTACAATAATTAAAAATAAATATTTATGGCACTTAGTTATTATTTGCAATTATTTCTGGTTTCTTATAATATTTTAATATTTTAGGCCCAGTTTTTTATCAAATTAAACACCAGAGCTTGACATTACCTAGAAATGTATTCTTAGGCTCTTATAAATCTTTAAACTTTTGCAGATTATGTCTTCCTTCACATGTGGCATTGGCACAAAGAATAAGTGGCTAATATATAGGATTATTTATATTTTAATTTGTTATATATATTATTGTTACTCTTAGAAACTGTATTTTGAATCTTTATTTATTTTTGAAAGTGTTTAGCAATTACTATTAGTCAAAATAATGAATTACTTTTTTTAATTAGTGTAAGTATAATAATATTTACAAAATGCCAGCTATTGTTTGCATGGCACTGGTTGTTGTTCAAAGATTTAACCTTGTAAATAAAATATTTAAAATGGATCATTCAACATCACTACCTAAAATTTATGTTTCCTCGACACTTGATACGAATTTTAAGATAAGCACCGCGTATATTCTTTTCGAGCCATATGGATGAAATATTCAGAAGACGACAACATAAATATTTTATATGCGATCATCGTAAGTCATCGGGAAAAATTGTTCTTCATAAATTGCGAGTAAATAAAGCACAATCAAAATTCAATGCAAATCTTTAAATGAGTCTGTATTGCAATTTCAGCCAAAATTTAAAACGTTTATTATTCATGTTAGAACTCTTTAGTGATTATTACTTTTAAAGAGTTAAAGAAATAAGTAACAACGTTTTTGAACAGCCCTTTTTAATAATCGAGAGTGTAAAATAATTTTACTCTAAGACTCAGCTTAATATTGAAGTACATGCTCAAATATTAAGTATTTAATGGTTTTACTGATGAGGGAGTCAATAAAGAAACGTTAATAAAATAATGTATAATTTTTGAAGGGAATTGTATTTTTAATCTTACATGCACAGCAGGACTTTAAATATTATGTATATTTAATAGGATTCATGGCACTTTGTAGATTCGCACACTTTCCTTCTGGGGCCTTTTCTTCGGCCCAGTGGCTCTTAATCCTCCAATCTCAACTTCTGTTGAGGTTTTAGTTTTTCCTTTGTCTAGAAAAGTGAAAATAAAAAGCCTTGCTGGAGTGAAGTGAATTGAGACAATACATACATGATGCAGCTCAATGCTATTTATAATTGTGTTACAGCTTAAGTACAAATCTGCGACTTATTCATTTTAAGTATGTCCGTTCAAAAAAAAACGTAAGAGAAAATCCAAGAATAAAACTTTGCTGGATTTTTTTTTATTCTTTGTTTATAAATAAAGAGAATTATACATGGAATAATAAAATAAAAGAAACCTTAGTAGCTTATTAGTTTATTCACTCACATACCTAATCACATAGTTGAAAATTAAAATACATAAAAACTCATGAAAGCGGGAAAATTCAATTGAGGAACCTTCTTTTGCAATAGGTAAAGTGGCATAAATTACCTGCGACATGAGGGTAAGAAGCCGGACGGCCCTGGGAAGTAAGATTTATGCCAACGTCCATGGCGACGTTCGGGACGGACTAAGACTCTTTCCGTGATAACAATCCTCGTGATTACGTGTGGCAAGGATATTCGTGTGCGTTTGATTACAGTTATATACATATTTCCATGGCATCCATGGTGATAAGAACTGCCACTTTTTATAATCGAAATTTGAAAAATTATGGCAAGAACTTGAGCTTACGTACTTTATTGGCAGTCTCCTACGTATGAATTAATTCATTTCGATTTTTGTTAAATACTAGGTAACATTAAAAATGTTCCTGAAGTAAAGTACATTTCATTGCGACATGCACTCATAATTAAATCCAAATTATTTTTATCCTGCTATCACATACGAAGCATATATGATTTATGTCAAAATGTTCATATTTAAATCTGAAATGATTCATTGAGATATTTAGATAATCAATTTCTAATCCCTTAAATGCTTAGACCTATTTAATTATAAAACATTAATCGTTAACTTGCATTGTTTGGATACATGAATTAAGTTCTGTGATTGTGCAATAATCATAATAGACTTGACTCAGCTCTTCTTATCTGTGAAAATAATTTAAAATCTCTGTGGAGAGAAATGTGGAGTATAACAAACTATTCCTGTATTATATTATCAATCACACGAATTGTGCTATTTGATGAGGAAAGTAGAGTACTATAAGTGAATAATTTGCTTTGAAAAAATGTATTTCGCCTAATTAGTAAAATCTGATAGGGCTACTGTTAGTAATAGTGTATATTGTAAAAGATATCTTACATTTATCTTATCTCGGACCAGCCTTTAGATATCTTAGCCTACTTTAGATATCTTAGCCCTGTTATCTTACCTTTCGATAATTAATAAAATTTTGAAAATTTGATGAACTAATTTGTAAATTTCTCCTCACTTGAATGAATATGATATCAGTAGAATCTTCAACACGCAAGTAACAATTACCAGTATCGACATTTGTGTTTGTAATAAATGCAGTACACTTACTACTCATAGCAAATCTTGAATTTAACAAACGCTTTTCCCATATAAACAAATAAACTGAAATCTAAGACCCGGGATTCTTTCTGATCCTTTAACCAACGAAATAGTTTCCTTTATCACTTCGCAGCTCAATTGAGAGTTATTTTAGGGATAAGATGGGTCGTTCATTTTCTTTTCCAGTTCACTTCAATGATATCATTCATCTGGTTACAGTCTTCTCTTAAGAATTTCTTAGTATTTATTTATTTCAACGTTTATGTATAAAATAAAAACAATAATTTACTTTAAAATAACGTATGTTTTGATGGAAGTTATGATGTAATGGCCTTATTAACAAGCATAAATATATTACGTATATCATCAAACATATTCCTTAGATAATGTAGGTATAATATATTTCTTTATATTAGTATTACATCTGTAAAACGTAAGTCAAATTATAGTTAATTTCTAAAATTGACTACTTACATTACAACAAGCAAAAAATGTGTAGAGAATTATTTATTTGCGACTGAAATAGTGATCCTTGCCATATTTTACGATTACAATCAAAGTTATTATTTGACAAATCAGTAAACAGTAATTTCAAGGCAGAAATATTCCTAGTATATTAAAAGAATATAAGTTATTTTTAATATTCAAGCTTGATTATTAAATTCTTTTAAAAACAATACGGGTAGAATTTCTCGGATTATAAACAGTAGAGTTTTGTTAGAAATATAGTAAATAGCTCCTGGAAAAGGTAACACCTAACTTGTTCTATAGTATCCAAGCAGGCTTATTTATTGTCAAGGTTCTGCCTTAGAGTAATAAATATTCCAGTCGCTCTAACTTTGCAGATTAGGACTCTGATCGTTACTGATATCACTTAAGCTCTTTGTTATTTCTCTAAATGAATCTTGTTGAATCTTACAAAGCCAAAAGACTCATTATTTTTGTCATTACTTGTCACTTGACCCTTAGGTGTTATATCAATATTAAAATCCCAGATTTATCAATTTTATTTAATAGTTGTTGGTTTAATGGAATTCTCAATCTTTTGTAAATGACACAACATAGTACTTTGCACTAATTAGTTGGATCCACACTTAGCTGTACGCGTGTCTGAGAAAATATTTTACTCTTTTAGGTGTGCATCTGTTTTTGGTGTGACGTATGTGCTATGTATATTACGAATCAGTATATACTACAAATCTCAAAAAGATTCGTTGAACCATTACGTAAACCTAATTGACCTTTATCCAACTATCATCGAACTTAGTGGACACAAACTTACCTAAAGTCGAAAAATCAGTCAAAGTTAATTTACTGATGTTCTACAATCTATTAATTAAATAGAACCATTTGTCTTTGACATTGAACCACCTGTCACTTACTTTTTAGTTATTTTATTTTATCCACTTTGATATATTTTAATCATTTCACATATAGTCAATTATACATAATTCAGCACAGGATTTTTTTTTTTTTCAAAGCTAACTGATCTTATAAAATAATATTTTATCACCGAATTTATATTTCAATTAAATTATATTTTATCAAATTATATTTGCTTAAACTCGTTGTCAAATAATTCATGGAACACAATTGTTTAGGAAGCTCGCGATAAACTTCACTCCCCTAAAATATCAAAAAAGACTACAATATAAATTTAAGAGATTCCATTGTCTCAAAAAAAATTCTGAGCAGCAATTTTTTACATACAAATGAGTATCTTCTCCTTTTAACGGCTAATATTCCCACGTTTCCCGCACTGCGGCTGTTTATGCAAACAGCTTCTGCGTCTACTGATGTTTACCTTGTAAAAAGAAACGCCGAAACTGTCCGTTAGAGCGTTGTAAAAAGTAAGTTTAGCTATAAATGCTTGTTATGTTAATTATTGTCAATTTTTTTGGTTTACTTTATATATAGACGTTTTACATAGCATACACCTGTCACCATGTTGATGTTCGTCTTAATCAGCTAATTAAAAAATTATTCCTTAATCTGTTCCACGTTTAACTTTCAGCACAGGGCTTTTAGGAGATTGTTATTCTGTTACCGTTGCTGGGCACCTCATTTACTATTTATATAGTGACTGATAATAAAATTTTCAGCCGATTTTTGTTTAATGAGAATAGTATAGCCTGAATTTCAATTTTAAATATATGGCACAATAAAATTTCATACTGAGATGTGAACGTGTATAGAGCAAGGTTAAATGATTTCAAGTAAATAAATAAGGGTTATTCAGTCAAATAGTTAATTCTTTCAAAAAATGAATTATAATTTTCAATTAAGTATCAACTTTGCATTTTATTCAGGTTACAAATTGTATATAGTTTGCATACTTATAGACCCTTCAAACAATCCAAAGTTCTCTTACTTTACTATTCAGCTTGTTCGGATCTTTATCTCAATGGATTTAGCACTATTTTAAAGGTTGACATAGTTATTTGATTAACTAGAAGTTCTTGAGGAAGTACTACTACGAAAACACGAAATTCTATCATATCCTGTAGGTGTTTTTTGATTGTTTTAAACTTCAGACCATAATCCTGGATAGTTTTTGGAGGATGCCAGAGGGAGAGGCCGGATGGGGGAGGAGAGAGAAAAGAGAGAAGAGGCAGCGAGAGCAGCAGGTGGAGTGTCACTAAAGAAGATTTAAGGGGAGTGTAAATAAGAAGAGGACAAATGCCAGCGCATTCCTCGATTTCCGATTAGTTTTAAGACCTGTAGAGTTTGATTTTATATGAGCGCAAGCATCTTCCAGATGATCTATATTTGCTATCGTGATCAATTTCAATTGGGCTAATTAGACTACTTAAGTTTTATCATCTGGTTTTCAACTAATTTGAAGATTGTTTGATCTTATATAAATCAATATGGTTATTTGTTAGTAAATACATTTTTATTTGTGGTCGTTGTAAAATTAAATCAAAAACTGGAGTAGGCCTAACTCTTTATATTTAAAGCGAAGGCCAATAAAAAATAACCGTTGAAATCGCACATTAAATTAATATTTACAAAAACAGAAAGTTAAAAATACTTAATTTTATTTTCTTATTAAATAGGTAATTTTTTTATACTATAGATAACAAATTAGTGGATAGAAAATATTGATCTAATTGAAAGAATTGGTCAAATTAAATACATCGCCTGAAGATGCTTATTTTTCAGGTATTTAAGATTTTAAGACGACTCAAGTTTTAAAAAGCATTCCTTACTACATGTTACCTTCAGAAAGAACGTCGCTGTAATGTTAAGTGCCTTCGTGGGAGGTTTGTTCTCAGAGGAATTACAATATTGACATGCTTCAAGGAAAAATGATTTCCATGTTGCCCTGTCAGATTAGTGCTGAAAGGTATTAAAGTAAGAATTTTACCGTGAATGCTTGGTTATAAAGCGTTTTTTTCCTGTTGGAATCAGGTAGTGGCTGAAAATAGGTATAGTTTGGTTCTAGACTAGATAGTTTGAAATGGCGATTTTAAAACTACTTCAAGTTAAACAAGATTATTTCATCTTGTGGCAAGAGCAATAAATGCAAATGTCGATATTTTCATGTAACTTTTATGTTGAACTAGTAATGATTCAATTAGGTTACCTTATGTTGGTTATTTTAAGCATCGACTAGAGTGAGAAATAGTGACTATTTTGCGTCGTTACACCATAAATTCGGAACTGATTAAGTAACAATATCAAAGGATAAATAGAATATTATATTGATCATATTAATTTAAAGTATATATAATGGCTAAATTCGACCTTAGAGGATAATTTAAATAAAAGAAAAATTTCTCTAAATTAATGCTATAGCTATAAAATATTCGACAGTATAAATTTTACGTTTTTGTAGAACTTTATCTAAGTTGTTGATGCCTATTTTTAGTTTTCTTAGATTTTGCCAAAGTCTGTTTGATGACTTCTTTAAAAGTCATCACTGTTTTCATAAACATTTGTAAAACCATAATCTACTGACCCACAAATGAGCTCAGATATTTAACTGAATTAAGAAACACAACCAACTTAGTGATGAAATTCCTGAAGATCCCAAAACATTCATCGAATGATTTCCTACCAAGTAATGAACCGGAACGTGAACGGAAAACAAAACTCTTCACATGGATGCCTTACGTGATACAAGTTCATTATTATTGCAACGGCATTGCAATACAAATAAGTTGCAATTTACATTTTTTACAGTTTTATATACTGTGTGTCCCAAAAGTCCCGGAACGGTTTAATATCTTTTAAAGTAAGTCAGATATCAAAACAATAGTTTGCAGACCTTTTAGTACTAAAAAAAACTACTTTTTGATGTATGTGTCATTTCTGCCCCTGCCCCCAAAATTGGATTTTGGGGGTTAGCCCCAAAATTTTAAAAGTAAACCCCCATCGTGCGACTGCTTAATTTAAAGGGCTTGTTAAAAAAAAACCAATGCCACAAACCGGCGGTCGATATCATGCTCCCGTCCAAAATGGCAGCCATTCAAAAATTTAAAAAATCTGTCCGTCAATTAAAATTGAGTATTTTCTGTGTTTGGCAATTCACATTTAAATCGAATAAGAACCACCAGAACACATTTTAACCACTTAAAATATACAAAAATAATAATTTCTTGTTGTTATCATCAAGGCACAACCCTCCAAAATTGTTTTTGGGGGGAGGGGGTTTGTTCAACCAATTCCAAAATCAACTCACATCGTATGACCACTCATTTTAAGTTGCTGAGTAAAAAAAATAAGCCAAAGCTTGTTTTAATTAAATTTCAAAAACGTTACCTTACTTGTAATAAATAAATGAATTTTGTTAGTGTCAAAATTATTTAACTAACATACTACCGACCTTTGGCTCACCTTTGGCTCAGCGGCAAAGGTCTATACCTGCGGAGGGTCGTCTATGCGTTACCTTTTAGAAAAACCCCCATACATGAAGTGCCAAATATTTGCCATAAAAATAACTAATTTAAAAAACATTTCATTAAAACAAGCTTTGGCTTATTTTTTTACTCATTCAGCATATTAAAAACCCAAATCTGAACTCAGAAGCCATAAATGATTTTTTTGTTAATTTTGCAAGTAGTATTAAACCATCTGCGACTATAACAACAAATAACCCATTGCCTGCCGTAGATCACTGCCTTTTTTCTAAATTCAATCTCATCAATGAGTCCGATCTTTTAAAAATCTTTTCAAACTTTGCTCCAAAAAACTCAACAGGATTTGATGACATTAGTATGAGGACTCTGAAATTCTGTCAACATGAAATTGTCAAACCCCTGACTCACATCATCAACGCTTCTCTTGAAAAGGGAATCTTCCCTAAGAGTTGTAAAATTGCCAAAGTCAAACCTCTTTTTAAAAAGGGATCCGAGTCGGACAATGGGAACTATCGTCCGATTTCACTCCTACCTGCCATTTCTAAACTTTTTGAAAGAGTGGTGGGTGAGCAGCTGACCCACTATCTCGAAGAAAATAAACTCATTTGCACCAAACAATACGGCTTTAGGAAAAACAAATCAACTAAATTGGCTCTCATCGATTTTACTAATCAATGTATCGACGCAATGGAAGCTGGTGAATCCGTAATAAGCTGCTTTGCGGATTTATCCAAAGCATTTGATTGTGTTGAACACAAAATTCTTCTCGATAAACTGGGGGCGCTGGGAGTGGGGGGATGTGTCCACCAATGGATTACATCCTTTCTGCACTGCCGCTCACAGTTTGTTGAGATCCAACACCAGTCAAAATTCAAAATCCAAAATTTTCAGTCGAGCAAAAAATTGGTAACCGACGGAGTTCCGCAAGGATCGATTCTTGGCCCGATACTGTTCCTGATATATATAAATGATATAGCGGGGACGGTGTCGGACCAGAATCTTTTCATTTTTGCAGATGATACCACTATTTTCATCAAAAACAAAGACTTGACAAGTCTTGAAATCGAAACCTTTTTCAAAATTAATTCTCTTGCTCAATTCTTTTCCAGCAACGCTTTAAAATTGAACACAGACAAAACTGGGTATCTCTGCAATAGCACGCATCAAAAAAGAAACATTTCTGAAATTGACAAAATCAATGTTTTTATAGGGGATGTTTTGCTGGACCCCACAGATTCAGTCGACTTTTTCGGGGTGAGGTTGGACGATGGTTTGTCATGGTCCGACCAAATCGAGAAAATCGAGAAAAAAATGGCAACTGGGCTTTTTGTCTTAAGAAGAGTAAGCAAACTTTGTAATTTTAACGTTCTCAGAACAGTTTATTTCAGTCTCTTAGAATCACATATAATCTACTCTATAATATTATGGGGTGGTTACAAAACCCTTATCAATAGAATTTTTACTTGGCAGAAAAAAGCTATTAGGACCATTTTTAGTCTCCCACCATGGGAACATTTTACAGAATTTTTCAGGCAATTGGGCGTCATGACAGTTCCTTCCTTGTATTTTTATGAATCAGCTATTTATGTAAGAAATCAACAATTAATCAATCAATGTCAAAAAATCACACTTATGAGACCCGTTTCAAGTCAAGATTCGCTCTTTCACATAAATTGTCCGTTTTTGAGAAAAAGCCAGCATATGCTGGTTTGAAGTTCTATGAACTAATTCCCAATTTCATCTCTGGAATTGTGGATGACAAAAAATTTAAAGACACTTTGAAAAAATACCTAATTTTGCACTTTTTTTATACTGTGGACGACCTGATTGACCATATGAAAACCTGTAATGCCAATTGCTCTCTCATAAGCCTACCATAACCCGACCTAACTTACCATCATAACCTAACTTAACCTTGTGGCTATCGTTGAGTTGGCACATTGACCAGTCCAACGCCAGTCGGCCTACGGATGGAACTATCAAGTAACAAGTAAGTAGCAAGTAACAAGTATTAAAACGAGTGGTCATACGATGTGAGCTGATATTGGAATTGGTTGGAAAAACCCCTACCCCCCAAAAACAATTTTGGAGGGTTATGCCTTGATGATGACAACAAGAAATTATTATTTTTGTATATTTTAAGTGGTTAAAATGTGTTCTGGTGGTTCTTATTCGATTTAAATGTGAATTGCCAAACACAGAAAATACTCAATTTTAATTGACGGACAGAATTTTTAAATATTTGAATGGCTGCCATTTTGGACGGGAGCATGATATCGACCTCCGGATTGTGGCATTGGTTTTCTTTTAACAAGCCCTTTAAATTAAGCAGTCGCACGATGGGGGTTTAACTAAAACTTTTGGGGCTACCCCCCCAAAGTCCAATTTTGGGGGCAGGGGCAGCAATGACACTTACATCAAAAAGTAGTTTCTTTTAGTACTAAAAGATATGCAAAATATTGTTATGATATCTGGCTTACTTTAAAAGATATTAAACCGTTCCGGGACTTTTGGGACACACAGTATATATATATATAAAATAGTCTCTGTTGAAAATCCAATGAAGAGTGATTATTTGAAAGGTTTCATCATACTTAAACGCTATTGCGTTCATATTTTATTTTTTGTAAATCTACGTAAAACTAACTTTTTACTGCTATCGTAAAAAAAGCTGTAACCACAAATTTTGAGTAGTGAGCTAATTATTTTAGATAGGTGTCAACACATCAATATGTAAAGTAAATGTCACAGTAATCGTTATTAATATGTCAAACATATCGACCACTACATTATACCTCAAGTATTATGTTATGAAATATGTCTTAAATGGTTCTTCCATTTCTTATCAAGTAGAATAGATTCCATTTTTATCGCATGAAAACTACTTGTAAAATCATGCAATATTTCCCTAGCTTCGATTTATACCTACTACATCCTGATAAACTAAGCAATTTTGCATGTAACTTTTTTTCATATGCAATTTAAATTAAGTATGTAATACCTGGGTTGTGTGCCTTGGTTCGATGGGATTTTCATTTTGATCAAGCAAAATCACTGATGATCGAGATTTAATAATAAAGTCATTGTCAACGACCAAATCTGAAATATTGAATTATGAAAGTAATCAAGTTAGCTTCAAAAGTCGCCCAACATTGAAAAGCTCTTCATCACACATTGATTGCCGTGACATTTAATATTCAACTGAAAAATCATAGAATTTGTGTGCAAAGGTAAATTTTTAAACGCGATCTCAGTGATTAACCATAATTTGCATTTTTATTACAATACAATACAATATTAATACAATATTATTACATTACATATTATGCAATAACATTATCTGATTTCAATAAGCGATTTATGTCAAGTTTTGTTTCTTAATGAAACATTACTCGTATTAAGCTTATATTACAAAAAAATTTTGGAGGCAATGTATAGGGCGAGTTTTTAATGTTCTCTTATTATTTCAGATATCAGTAAGAACATTGTTTTGAGAGAGTACTAAATAGTTTGCTGTAATATTGTATACACAGTGTAATAAAAGCTAACTTAGAAACATATTTTGACACTGAAATAGTTTCTACTACCAGCTAAAGGTTACTGGAGTGTCAACAGTGTCAAGCTGTTGTACTGGCTCCGGCAAACAGTCCTCTGGCCACCTTGAAAATGCGATCTTTGCCAGCAGTCGTCTTAATACAAGACTCTGTGCTGAGTTGTTTACTTACACGATGCAATCATAGTTAGGTATATATGCTAAAAAAATTGTGTAATTTTTATACATTTGTACATAGAAAGTATATGCACAAAAAACAATACAGAGAAATTGTGTTCATTTATTAAGTCTACTAAAGAGTTGTAACACTTTCAAGCACTCTAAAAAACAATTGAAATCCTCATAATAAAAACAAAATAAAATATTTTACTAACAAAAATTAAATCGCTTAGCTCTTAAAATTTAACAGTTCAAATTTTATGTTTTATTAATATGAATTTAAAAATATTTACCCAAACAAAACGAAAGACGAACTGCCGCTGAGTTCGCAATTAAAAACGTGTTTCGGAGAAAAAAAGACGTCCAATATTCAATACAGTACACAATCTTTTCAGAGCTCTAATTTTAATTATAATTATTTTATAAACTTCTAAGGCTAAACACAAGTTTAAAATTAAATTTTAAACTCATTAAAAATTAGTGAATAATTATGTAGAATATCCTAACAGTGTTGAAAGGGGATGGTTTAATCCTGTGACATGTTTGAGGTTGTAAAATTTTGTTACAACCTCAAAACAGGTTTAGCGTACTGAATGATAAAGATAGTGATAAGGCCTTTGTTACACCCAGACTTCTCCCAATCTCCCAATGTTGTTGTGAGGAGAAAGGGAGCGTCGTCCAAGCAAGCACAGCACAAATATCCAGCCCGACCAGTAGGCAGCTATATACACACCAGTGTTGCTTTAGTCTCGTCCTGACCTTATGTTAATCCCTTGGAGAGGTTCTTGCTTCCAACAGTTATAATCACACCGGAATCCGCGGCTTCGTTGTTAAAGGTACAATTCAGTTATTATTTTAATCATTAAGTTGAAGTGAAACCAAATTTAAATAAACCAGTGATTTTTGTTTTCAACTCATTCAATCTAGCTAGTCATATAAACTTTTCCACATGTATTGGGTCCCGATAATTTAAGCTTTGAATATTTGTTTCTTCAAATTAATTTTATATTGATATTCAAAAATAATTATAATTCTACACCCAATTGTCGACTGCAATCAAGATTTTTTAATTTTGTCTTTATTTAATATGCTTTCTAAGTGTCTGAGATAGCATGTTACAGTAGTTTTGCTGTGGCAATTGTATGCTTATGTAGACTAAATACGTTTAGTTTTACCAACTATTATTATTGATGAGTATAGTTTTCATTTTTTACAAATTAAGGGTAAATTATTTGGCCGATTTTAAGCTTTTCATAATCGGAAGATCAAACAATCGTTGGTGGTTATTTCTGATGTTTCGTACGTTCACGGAAATGTGCGTGTGCGGAGAAAATAATCTGATCAAATCACCAATTGTTTTTATTAAAGTATCGATATAATTGAAAAACTTAAACACACTTTCATAAGAAACTGCACGCTTCCAAAAGTGGTTTAAACACGTAAAAATAGTTAGGTTCTTAGGTTACGGCTAATATTTAAATTTTACAACTCTATTTTCATATTTTAAGAGTATTTAAAAGATTATCATAAGTAATTATATGTTGTACTGAGAGATTAGTCAGTCTCTAGATAAATAATATGTGCTCTAGATTTCTCTTTAACAAACCGATACAAAATAAAATATGGGTCTATCTAAATCTTAGAAGAATGAAACATTTCCAATCATTTGAAACAGCCTTATTAAGCACTATGTATTACTTTATAACGTAGAATATGAATTCCAAAGGGTGTTTTAAAGGATGTAACCACAGATTACACATAAGCATGTGTAATCTGTGATGTAACATAAAACGTCAATATGAAACAATACCTTTAAATAAGATATAACAGTTTCTTCATTTGCCGACTTTGATGTAAGGAGGAAAAGTAGTCCAAGAGCGCCGCTGGGATTGTAGAGATACTTATCCGTCATTGTTCAAAGGCAGGAACAATCACTACCTCACTATCTTCACCATCCAGACGTCATGACATAAAATGGTTAGTCAATACTAGAAATATAATGTCAAACCTAAGTAAGTGTTAATGACAGCCTCGATTCTTAAAGGTTCAAACAAAACATTAAATCGCTGCTAGAGTGTCTAATGTCTGAGTTCCAAGCATATTCAATTATGTAATATTTAACAAGATATTGAAAGTTTAACATACGCTCAGATGCATGAAATCCTATCAGCTGAAGTCTTATTAATTACACATAAGTCATGTCACTTTCGCTACTAACTAATTATCGATATTTTGAAGCTACTGAAGATTCAAACTTTCAACGCAAACGTTATTTTGCCTTGTAAAACATTGGTGGAGGCAATTTTTTTCAAATGTTTATATGATACTGAATAGTTGCAATTTATGCGATATCATGAAGCTGCATTTAATGATGCATGATTAATAGTATTGACATACTTCCTCAAGTTTAAAAAATGTGTATTGAACCCCATAAAATTAATTTTCAAATTTATAAGGACTCATTATTATTAAGAACAATTATCATCATCAAGGAAACTAAATGTATATATACATTGATTTTATGTTTGCTTAATTAATTTAACAGCCCTAAAGCAAAATATCAAGGTTTAAAACTTTTTAGAACTGAATAACTATAATCAAAGAGTATGATTCAAAAAGTTACTTTATTATTTTACATTTGCTAAATTATTACCTTAACTTCAATAAACATTTTATGATTTCAACTACGTTCAAAGACAGCGATTTAACAAAATATTTATTTTAACCTATTGCGTTTAGTTTTCTAATTTTATGAACCCTATATCATTTAAGCAGATTATACAGCGTGCCAAAAATAACATAGCATTTTTAAAACTAAGACAGTATTATTTAATTCCATTAAATATTAAATGTCTTTCTTATTAAATGTTTGCGAAAAATATTATTACTGATAGATACATCTTTGTAAATTATAAATAAAAATTTACCCGATATAACTCAAAATTCATTTTTTTGTTGTGTTTTAAAGATTTTAACACATAAGTTAAGGAGAAATATCCCAATGTGCCCTTTTTTCTAGTTTACCAACAAGACGTTTGCTTCAGCACTAGTTAAGAATGTTGTTGCCAATCAACAATTGTTGACCATAATAACATCTGCATTGCAAAGCCAAACCATTGAACCATTTCATACTCGTTCGTGCTGCTATAGACGGTTCTGAGAAGTGGCCTCATCATTTCCCGCCAACATATCAATGCAGTGTTGATGGAGCTATCTAGACCGTCACATCTGCACGCTATTGGAATACATTTCTACCCTTCATCAATAGTACATAAAACAGCCACAAGACTACAGGCACTTTCATTTGTACGTTTGTACAAGTTAATTTTTATTAAAGACAATTTTTCTGCAAATAGTTCATTGTTACAAAGGATTTTTTCACTTGTTCTTAACCAAGATCTGTTTACAACCATGTATACCCCTCTTGAAAAAATTACTACTCCGTAACAACGAACATAACGTGTTACCGAAGTTGACTCTGTGTAGGCTATACTTCAATAAAACGTGAATCATTCAGAAAAAATTGTAGAAATAAAATCACAAATAAAAATATTGAAAATCAGAAACACTGTCTGTTGTCAAACACTTCCTGTACTGAGGTTTCTCAGATTTTTTTAATAATTCACGATCTACCTTGCATGGATTTTGAAATCATTTTAAATGATCAATAACAATGGTGATTGATATGGTATCGATATGTTCTCTTAATCTGATTTCCAGTATAAAATATACAAAGTAGTTAAGTAATCTAAATAATATACTCTGATATTTCACAGAATTAAAAAAATCAACGTTTATATTTAAGAGTAATATAATATTATTATATTGCTTAATTCTGAACTAAGTAATACGCTTAGGAAACGACATTTCTTGAAGGAGGTAATTACTCTTAATACTCTTAATAAAAGTTTAATTGCTCTCGACAATCAATCGGAACTTCATAGCAGAGGAAACTTTCTTGCTACGGTTTATGTCAGTGGTGATAAATAATTTTACAATATAAAATATAAATACTTGCTTTTAAATAGTCAGTGTATTGTACCAAAGTAATATAGAACAATTTTATACTTTAAAAAGTTATTTTTGATAATCTAACAATTAATTATATAAATTGTTTTGTGTAGTAGTTGCACCACAAACTACACTATTCTTCGCTCAACGTCACAAGGGATATCACCTTCATTTACCAGTTTAGCAGCTGCGTTTCTAGACCTGTCGGGAAACTGTAGCCACTGGCTGCAAAGTATTAAAAAGAGTTTGCAAATAATCATGTTATATCATGTAATTCAACAAAAATCTCCGATTGTTTTCTTTGAATAATATGTGACTTTTGAATGTGTTTTAACAAGTAAACATGGGGAATAATTTTTTATTATTTATATGCTGAAGTCAATCCAATGATATAAGAGCTAACCTCATACAATGAGCAAACAATATTAATTTACTTAATCTGACTGATTAGTATGTGGCAAATGAAAATGAATAACATTTTGCTGATTTTATTTATTTTTTACTAAGATATTTACGATTTCTTCTTTTATACGATTTTACGCCTTTCGAACCGGAAAAGTATTTTTGTTGTTGTCCTAGTTTTAATTATCTTCATTCTCAATGTTTCTCCGGAAAGTAGTTTATTTTACCATATAAACTTAAATTTTTTTATTTTTAGTTTATTTATTTTTTAGTTTATTTTACCATGCTGTCATAAATAAAACGCAAACTTGTATAAGAATGATCAACTGTGAACAAATAATTAATTATACAACAAAATTACTTTACATATTAATTGTACATTGATTGTACATAAATGTACATTAATTTACTAATAATTAAGGTGGTTCTAGTTATTTCATTTTACAAAATGTAACCTCACTAATGGTAATGTATGATTGTAGTGGTGTATTTTTTACAAAATATTGAAAACATTTGTTTTTCTCACGCTTATT
This sequence comes from Flexamia atlantica, assembly GCA_035578135.1. NCBI lineage: Eukaryota > Metazoa > Arthropoda > Insecta > Hemiptera > Cicadellidae > Flexamia > Flexamia atlantica. Next base: position 64,951,009 of record JAQJVK010000003.1, on the reverse strand, counting down.
CGAAAATTATTAACATGCTTGTATAAGAAATAAATGTTTAAGAAATTAGTTGTGTACCCAGCGAAAAGAAATATAATGTATTTTAATTAGTTTAAATGAGTAAGAGTATGATGAAGCTTTTCCATCATAGCGATACAGTATTAAAGCTAAATTGGCGTTGAGTGTAGATATATTTGTCCACACACGCACATTCTCGTGACTGCACGCAATGCCAGAGAACATCGCTTCCGTTGGCCATTGGTCTGAACATCATCGATATGTCTAGACCAACTCAGTTTTAATTAATTAAACGTTATTTTAACGATTTTTTATATAGTAGGAAAAGCAATATTTGCATTTTTGACACACGTTTAAAACTCTTTGACCAATAATGCATTGCTCAAATCATAGTAGACGTCTTGAGGTACTCGAGACGTGTAATCTATGGATGTCCCTTATGTCCAATGGCTACTGAGATATTAAAAGTGGTAAACACAGTACGTTGTTCTTATATTATCCTTACGGGAAATAAGTAAAATTCTATATATCGCTTATTTCTCAATACATCTCAACAAAACGTGGTATTTGGTTTCTTCTAGTTTAGATCTACTACATATTGAATTGAAACCACCTAGTTTTATCATACCTGTTGCAGCAAACCTGCATACTCATTCCCCATGGTATTCTCATGGAGCTTACAACAACATGTCTAATCTCGCTATGTTGGATTAAAATATGTTCTTTTGCTTTTGAAATTCGCTAAGTATGCAGGTTTGCTGCAACGAAGGTATTTTATACTAAACAAAGTTAATAATCTTGTGTCATAAAAAGTTACGAAATTACTAATTTACTGAAAGAAGAAAATAAAAGTAACATAATGTAACAATAAATTACTATACAACAATATCCTTCTTAATGTAGTACAATTAACAAGGGTCAAAGGTTTATGTGAAGTTAAGAATTTACTTTACGTTGAGGTGAAAAGGTCGATGGGTTCTAGGAACTTTGATACATATTAAAGGATTTTTAATTTATAAATTCCCATGAACATGTTGACTACCGACTGTCACACCCACTGTAATACAAAGGGTGATGCTGTTTGGTAGTGAGTGTGTTAAAATGAAAACGTGTTGAAAATTTATTTATTTTATTTATTTACTTATTTATTTCATTTAAATACAATATTCGGTTACACAGCAGTTATAAATATTAATCTCTCTAGCTTAAAAGCTAATTGAGAGATCAGCTAATCACATAAGTTATAACAAGCGCTTCGATAAATTATATATATATATATATATATATATATATATATATATATATAACAAATTAACTTATGAAAACTAATATAACAATCAAAACATATGCAAAGAGGGAAATTTATTTCGCAAAGTGACTATTTACATCACTGCGAGGAAGAATAACTTAAACGTCAACTGGAAACGACAATTCTTAACCTGATAGAAAAAGTGAAAGCTGCTTGGCCCGGTACCGCTGCACATTTGCAGACCCAGATCTGATTTTAATGATTACTTTATCCCCAATAAATCAAATTCCTTTGATTTCCAGTACTAAGTCCATTACCTTTAATGATAACATCTTTCCAATGAGAACATCTTTCCGTTATGTGGGGATTTGTGTTTATTTAGAACCTGACAGCCTAATATTGTGTATGCCTATTTGTCTAGCCTAAGTCAGTGTTTCACTTTGTGTCTAACATAGGCCTATTATTAGTGTTATTTCTGATGTCTATTAATTTATGTGTTAATTTATGTGTAAGTGTTCAGTGTGTTCAACTAATCTGTGAAGTATTGGATTACTGATTACTATGTATGGAAGGTAAGTGAAAGCTAGACGGCTTGTATTCTATCCTAGCTATTCAATTTCAACCTAACTTGTTTTATTGACCCTTAGTGTTTACTTACATTGTATTATGTGTGAGCATTCAATGTTCGTTTGTTGTAGTACTGATGAAATGGTTTTTTAAATATGTTTTCAATTGGGCTTTGTTTTGCAGTGTTTTTAAATCTTTAGGTAATGAATTTAGTAGCCTTGGTAATCTGTATCTGTAATCTGTAATTATTCAAGCCAATAATAATTTCGGCTTAATTTCTTTCTATAAGCTTTAAAAATCTTTTTTAGTATTCGTCGTAATCAACACGATTTCTTTTAAATACAACAAAGATAAGATTATTTATTGAGGATAGAAGGATAAGTATGGTATTCTGCATTTAATAATTTACATTCAGACCTTTAAAAGGATGAAACTTTCTAGAGAAATCTGTTTTTTTGGAAAGAAGATACCCAAAAAAGTCGTATAAAATCCAATGCATACAGGTTAAGTAAACTGAAATATGTATGAAGAGATTACAGCGTCCTGTAGATAAAAGGCCTTGTAAGAAAATCCATACAAAACATTTTAAGACCGATTTAAATTCCCTTCAAAATAGAAGTATTTCATCCAAATTTCATTATCTACCGACTTGCAGTTATTCATAGTGGCAAAAACGTATTGTAAATATAATTAGTTTTAATGTAAGAACTAAATGAGACCAAAGGGTTGTACTAAATGAGATCAAAGTGAGAGAACGGTTTTCGGAAAGAAAAGTACAAGAGTCAGCATAATTATTCAAGCTGTTCTCTAATTGTTTGACAGTTTACAGTTTGAAAATGATCACAAAATTCTAATCACCCAAATTATTCCCAAGTAGTTATTATTCGTTAGTTCTCCTATTTCATCAAGTTATTTTAGACGGAGAGTCTGCTCCGGATAAACATGTTTGCTAGCGTTGCCAGACGTCTGTGTTGGAGATTTATTTAGGAAAATAATTGGATGACTTGATAGAGTTTTGGGTAAATTTAAAAGATTTACTTTTACTCAAATTAAATTATATATGGTCCTCAAATTAGAGTAACTTGAGTATATCTTCAAGACAGTTCTCTAACCAGGGAACATATTCAAGAGAAAAGTTCTCGTTATAAATGAAGAGGAGATATCCCTTACCTTTGACGTCCCGAATCTCAAGTATCTTTTAATTATATGCTATAGAAACTTTATATTACAAAGATGTGGTGAAAGGACTTTTGACCAAACTAATGAATGAGTTCAGTCTAGGCCCATACTTCTAACGAAATAATATATTTATTGATATTGGAAGCATTAACCTTTAATATAAATGTTTCAAGAAAGTAATAATACGTATCGTGAAGTGAATCCTGTAAATGTCTAGTGTATGCGTTTTCAAAAAGCAAGTAATAAATACAGACTTGGTGATGATGTATTTTTTTGCTAAAAGTGTAGAATTTTGTATATTTTCTATTTTTTAGAATGCTGAGTCGTGAAGTAGATTTTTCTCTTATTTTTTCAATGTATCCAATAAGGTATTGTATACACTTTTATTCACTTAATTTGTCTATAATATATACTATGATGATTTTTTTCAAATTGTATTTAAACGAAATACGTTCCGTAGGCTCTGATATTACTGTATTATTTTTTTAACCTTAAATGTTATAATAAAGACGGAAAAATTAATGATTTTTAAATAAATAATATTTGTGGTTGGACTTGAAGAACTTAAAAAGTCTCCATATTATATTTTATTCCACAGAAAATTTTGTTTGAGTTTTAATCCAACCATTAGATTCCGAGGACTCAATAAAACAAAAATCGCTTAACAAACTATACTTTGGTAATAACCTTACGAATCGTAAAGTTGTGTACTAACTTTATCCATTATGACACCCATCAAAGGTATTCAACGAGAATACTAAGTTGTCCATTATAGATTTAGTGACTAGTTGTACCATTGAGTAATTTAATTTATATTGATAATCACTAAGTAATATAAAAGTAATTAGCATTAAATCTCTAGTTTGTAAAAAAGTGTTTAAATTCTTAATATTTTTAGGAAAACGTAAGTTAATTGATTCGGGTTCTTAAATAACCCACAAATTTATATATATATATATATATATATATATATATATATATGTAATCTTTATTTAGAATTTTTGCATTCATAGTTGGCGCCTTACTCTTGAACATAATTAAATTGACCCTGCAAGTTTCAAAAAGATAAATAGTAAAACATATACAAAAAATAAATCAAAAACCGTCATTCGTGTGTAAATAAATCTCGTTAATCAGAGGAACGACTTTAGCTGATTAGTAGTTTGAATTATTTCAGTCAATCAAGTTTCAGCCTCGGATAAACTATTATATCCTCGACTAAGCAATATTAGGGTAAAGCATCTAAAAGGAAATGTTAATGTGAATCATTGTTCACAATCGCACGTGTTTTTCCATTAAGATGTTTTATAAACTTTATTGTTCCATACTCTAAAGTTCCATAAACTTATTGGAGTACTCTAATTGTATTTATATTGGTACTGAATAATGCTTAGTGTTAGGGAAGTATTAAGTAGTGTAAAGGCGAAGTGTATATCTGGACCAAACACTTCCCGGTATTTTGTGCTCACATCACAACCCTCTTGTAATGAGCCGAGACGTGGAGTCGGATCTGATCGCTTTCCACCCTTGATAAAATTCGATGGAAAAGGAAACAGCTACATTCAGTTGAACATTTTTCTGATAAAAAGATTATTTTCAACAATACTTTTTAATCTTTAATTTATCATCGGTGAATATTAGAAACAGAGTAACACCTGTGTTGCTCTTAAGAACACTTTTTACATTGGCCGTAAAAAAATGAGTATGGAATCAATCTACAGAGTGAAAACAGTCTGGAAACAGTCTTTGAGACAAACTTGGTTATAGCCTAGTTGTTTTTACCAGAATACTTAATACTACTAAATTTTTTCATAGTAATTAATGATATAAGAAATATTTGAGTAATATCAGGAAAAACTCTTTGTTAACAAAGCAATATACCACGAACAAGCAAAATATGTTTACATTATTCTTCTAACAAAACATTTAATTTTTCTTCTATTTTAATTCAATAACACAATGGATGCTTTATTTATTAAAATTGTCAAGCTAAAGGTGGGAAATAATAAAGGTTTAGTGAAACTAAGACATTTCTAAGTGACCCATATTTTGCGAATAAGTGATAACTGTCCCCTAAAAACTGAATACTTAATTGCTTTTAGATTTCACAGGTGGAAATGCAAATAAAAAAAACTGTACTATCCTACACCCTATACTATTTTTTCTGTTGAACATGAGGAAAACCGTATAAATTACCCACGCTATGATTTTTTTTAAATACCTCAACTTGGAGCAAAGTCGAACTAAATCATTGAAAAACGAAACAGCATTTCCTTTTCAATATGGGCTGAAAGACTGACATGCAAGATATTCTTGGTCTGACGTGTAGACAGAACGAAATAAAATGTAATCACGCAATATTCAAATTCAGTTCATTACATTTAGCTTCCTTAACCAAACATTGGTGTTGGTAAATCTAAAAAATATATATTCTATCCACTAGTGGTTTTTTTTCTAGATAACTCTTTCGTTTTTTTAATAAAACAATTTCTGGTCAGGAAATTTAATAACTTTAACCTTTTCTACCTCAATGTGCAATGCAATATAAACATTTTATTGTTAGATTATGCATACAACAATATTATAAGAAACTTTATTTCACGCAATCATTGAAAAATTGGTCAACAATTAAAAATTAACTAATATGATGAGATTTTATAAAATAATAAGCTTGTTTTTGGATTCTACACTGTTTTATATCATATACATATATATATACATGAATGTAAAAACCTCAAATACCCGTCGCCATGGGCCAATAAGCCTGTGCGGCGATCAAAAGACAGCGAGGTACCGTAGCGGCAATAGTCACATAGGCCAGCCAGAGGCGACCGTTCATGATGGAACACGAGTCGCTGGGATCGAACCAGCGACGTTTGTCACACGGGACCACTGCTTTACCTCTGAGCTGTCGTCTCGGTATAAAAGTTAATACTTTTATACCGAGAAATATATTAAGAAATTTTATCAAGTTGTGATTATTAATATCATTCTGATTAAGCAGTAATTCAGGATATTCCGATGGTAATACATTTGAAGTGTTTGTTCTCGAGCGCACGTGTTTAAGAGCACTTTTACTGAAAAATAATATTTATATTGAATTGAGCTAAGTAACGAGGATGACTTGCAATCATAGTTTACAATCTAGAGAAGAATAAATAAGTTTCATTTACACATAAAGGTTTTTTGCTGCTCTTTAATATTTGTTACACACTTATCTAAGATGTAGGCCTATATTAGATTTTAGTATCATTTTAAAATAATATTGCAATACATAATTTTAAAATAAATAACTACTTTTATTAATTTAATACGAGATGAAAAAAATGTTTTACATTTAGTACCTTAACCTAACGAGTGTACATTTAAGGAAGGTTGGTGGTCGCTGACTAAAGTGGTATCCAATTTGCCAATCTTCCATTTCCGTTGAACCACAAAATAACTGCTGGAACTATTGCTCTGCAGGAGTATCCTTCAGCTGGAAGATTCCTCGGATATTTTGTCTAGGACATTCCATAAAATCAGAATTCCACGGAAAATACTCTTTTAGACGTTTGTGGATGTAAAACTAAAAGGTGTGTACTCTAAGAAATTATGATTTATTTGGAACTAACCACTTACCCAAGCTTTGCTAGAAATACAAGTTAGCTAGAAGTTTTAGTTCTCAAAGATAACGAATATATTTTATATCGTCATAAACGTTACGTTTTATGCTTACACTTAAAACAATGAATTTTATTTATACTAGCGATACTTTATTAAAACATTAAATTAGCGGGACGATTCTTTTAATGAGTACTACCACTCTTACACGTATAATATCATTTTCAAACATATTAAATATTCATAGTAAAAATTCATGGTAAGGAATAACGAAAATATGTAATAATCTTACTTGTTCCAATGGAACACAAATGTTCTACCCAATCGGAATGAAAGGTATGACAGGGCCCGACATTAGTTCTCCGGGGATCTCCGCACTGATAGACTTTGAAATGCGACATAGTTTTAATGCATCACCAAAGAAGTACATTTTAAATATTTTCGTTTCAAAAAGGTAGGAGTTTTTTTTGGAGGGGGGATACATTTTGACCGCAGATAAGAAATCCCCTTTTATTTTGAATAACCTATCTGAGGTATTATATTAATTCACGAAGTTGTTGTATATCCTTTTGCTCTTTCACAGAAGTATAACTTTAAGTTTTTATGAACATTTCTTGTGGGAGGCAGGTGAAATATATTTAGGGGCGGAGTATTGGGCTCACCGAAGCCCTACCTACTAGACCACGAATCTCCACATGGACCGGTTTTCACATCACTTGGGGGGGAGGGGCATATTGGGAACCCGCATGCTGGAGGCCGCGGTGTTTCAGAAGAGTACATTGCTTCCCCCTTCTTCGTTATTTTAAGTTAATATATTTGTTCAGCTAGTTTAATACTTAGTCAGAGCAAGCCTAATTTAATTGTTTTCTTGTTCATATAGAATTTTAGTTATTTAGTGCTGGCTTTGACTTTTTTCCATCTTCTTTTTCATACAAATAGTCTTCCATAAAGACTTTACCAATACCTGAAATCGTTCATGGATATTTCGGGCAATTTCGTGACCTCAAGTCCAAAACTATAATAGTTGGGCTAATCCCTCTTTTTTATGCTGATTGTCTTGTTGTATAGCAGAGTCTAATCGAACCCAATTCGATTTTTCTGGACACGCAACTTGTATTGTAGTTTGTTAATCTAATAGCTGATAAGCATCAGCATTTAAAGGAACATTCCTTTTCAAAGTAATGATTGAAAAAAATGATGGCGTGGATATTAATTTTGTGGTAAAAAGAGATACGAGCTTCCTTATAGGGTTTTCTATAATATTCGTATATGATGATATACTTATATTTTTAGTCATATCTGAAAACCTTTGCCCCGGATAATTTAATCACATGAAAAATATCAAACGTAATAAAAAGTAGAGGATGTTTTTATTTTTTATTGAAAAATTGAATGATGTTTTGGGTTTAAGGGAAAGGGCAAACCGTTACTGAAATGCAGCGTGGGATCAAAAAAACTTTCTCGGAGAAAACCATTACTTGCTATGGTTCATTTACTTTTCATGTTGAAAATAATTTTATAATCAGGAATAATAAAGAAAACTATTTCAACATGTTCGTAAACTTTATTTACAACTTATTATTAATTTACATTTTAGAATTAAATTCAGTTTTCCATACCTAGACTAGCCTAGTCTAGCAAACAGTGATTACCTCATGACGTCAAGGACTGCAGGCCTAATCCATTCATTAAAAAGATTTTTTTTAATATGAGAGAAGTCTAATTCTTTACAAGCACAGTTTTTATAGTATAATGTTATCTTTTTCTTATATCTAAGCATTTAAAAGCAGTTTTCCATACCTAGACTAGCCTAGTCTAGCAAACAGTGATTACCTCATGACGTCAAGGACTGCAGGCCTAATCCATTCATTAAAAAGATTTTTTTTAATATGAGAGAAGTCTAATTTTTTACAAGCACAGTTTTTATAGTATAATGTTAGCTTTTTCTTATATCTAAGCATTTAAAAACACCAAAAAAACAGACTTTTATGGTAATTAAATTATTACGATCAAGCCATTTAAATATGTTTGTCCGTTGAAAGGTGTATCTACCGACTTATATACTTCGTTTCTGAATTACTTTAAGTGCTCTTTTTTGGTTTTACACTTTATTCAGCCATACAGCGAAATTATTTTATAGTTTCTAAAACCTTTTATAAAAGTGTATACCGTTTTGATGAAGTTAATGATGTAATTTAAGTTAATTGATAAAGTTAATTGATTTCAAAGACTAACGACAATATTACTTATTCATAGTTACATCGCACACTGCATGTTGAATATTCAAATCCAATGTAAACTAGCTAATTGGTCCTTGATTGGTTTGTGATCCTTCAGATGATTATAAGCCAATTATGTACTTTGAGACGATTCCAAGAATAGTTTATAATGTAATGCCAAGTTTTCCAAAATTCAATCTTTTGATTTTGACGCATTTTTAGCTTCATTATACTAATATTGATGGGTTTATCGACATCAACTAGATTTGATGTTGGCTTGCCAATATTTCCCTAAGAATATTTCACCAGTACTACTTTTTGTAATAAATTTAATTCCTGCATTGAGAAAGTTAAAACTTTTTCGATGCATGATTTTTGACAGTATTTCTAGAAATATCAGTTTCATTCACCTTTATCATAAGTATTTTATTTTAAATTTTATGAAGTTATACATCGGCAGCGGGATGAAATGAATCAACATCAAAATCACACGCCAGACATATCTTACTACGTCACACATCCTCTATTGGGATGAAAGGTATGACAGAACCAGGCATATGTTCTCTGGGGAATTCCGTTCTGACAGACTTTGAATGCTCCTCTGTTAAAACATATCACACAGCAGTCAGGTACATCATAGAGATGTTTATAAGGACTATTAATGAAGATATAGGTGGAAGTATAATTTGGAATATGAATAACCCTCTTTATAACGATTTGTTTCTAGTTTTGAACTTTCAAAATATTATACTAATGATAATTATTAAAGAAACAACTCTCTGCCTCATTTAATAGTTTTGAAGGTCTTCATAACATTTTTCATGGGACTTTTTCTGTTATTGTAAGGCATTTATTATAACAGAGCTTAAGAGTAAAAAGAGTTTATTGATATTTAAACTCACTATCCGACAAGAAAATATAAGAAAAAATATTGTTATAATATCGACCTCGTGTTGTTTCGACTCATATTGTTTAAAAGGTTATTGATATTTAAATTCACTATCCGTCGTTCAAAAGTCAATAATTAAATCTGCTTTTAATAAACATAGACGCCTTCTAACAACCCAGCTGTTTTCAGAGACGAAACTTCTTTCAGTTAGACAACTATAAATCAAAGCTTTGTTGATTTCACTTATAATAATAAAGAAATGGTCATTATAGCACAGTAAAAATAAGTTTTGACCCAAACAAAATTAGCAAAAGCAAGGAATTTGTTTCAGATGTTGGGTATATCTTCCTTTTGAACATACTGAAAGTCCCCTAAAATTGGAGCTGTGCTACGGCAGCCATCTTGGAAAATGGCAGCAAATTTATGTATTTTTACCTTTAGCTCCTTTGTTATTGGAGATACAGAAAAAGGTTTTGAATAAAAATTGTAGCTCATTAAAAAATACACATTTTTAATGATTGTCATTTTTTCTCTAAACCCAACGGGTTTTGAGTTATTTGCGATTAAGTATAGTTAATGTTTTTGATTAATCAAAATTATAAGAAAAATGTGTTGTAATATGAAATTTTAAGGGGTATATAAAATGGAAATCTATAAATGAATCTGGTGTCATAATACCACTGTCGATAATTGAAGGGAGGTATGAACTTCAGTTTTCGTTGGTAAAAAAATCGGCTGCCATCTTGGATCCGCCATATTGGATGAAGTAATTATTTTCAAATGTAAACATAGTGTTGTGTCACATCATTTCAAACTAGATTTTCACGCTATTTACATTGCCGAAATCCATTTTTGAAAATCTTAAATCATTTTCAAGATATACCCAAACAAAGATTATTCCCTGTATAACCCTTATGGACGTTTCGAGCTTGGAATATTTTTTGGGATTTTTTTGGACTATTTTCCTTATAGCTCCGGATGTAATCCAAGTACGCAGTCCGTTCTAGTCTTAAAATATTCGTTAGTATTTTGGCCTCCATATAAGCAACCTATCAATTGATTCAGATTTATAAGGGATGAGTTGTGATACCTTTATTAACCATAAAATGTGATTTTTCTAAATTCAATATTCAGTTAAAATTGTATATCATTGATTATAAATAAGATATAAACTTCTTTCTGGTCTTAAACCGATCAGTAAAATATTAGCTTTCATTTGAGCTATTGATCATGAAAATGGGACAATATTAAACCGAGGTATGTTATTTTATTTATTTATTTATTTATTTATTTATTTATTTATTTATTTATTTCATTTAAATACAATATTCGGTTACACAGCAGTTATAAATATTAATCTCTCTAGCTTAAAAGCTAATTGAGAGATCAGCTAATCACATAAGTTATAACAAGCGCTTCGATAAATTATATATATATATATATATATATATATATATATATATATAACAAATTAACTTATGAAAACTAATATAACAATCAAAACATAATGCAAAGGGGGAAATTTATTTCGCAAAGTGACTATTTACATCACTGCGAGGAAGAATAACTTAAACGTCAACTGGAAACGACAATTCTTAACCTGATAGAAAAAGTGAAAGCTGCTTGGCCCGGTACCACTGCACATTTGCAGACCCAGATCTGATTTTAATGATTACTTTATCCCCAATAAAGCAAATTCCTTTGATATCCAGTACTAAGTCCATTACCTTTAATGATAACATGACATGAGGATTATGTCTCACTTAGAGCTTGAGACTTATGTCTTCAACTGAAGATTGAATGCTAAAAACGTTAAATTATATGTTAAATAAAATAACATACCTCGGCTTAATATTGTCCCATTTTCATGATCAATAGCTCAAATGAAAGCTAATATTTTATTGATCGGTTTAAGACCAGAAAGAAGTTTTTATCTTATTTATAATCTGAGATATACAATTTTATCTGAATATTGAATTTAGAAAAATCACATTTTATGGTTAATAAAGGTATCATAACTCATCCCTTATAAATCTGAATCAATTGATAGGTTGCTTATATGGAGGCCAAAATACTACTAAATAGTTTAAGACTAGAACGAACTGCGTACTTTGATTACATCCGGAGCTATAAGGAAAATAGTCCAAAAAAATCCCAAAAAATATTCCAAGCTCGAAACGTCCATAAGGGATATACAGGGAATAATCTTTGTTTGGGTATATCTTGAAAACGATTTAAGATTTTCAAAAATGGATTTCGGCAATGTAAATAGCGTGAAAATCTAGTTTGAAATGATGTGTCACAACACTATGTTTACATTAGAAAATAATTACTTCATCCAATATGGCGGATCCAAGATGGCGGCCGATTTTTTTACCAACGAAAACTGAAGTTCATACCTCCCTTCAATTATTGGCAGTGGTATTATGACACCAGATTCATTTATAGATTTCCATTTTATATACCCCTTAAAATGTCATATTACAACACATTTTTCTTATAATTTTGATTAATCAAAAACATTAACTATACTTAATCGCGAATAACTCAAAAACCGTTGAGTTTAGAGAAAAAAGGATTACAACCAAAAATGTGTAATGAGCTACAATTTTTATTCAAAACTTTTTTCTGTATCTCCAATAATAAAGGAGCTAAAGGCAAAAATACACAAATTTGCCGCCATTTTCCAAGATGGCGGCCGTAGCACAGCTCCAATTTTAGGGGACTTTTAGTATGTTCAAAAGAAGATATACCCAACATCTGTACCAAATTCCTTGCTTGTGCTAATTTTTTGGGGGGGTTTATGGAATTTTTCACTTATTTTTACTGTACTATTACGCCAGTGGCACACAGTTATAGAACATGAAACTCTGTTAATTTTGGTTCACATGTGCCAAGGGCAGTAAGATCTATTTGTTATTCTATCTCATATTTTATAGCGAATTTTATCTATGGAAATATACCAACGGATACTAGAAATCTCCAGGCTCCAATTAAATTTTTTTTAAGTCCTTCTTGACTGGCTGTTCGAGGTCGGCTCTGAGCATGCTGGGTCCTCATTCGTTCAGAGAACTACGATGACCACTATGTGATAAAATACCACTATTATTACTATCACAAATTATAAGACCTGACGTATTCTGCCTGTTTTCTATAATTGAAAGTTAACACTTTCAGTGTATTCAACCTTTAACAATTTGTGCATGTATATTTGTGTAAAACGTTGTTTGAAAAATATTTTTTGTTGATGAATTGTATCTTAACAGTTTTTAGATTGAGAGCCATTTATATAGTTGAAAAAACACTTTATTACCTTTGCTAAACAATATTTCAAATCATCATCTCAGTGACTCGTACAGTTTTTAGATTTACTATTTAACTTTACTTTAAAGCTAGTTACTTTTAGTTGAAACTATAATTAATTTCAAATCTACTGGGCTCTAATGATTCTATGATTCCAAAATGTCCCTAGAATTGAATAAAATTTTCAAGAAAGAAATATTACGTAAACTTAAGAATTGTTATCTCTCAAAGACAATATTTCTGAAGATAACTTCGCGTCCATTGCGTGCTATGGCGATGCGCGCTAAGCCCCAAAATGTAGGAAGATACTCATAAAGTTTCTCTCTTTATGGGAAATGTAACGTAGAAAGGGTCTTTAGATCATGTGCTGCCCAACGTAACCCGAGTAAATATAAATGTGTTAAAATTAGTGGTTTACTTAGATTTTATTTAGATTTTCATGTCACTATTAATATAAACTAGAGATCGCCAGTGGTCAAAAATTCGACCAATTTTCAAAGTGACAAATAGGGATAGTTAATTTTATAAATAATCCCCGAATAAACCAATGTGTTTCTAAATACATTTCATATAGTACATATTTTCCATGTAAACAAATAATATAACCAAAACTGGGGGCCAAAAACAAAAGAGAAAGACTTAGTCCTTGACTAATTATTTTACTTCATTTCTGGATTATGGTATGGTTTTTAGTAATTAGTATTTTATTAAGATAATGCCTATTTTATTAAGATTTCATGTTTATTTTTTAAGAATAATTATTGAATCAGAGAAAAGTAAAACTTTAGTCATCAAATCAGTTTATCCTGTACACCCCTTACCCCAGTTCTCTCCCTCCCTCCATTAATTCCTCACTCCCTACTTCCGACCTTCTTTCCACTTTTCCCTCCTTTTCTCCTTCATTCCTACCATCTCCTTCCTTCCTCCTTCACCTCCATCTACCATCCTTTTTTCCTTTCCTTACCATCTCTCCTCCCTTCTTTCCTACCATTTGGAACTTTTTCCCTCCTTCCCTCTCTTCCTATTATTATCACTAAAATGTAATATATATTTTACCCATTATCCACCAATAAAAACAAAATTTGAATATAATTTGTCCATTTATACTCCGGTTGCCAAGCCCGGTCACAGGATTTTGGGGCCCCTGTGCAATTGAGAAACCCGCCTTTTTTAATCATCTCGATTCTGGGCCCCATTTTTACTAATCTCGCGTGGATCCGGGCCCCCTGTGAGTCCAGACCCCTGTGCATTTGCCCCCCCCCCCCGTCGCTGGCCCTGACGGTTACATGTCAGTTAGTACATTGGATTGTAGAAACTTAACTTAGTGTACTTTTTCTTCCCTCTTTATCAGAAAATTTTTATCTCTTAAATTATTTAAGCAAGTAAACTTTATTTTCCCATATATATATGTAAAATGGAACACATTTGATCCCTAATCTTCTCTAAGTAGTCCTGATTTCAATCAAATTCTATATTTTCACTCCATGCCCCAATTAACTGTGGTTTAATGTTTCTACATCAAATCTTTACTCTACGAAAAATATCATGTGATAACAGCTACATATGATGCTAACTTTATTTATTTGGTTGTTAATATCACCAAAACAGCAACTCATAAGGCTAATGTTAATTTTTTTGAAATTTTAAATTGAGTTTTCTACATTTCTAAAAGACTAATATAAATTTCAATGGGATTCTGCACATCTACAGAAAAATACAATTCTATCGGTGTACTTAGATTTTTGCTATGTTGCACACAGGCTGAGAAAAAAGGAGCACAAAAACCTTATGGAAAAAATGCTTGTCTATTAATATAAAGATAATAAACATGTTTACGAATGATATAATACATACTCATGCAACAAGACTTATAACATATAATGGTTATTTCCTTTCAAAACAGATTAAAACTGTAGAACTGAGCGGAAAGAGTTGAAATTGGAGGTTAGACCGGGACTTGATAAGTTTTCTCATCAAAATTAGTAAAACTTTAATTATAAGTTCTTTCTGATCTTCTTTGTTATCATTATCCTTAAGATATCTTACTTTTAATATCCTTTGTAGTATATAGGATCCGATATGCAGATCCACATCCAAGATATTCCCCACATTATAGAAAACAACGTTATTTTTAATATAAGGAAATAGGTTTGGAACAGGTTCCAGTAGTGCAGGTCTGTCACTTGGTGAGTCCCACAGTTGCTTACGGTATCAATAACTTTCACAAACACTATCCAATTAGGGGTTTGAAGTGCTTATTACCACAAGTCAGATCCGTGCCCTA
The DNA here is from genome assembly GCA_035578135.1 of Flexamia atlantica. NCBI lineage: Eukaryota > Metazoa > Arthropoda > Insecta > Hemiptera > Cicadellidae > Flexamia > Flexamia atlantica. The sequence continues at coordinate 64,935,719 of JAQJVK010000003.1, read as the reverse complement.
AGTGTACACACTTTTGGATTATCACAGAAAGTAGGAACATCAAAATGACAACTTCGTCTTCGAGGCTCCCTCTGCAACCAATGAGAGAAAACAACATCTCGAATCCTAATTTTACATCTGATGGCAAAAGGTCTATGGGATCCAACCCCTTTGGTGGATACAGCTGCGTCAGTGTCTGCAGTGAAGATTTCCAGTTCAACGAAGACGCAGCAGAGAGATTGGCAAGGGAAGAAATGCAGATTTCGTTAGCAGGCACTCACTCCCTCTCCGGGGTATATGCGGACGTGGGCACATCAGTGAAAAAACGATCTGCAAAAGTTGAGGCCGCGCCCCCAGCAAAGCCCCCCAGCACCGCCCCGCCGACGCCGCCTGCTGTCGCCGCCCCGCCCCGGGTCCGGCGGGTTCGAGGGCCGCCAACAAAGACAGGGGGCACAAATGGAGGGAGACACGAGAGGGCTGCAGGACCCTCCAAGAAAACATTTGTATGCCCCAGGTGTGAAAAAACATACTTATCAGAGAAGACGGCGCGGGAGCGTCTCAAGATGAGGTTTGCCCCCTGGGAGCACGGGCCACCGTCCGGCTGGCGGTGACAGACCCGGCAACCCCTGCGCCGATTTCGACGCTTCAATCACTAATGATGGAGATGCGCCTTTGAAGACGGACTATGTCAAATTCAAATAATAATTCTGTTTTTATGACACAAAGTGAATGTATTATTATTTTGAGATTTTAATTATTGTTTTATAGGACTTGTGTATAACACACCCCCGAATGTATAATATATGTTATGTAAATAAAAGTGTAGGTTTTAAAATTTGTTATAGTGTAGTTTAAGAGTTGTTATATTTATTTTGTTACATAGCATAAGCAGATAATTCCGTTAAAACTTACAACTTGTGAGCATAAATAAAAATTGTTGTATTCTTTTATCTAGCTTTAAACTTCAAAGTGCATAGCATAAGAGGTGTAATATATAAATATTGTAATAAGTTTTGTATTGTTCTAAATTATAGGTTCAGTTGTTTTTTATCATTGTTAGTTTTATGCAGGCTGCAAATCATAATTGTATAGTGAACATGGTTTTAAAAATGCCTAGTTGTATTTTATTTTTTATTTTTTTTTTAGTGTTGTAAGTTTTTATGAAAGCTGTACCCCATTATTTTCAAGTGAACATGGTTCTAATTTTGTTAGCTACATGAGGTATTTTTTTGTGATCTGTCTGAAATTAATATTACAATATATCACTCTCTTTGAACATGAAGTAACATAGTGAAGTGTTTCCTTTTTTATGTAGAGCAGAGGTTCTTTACTGAATTTTTAGCCAACACGGAGTTTAAAATATATGAAAAAAATACATCAATATTTATCATGAACAATATTTTGAAGGCAAATACAGGTCAAGAAGTAAGAATGAAATCTAAAAACGTTAAGTAAATCAAATCAAAGGCATTAATTATCAAAATGAATATCACAATGTAAGACTTCAAAGAGTTTATCTTAACTAAAACTGTGATTTAACCATTTTTTTCGTTGATACATGAATAAAAAACGATTAGAAAGACATTCTGTATATTTTACTTCATTTAAATATAAATCCTTCATTGCTCTCCCCCCCTCGTCTACACTTTTCTAGGTAATTAATGATTTCTGTCGTCATGATAACCATTTCCGGTCGTCTTTTCGTTTTAGAAATATTTTATTCCGAGTAAAAGTGGTGTTGTGAGTCATTACTTATAACGAAATGTTCCAGCTGATGACATTACAGTAATTCTGTCCGACACCAGTTTTTTCTCCAAAGTGTCCTTAAATTGTTTTAAAATCAGAATGTTTACTCAAGTTCCCCTTAGAACTCATCTAAATAAATGAATTTAAAAAAACTTTATATAATATTCAATAGAAGATATACCCGTGGCTTCGTCCACTGAAAGATCAATTAGTTTAAATGAATTTACATCATGATGACCAGTAGAATATAAGAAAGGCCGCCACCTTGATCCTGCCAGTCTCTCATTGGGCCTGATGATTATTGATGCAAGTAATAGAAATCAATCGCCATTTACCATCTTTTTTATATTTACCAAGAACATTTTCAGAAGAGTTTCATATATCTAACAAGAAGACTGGCCTTCTTGTATGTCAGTGCACCTTAGGTGTTAATATGTTAAAAGTGTTATAAGTCCCATTATACTTCAGTATACTGCTAATTAAAAAGTTAGTACACTACACTAAGTGCTATTTTTACAAATTAACTTATTTGGATGAATGCAATTACACACTTCAGCTGTCAGTGGGTGATTCCATCCTAGGTTGAAATTAAAAAGTTTTCTCTACAAATGTTTCCCTCAAGGTAAGCAAAAGGTATGGACTAGCTCCCATTCGTCAAGACATCCTTTTTTTTGTAATTTATTCATAAAAATATAAATATTTATTATGATTGAGAGAGTATTTTTAAATCCTTTCTCAGTCCGCATTTATAGGCTATAAATAATATTTGTGCCGATTTTCATAGCCCAAAATCTTATAGTATTTGAAAAACTATGATCAGTCAGTCAATCAAACCTTGTTGGATACACTCCAAAGTTGATATATATATTATAGATAACGTGATAGTTCCCTTTTCCTACTCAGGAGAGCGCTCGGAACGCTCAGCCGCGGATTGGCCGGGGATCGCCCACCAATCACAGGCTAATTAGCGACCCACAGTCCCTGAATATTCACCACGCCACTAATTACCTGCGAGCTTTACTGATTAGCGAACCGTAAAACAGTTTGTAACCAAGTGGCGATGTTTTTTTTAACTTAACTTAGTAGTGGACAATAAAAAGGTTTTAGTACAAGATATTCAGTAGAGCTATTTTTTAAATGAGTTGTTGGTGATTGGCTTGTGCTATTGTATCATTTGAAAAATTATTTCTTGGATTTTATTACGATGATCTATATCCACCTTTTAATATCCATCCATCTATTAATAGACAATTATATTTTATTTTTCAAGTAATTCGATTTCACCTTCCAGATTATCAACAAAGGCAACTCCAATACCCACCGTTTACGCCATTTAGAACTATTTTCGAAACGATTTGTTCATGTATCAGGAGCTCATATCTACATCAATTGAAAAGAACATGGAAATCACTGAAGGTATACCTAGAGGTTTTAAGCTTATTGTGAAAGAATAATTTAACATTTAAAAAGCTAAAAAGACCGACCCCAATAACATCCTCAATGATCTCCTTTCCAATCAAAAATCGTATTTGATAGATATAAATAAAATGCAACAAAGTGTAATTGAGAAGAAACAGTACATTTCAAAGCAATGCAAAAAGTGAGAAGAATTACACCTTCAGGGAATCGGTATTGTTTAGACTGTCGTAGTGATAAGAGCTAATTTTTTAACTACATAACACATTTTAACTGTAATGAGTGTGACATTTCAGTGTATCGATTGACTTGCCACAATTTAACGGTGCACTCATAAATGTGGCTGCATACTAAAGAGCTAATAAAGTTCTGAGGAACGAAACTAGTCGGATCAGAAAAGAAAGTGATTGGATAAGGTAATTTTATTTCATTGTTTTTTTAATACAGTAGCATGTTTCACATACCTGCGTTAGGCAAATCTCAACCATACGTTTTTATATTTTATAAGATTTTAACTTATGTGGCTTTTAATACAAAATCACAGCTCAACAACACACATTAAACAACTATTCTGTTGAATATAATTCTTTTTTCGTGTTTCTGTTGTACTGATTTTTTTCTTTTTAGTTTCTGATGACTTTTTAGTTTTTTTGCTAGTGAAAGCTATTAAACACATCAAGGAATTAATTATAGTTTTTTAATGATGAAAACTACCTAAGAAAATGTTCACTTGTAATTTAGTATGTACGATTTCCTGGTTATTATCAGTAAAACTTTAGTACTAACATAAATAAATTCTAACAATCAAAACGTCAAATACCAAAGCCACAATGTTAGGAATTCATGATCACATCACATTCTGCTTGTTGGATATTCAGCCCAAATGTAAATTCGTAATTTATCCTTGATTGGTTTGTGATCCTTTTGGTAATTAGATGGCAAATAAGTATTGTCTACAGCCTTGATGTATCTCTCTATCTTAGATATATTTAGGAGTACTCTCTATCATGATCCTCCCGCACACTATGGAGTATACATCAGTAAAATTTATAGATAAACACTGGATTAGAATTATCAATGTATTTTATATTATATATTATAAATACAGAATACTACTTAGGAAACAAATTTTAAATAGTGTACTTGCTGCTGATTCTGTATCAACAAACAAAATGTATCGAAAAAACCATATAAAGATTATTAAATGATCATACTAGAATTTGAGTTTCTACAATACTCTCAGGTATGGAAGCAATTTTGCCCAAATTAAGGTTTCTCCCTTTAACCATTTTAAGTTGGTGGCCATTACAAAGCTTTTATTCCAAAGATGATCATTGTTATTATAGTGTAGAAATGAATAGCATTAAAAAATAAATCTAGCTAGTTTAAAATAATCCAACTACTTATTCTAATTAGATTATTCTGACAATTAACTAGAATTGTTAACCGAGGCGAAATCGTGGTTCGGATCCCACATTAAAATGTAGGTCCCTTAGTTGCCATTGGCTATTGGGCTATTAATTAACAGTCCTGTCTAAGGAATATGTCGGCCTTAGTCAGTAACAAGACTACAAGATCGCGCCACAATCATCCTTCACTCATCTGTCATTCATACTTGGCTTAAAATACCTACCTGGGTAAGTCGCCAATTCAGCTAATGTATGTTTGTATGATGTATGTAATAATTTAAAAATTTTTTACTAGTTGCCATGGACACCCTGTATATATTTTGATACTTCATTACCAAAAAGAGTGTTTTTTACTTATTGACAGTGCGATAGCTATGTGTGCACCTATTAAGGTACTTATTACACCTGTTGTATCATGATGGTTAGAGGAACGCGGCGGTCGGAGATATCAGTAAAGTTGTTAGAGGCAAAGTCGCCCGCGGCGTTGCCGCTCATGGTTTATTCACTACTCTAATTTACAACTCGGCGTCGCCGTACATACACAGCACACTTAAATGTATCCAATTTTTTATATGAACACACCTCACCTCACAAGTACACAAATTACTTGAAAGTACACATATAACTTATACATACAAAAACAGTAAAGGCAAAAAAGGATACACTGATTCCAACAGTTCCTATTGGGCTCTGAAATTAATGTTGGATCCAATAACAGTAATTTTAATCTACAATGTTAGTATTTCTATCATTTAAAAATAATTGTTCTAAAATTGGTTCGATGGTTATTTGAAATATTATTTTAAGAAAATACATTCCAGAAAACCTGTTTCCCTCGATATATTTTATTTATTTATTTACTTATTTTTATATAAATCGGCTATAAACACAAGGATAGTCGACTTATTATGCGGCCCCTGTTTACGTAATGGCCTCCAAGTGCAGCCAGCCTGGATCGTCTCTCGGGATCTGCACAGAGATACGCCTTGAATACTTAACTGAAGTCTGAACTGCACATAGCTATCGCAATTGACGAAACATTATGTGATGAAACATAAATTATCTAAATGTATCAAAATATTTGTTACGTAACGTAAAATAATTGTTCCTGTGAACATATTTTTCATGGATCTGCTATTGAAACTCACATAATTACAGGGTTCATCTGAAGAAATAGCATTGACATGAAATGTTATACCATGCCACAGATGATATTACACCTACTGAAGAATAACGAAATAATTGCAGTTTTAGAATAAGTGCTCTCAAGACTTTTGAAGCAAAGCCATTTCATTCCAACACAGTACGACTTTTTTCTATTGCATTATCAGACCTAGTTTTTTCTTTACATTTAGGTAAGACACTTTTAAGAATAGCCCTTTAAAACACACCAAGTGTACAGGAAAACTATATAATGGTTTGTTACTTATATATAATATATATTTAATATTCTAATTAAAAACTACACACCTTGCCCATTTTTATCTTAAACCGCCTCAATTTATTAATATTTACAAATTGATACTAGCCTTAAATTAAACTGCCTTGCCCGAAAATTATTATTAGTTATGGTAAATCACGAGCGCAATACAAATAAAACAAAATATATAGCGACAAAACCGCATAGCAAGATGAAACAAAGACCGAGACCCGAGTGTAAGGAGCCATTTACATGCAAGGTCGGGTTTGTTCCATTGTCACTGTCATCCGCAACTTATTGCGTATATTTAACACCTCCAAAGATAAAGGGATTTCAACTCATTATAATACAAATATGCCGCATTGCGCACAGACGGTGATATTCCTTGAGCTGCAATTGAATTAAAGCCAATGTAAATAAGCTATTCGCAAAGCAATATTTTGGGAACACTCTCTAATATCCTAATTTATTTGAATGAGATTACTTACATTAAATTATTAAAATGCAATGAATTCCTTATAGTCTTATAACATGAATTCCTTATAGTCCTAAGCAACACAAGGATAGTCCACTTAACATGCGGCCCCTGTTTATGTAATGGCCTCCAAGTGCAGCCAGCCTGGATCGTCTCTCGGGGTCTGTACAGAGCTACGTCTTGAATAAATAACTGACTTCTGAAAAGTATGTACATAGCTATGAAAATTGGCAACATTCTATCGGATGAATAAAAATTATGTGCCTATGTTATTTAAATAATTAGTTTCGCTTATATCATTTTCATGGATCTGCTATCAGTAATATCAGGGTTTACCTGAAGGAATGTGCAAGAAATAAAATTTGTACATACTTTTCACAGGACAACATTTATATTGTTTTGAAAGTTAATGTTCACAATATTTTTTTTCAGATAATAAAATGAGGCGATTCCGTTCTAATAAATCACTATTTATTTATCTGACTTAGTTTAACTGTTAACTTAGATAATAAATTTTAAAATAACTTACAAAAAATAAATAAGTAACCTCCTGGTCAGGGCGTCAAATCCAAATAATGCACTGCACACGGCTGCTGCTCAGCTGTTAGGGGTTCAGACGTGGTTTCAGTCCAACAAACTACAGTTAAACGAGACAAAGACCCAGCAGGTGGTGTGTACTCTATCAAAACACGCCCCGATGACAACCCCAAGTGAAGCTCCTTGGATTTCTGCTAGACAGCAAACTTGATTGGAATGACCATTCTGACCTGGTTTTCAAAAGACTGGCTCGGGTGAATTTCCTGCTATAGCGCTTGAAAAACTGTGTGATGGAGCGCTACCTATTATTGGCCTTCCATGCGTTTTTTCACTCCCATCTCATCTTTGGAATCCACCTATGGCCACACTTATCGGGAGTAGCCGAAGTGCTGAAGCTACAGAATGCAGCGGTGCGCATAATAGCCTCAAGTGGTTTTAGAGACCACTGCAAACCATTTTTCCAAAGGCTGGAAATCCCTATGGTCACAAACTCTTACTTCTTGGCTTGCGTGGTCGAACTAAAGAACAATGCCCACCTCTTCAGCGCCAGAGTTGACGTCAACCAGTATGGAACCAGGAGCCAACAGTAGCTGGATGTGCCCAGAGTCAGCTTGAGCCGAAACTTAAACTCCTACCCTACATCAACTATCAAGTTCGTCAACAAACTCCCTCCTGCGGTAAGAGAACTCCCTGTTCAAACGTTTAAGGTCAAGGTCAGGAGCATACTCGTCGAGCGTCTATACTTTAAAGTAAAGGAGGTTCTAGACGATTGCATGGAGCCGGGGTACAATTTTTGTGTGCCGCGAGCTGTATGCTTGCCATGTTTGATGCTTGAAGATTTTATTATGTTTGACGTTTTAGTAGTGTTTGTTTATATGTGTTTGTATACGAAAATCTGACAAAATTTTTGTGTGCCGCGTGCTGCTTTCTAGCGATGTTTGATGCCTGAAGATTTTATCATGTTTGACGTTTTAGTAGTATTTGTTTATATGTGTTTGTATACAAAGATTTTACTCAATCTAATCCCTTTACAAGAGGGTCAACGGTGAATAGGAGGTAATAAGGGAACCATTTAAAATATACAACAAGTGAGGGAAAACTAAATAATGGTAGGTTATACGAGTATTTGAGTCATACGACATGTTTACTATTTTATTTGCAAACTGCACACCTTACCAATTTTTATTTTGAACTAAAACAAATTATTATTACTAGCTACAATAATTCAAGATTAAAAACACCAAGGAATTAAAGCAGAAAGTTCAGTTACAGAAATGTACAGAAAGATTAATATGAACAAAGACCGAGACCCGAGTGTAAGGAGACATTTACATGCAAGGTCGGGTTTGTTCCATTGTCACTGTCATCCGCAACTTATTGCGTATTTTAACATCTCCAAAGATAAAGGGATTTTAACTGATTATAATACAAATATGCCGCATTGCACCGCAGTCGGTGATATTCCTTGAGCTTCATTTGAGTTAACGTAGATTTCAATAAACAAAATGTTTCGGACATCTAGCAATATTTTTCGTTAATATGCCAATTTTATTGAAGACATTTAGGTCAATTTGTTTAAATGTAAGAATACCAGCTCAAATGGTTTGTTGACACAGCCAATCTTTCGAACCAACTTTTCGTGTAGTATTCGTGCTAGTATTTTCGTTTTTAAAACACTAGGGAGCGTTTGTCCTTCACAGTATTTTTAACGTTTATTTTAATGAGTAATTGGCGGTTTATTTATTAATTAAGGGGTGACGTGATCACTTTGTAACTAAGATTCCTACTTTCAAATCTAATCAAGCAGCCTAATATATCATATGTTGAAGCTAATTGAACATGAAACTTAAGTTGGAAATAATGTTGCAATAAGTCACATATTTTTATACTCTCCACAATCATGATAGAATAACAAAGTGAAATGAAAATTAAATATACTTTATTTCCAAAAATATTATAAATGAGTACGATTATGCAAATCAAACATAGGAAGAGTCTACATGGGCGAGTAGCCTGTGTGTAGACCCATTGCAAATCAGAGGTCAAATAAAGCGTAGACTAATTTCAAAATACGATTTTCACATCACAAAACACAAGGCCTGATGATAACGTTATCAGGCGGCGCGGTGGTCGTGGGAAGATCTGAATAATACATGACGTCGCCTTCAGACATTCTCGGCTGAAGTGAAGCCTGTCGCAGCGTTCATGTCGAGTAAAACTTTTCATGTGTAAGTAAATACATATGAATGCCAAAATACCAATATATAAATACTTATAAATGCTTTTTGTTTTCATGGGATTCATCCTAAATAGGATCTTAGTATTTTCTTCCGTATACATTTACTATCTTGTATGTATAAATACAGTATGTAATTATATTTTTAAGTGTTGTTAAGACGTTTTTGATATGCACCCAGTATTTTCTTTCGTAAAATAAAGTTTATTAACTGCAGCCTAACTCGTAAATTAATTAAAATGATTCGGGAGCTCTTTAGATTCATCCAGTGTGTAAAAGTATTAAATATATTCTTCTACTTCATCTGAAGGCCTTAAAAGGAAGCAGTTCTCTTTCAATAAGGCACGTGATGTAAGACCCTTTTAGAAATCGTTCTGCTTGGGCATCAACAGTAAACAAAAAGGCTGATAATATTCCGTTTGACTCCTTAAATATACTATGTGAAATGATTTGTCTTAATAACTCATAGAAGTTTTGTGACGTATCCAGATTGACCAAATCATTTTGAAAAACCTATACTAATTGTAGTTACTTACTTCGTAAATTAAAAAGTTGATATTTTAATATGCTTTACCGGCCTTAAGAAGCATTTTAAATCAAATTCAAACAAAGCTAAATTATTTATTATGTCACTATGCACTGCGCTTAAAATATTCAGAACTAATTTACAGTGGTTGATTAGTTTTGGATTGGTTTGTGATCCATGCCACAACTGGAACTTCACACAAGTATGGGTTTCCTGATATTACTAATTAAATTTTCTTTTTTAACTGTGTCAGTTACATCATGTTACAGCTAAATCAAAAAACCTAAATCATTAGAAATACGAAACAGTTAGTAAGAGTCTAAAAGTTCTGTTACCTCTAAGAATAATCTCGGCATGAAAAAACTCAATGATATAAAATAAACAAATTACTTCATTTCATGAGTACTTAAAACCCCCTGGATATATTTATCAAAAATATTATAAAAAGTACCTTTCATTGCAAGTAAATATAATTAAAATACTAAACCTAACACATTTTAAATTGATTAAACAAAAAAGAGCTTAAAATAGTTTTGTCTTTGGCAGTAAGTACGTATCAAATTTTCCGTATATATTAGAAACGTTTTGATTTAGGTCCAATCAGTTTCATTTAGAAAAGGCATTACCTTATTCTGTTATATTTTTTCAACAATATTTGCAGAGAAGAGTATTTGCAGTCATTTTGATCCCTACGTAGGAATATTTATTTATTTAATAATTGCAGGTTAAGTCGCCAATTGGTGTTGCAGTTCATGGTTTAATCAGAACTCTAATATATTATTAGTACAAACAGAGTGCACTTATATACACACAAACACAAACAAGAATAAGTATTCAGTGTATACTTTACTAATTTTTTTAATTTGATAACTAAAGCTAGGAAACTATAAAAAGTGTGTACCAGTTGTTTCATTTGCACACTTATCGGCTTAATTCATTATTTAAATCATTTCAAAGTAGATAATTTTATTTGTTTATTTAGTTATTTGTAAATTAGAATTTTTGGATATGTTGCAGATTTATTTTTAAGGATTGGAATTTAAGTAATTTGCAACTGTGATCTGTAACGGCTAAAAAGGTGAGGATAACAAATTAACATTGTTTCTTGAAATTGTCCCATGTGACGACACATTTTGGACAAATTATTTTATTTCCATAAACTGTAATTGGTTAATTAAAATAAGAAAGTATAAGTACCAGGACATAATAGTCACGTAAAAAGAAGCAAAACTGGTGTTCACTGCAATCCCTATTAAACGTACAAATGCCGTCAACTTCCACCCAAGCCGGTCACCGTTTATTTTAGGTGGGCCCTCCCACCAACTACACCACACATTTGCAAGCCTAATAGGGATTGCGCATGAGCGGGATTCGAACCCGCGACGCTCCGAAGGTCTGCGACTTTAACTCGTCAGTCAACGCCTCAGACCCCACGGCCACGTACACACAGTCGGACGGACGCTCGTTTGACTCATAAAGCCTACGGCTCTAGCGCAGCCTGGCGGCAAATCATTGAACCACGGCTCTAGCGCAGCCTGGTGGCAAATCATTGAACTATAGCAGGTGTGTACCAGTTGTTTCATTTGCAATCTTATCGGCTTAGTTCATAATTTTAATTCATTTCAAAGTAGATTGTTTTATTTGTTTATTTAGTTATTTGGAAATTAGAATTTTTGGATATGTTGCAGATTTATTTTTAAGGATTGGAATTTAACCCATTGACTCCCAAGTTTTTTTTATTTCTCAAGTTTTAATTGAAATGTTTTTATTTTGTCTGTATTTGCTCTAATTTTTGGATTATGACCTTTCTGATTGTCCATATTTATTGACCATAAGCTGAATTAAATAATAAAAAATAAAAAAACGTGTCCTCCTCCTCTATACAAGGGTAAAAAGAAGCAAAACTGGTGTTCACTGCAATCCCTATTAAACGTACAAATGCCGTCAACTTCCACCCAAGCCGGTCACCGTTTATTTTAGGTGGGCCATTTTGCCATTTTTTTTAGGCCACACATTTGCAAGCCTAATAGGGATTGCGCATGAGCGGGATTCGAACCCGCGACGCTCCGAAGGTCTGCGACTTTAACTCGTCAGTCAACGCCTCAGACCCCACGGCCATTTTGGACAAATTATTTTATTTCCATAAACTGTAATTGGTTAATTAAAATAAGAAAGTATAAGTACCAGGACATAATAGTCACGTAAAAAGAAGCAAAACTGGTGTTCACTGCAATCCCTATTAAACGTACAAATGCCGTCAACTTCCACCCAAGCCGGTCACCGTTTATTTTAGGTGGGCCCTCCCACCAACTACACCACACATTTGCAAGCCTAATAGATTTGCCTATACATTTCATGAGTACTTAAAACCCCCTGGATATATTTATCAAAAATATTATAAAAAGTACCTTTCATTGCAAGTAAATATAATTAAAATACTAAACCTAACTCATTTTAAATTGATTAAACAAAAAAGAGCTTAAAATAGTTTTGTCTTTGGCAGTAAGTACGTATCAAATTTTCCGTATATATTAGAAACGTTTTGATTTAGGTCCAATCAGTTTCATTTAGAAAAGGCATTACTTTATTCTGTTATATTTTTTCAACAATATTGAATGAAGAGTATTTGCAGTCATTTTGATCCCTACGTTGGAATATTTATTTATTTAATAATTGCAGGTTAAGTCGCCAATTGGTGTTGCAGTTCATGGTTTAATCAGAACTTTAATATATTATTAGTACAAACAGAGTGCACTTATACACACACAAACACAAACAAGAATAAGTATGCAGTGTATACTTTACTACAAATTTTGCAATTTGATAACTAAAGCTAGGAAACTATAAGAGGTGTGTACCAGTTGTTTCATTTGCAATCTTATCGGCTTAGTTCATAATTTTAATTCATTTCAAAGTAGATTGTTTTATTTGTTTATTTAGTTATTTGGAAATTAGAATTTTTGGATATGTTACTGATTTATTTTTAAGGATTGGAATTTAACCCATTGACTCCCAAGTTTTTTTTATTTCTCAAGTTTTAATTGAAATGTTTTTATTTTGTCTGTATTTGCTCTAATTTTTGGATTATGACCTTTCTGATTGTCCATATTTATTGACCATAAGCTGAATTAAATAATAAAAAATAAAAAACGTGTCCTCCTCCTCTATACAAGGGTAAAAAGAAGCAAAACTGGTGTTCACTGCAATCCCTATTAAACGTATAAGCTGAATTAAATAATAAAAAATAAAAAACGTGTCCTCCTCCTCTATACAAGGGTAAAAAGAAGCAAAACTGGTGTTCACTGCAATCCCTATTAAACGTACAAATGCCGTCAACTTCCACCCAAGCCGGTCACCGTTTATTTTAGGTGGGCCATTTTGCCATTTTTTTTAGGCCACACATTTGCAAGCCTAATAGGGATTGCGCATGAGCGGGATTCGAACCCGCGACGCTCCGAAGGTCTGCGACTTTAACTCGTCAGTCAACGCCTCAGACCCCACGGCCACGTACACACAGTCGGACGGACAATATAAGTTTCTTGAAATTGTCCCATGTGACGACACATTTTGGACAAATTATTTTATTTCCACAAACTGTAATTGGTTAATTAAAATAAGAAAGTATAAGTACCAGGACATGATAGTCACTTGTTGTGAAATATTTTATATTTTAGCCTTAAGAAGTTTATAAGTTTAGATTTTATTAAAACAGGAAACAATTTCACCTTGAAACTATTTATTGGAAGTAAAACACAAAAACCAATTATTTGAAAAATGCTGTCGGAGAGTAGCGTCTTCAGCACATAATGGCGTTCAATATCGCCCTGTAATGTGAAAAGACAACCCATAACCAACAATTATTATTATTACACATGTATTTTATATAATAAAAAAAACGCCAATCTGTGACTTATTAGAACAAAAAAACTCAACTGTATTTAAAAAAGTTGGGAAAACAAATATTACAAGACAAAAGTTATTCATTGCTTCGACACAGGAATATTTATTTATTTAATAATTGCAGGTTAAGTCGCCAATTGGTGTTGCAGTTCATGGTTTAATCAGAACTCTAATATATTATTAGTACAAACAGAGTGCACTTATATACACACAAACACAAACAAGAATAAGTATTCAGTGTATACTTTACTAATTTTTTTAATTTGATAACTAAAGCTAGGAAACTATAAAAAGTGTGTACCAGTTGTTTCATTTGCACACTTATCGGCTTAATTCATTATTTAAATCATTTCAAAGTAGATAATTTTATTTGTTTATTTAGTTATTTGTAAATTAGAATTTTTGGATATGTTGCAGATTTATTTTTAAGGATTGGAATTTAAGTAATTTGCAACTGTGATCTGTAACGGCTAAAAAGGTGAGGATAACAAATTAACATTGTTTCTTGAAATTGTCCCATGTGACGACACATTTTGGACAAATTATTTTATTTCCATAAACTGTAATTGGTTAATTAAAATAAGAAAGTATAAGTACCAGGACATAATAGTCACGTAAAAAGAAGCAAAACTGGTGTTCACTGCAATCCCTATTAAACGTACAAATGCCGTCAACTTCCACCCAAGCCGGTCACCGTTTATTTTAGGTGGGCCCTCCCACCAACTACACCACACATTTGCAAGCCTAATAGATTTGCCTATACATTTCATGAGTACTTAAAACCCCCTGGATATATTTATCAAAAATATTATAAAAAGTACCTTTCATTGCAAGTAAATATAATTAAAATACTAAACCTAACAAATTTTAAATTGATTAAACAAAAAAGAGCTTAAAATAGTTTTGTCTTTGGCAGTAAGTACGTATTAAATTTTCCGTCTATATTAGAAACGTTTTGATTTAGGTCCAATCAGTTTCATTTAGAAAAGGCATTACTTTATTCTGTTATATTTTTTCAACAATATTGAATGAAGAGTATTTGCAGTCATTTTGATCCCTACGTAGGAGTATTTATTTATTTAGTAATTGCAGGTTAAGTCGCCAAGTGGTGTTGCAGTTCATGGTTTAATCAGAACTCTAATATATTATTAGTACGAACAGAGTGCACTTATATACACACAAACACAAACAAGAATAAGTATGCAGTGTATACTTTAATAAAAATTTTTTAATTTGATAACTAAAGCTAGGAAACTATAAGAGGTGTTTACCAGTTGTTTCATTTGCAATCTTATCGGCTTAGTTCATAATTTTAATTCATTTCAAAGTAGATTGTTTTATTTGTTTATTTAGTTATTTGGAAATTAAAATTTTTGGATATGTTGCAGATGTATTTTTAAGGATTGGAATTTAAGTAATTTGCAACTGTGATCTGTAACGGCTAAAAAGGTGAGGATAACAAATTAACATTGTTTCTTGAAATTGTCCCATGTGACGACACATTTTGGACAAATTATTTTATTCCCATAAACTGTAATTGGTTGATTAAAATAAGAAAGTATAAGTACCAGGACATAATAGTCACTTGTTATGAAATATTTTATTTTTTAGCCTTAAGAAGATTATAAGTTTAGATTTTATTAAAACAGGAAACAATTTCACCTTGAAACTATTTATTGGAAGTAAAACACAAAAACCAATTATTTGAAAAATGCTCTCAATACTGTCGGAGAGTAGCGTCTTCAGCACATAATGGCGTTCAATATCGCCCTGCAATGTGAAAAGACAACCTATAACCAACAATAATTATTATTTACATGTATTTAATATAAAAAAAACGCCAACTTATTAAAACAAAAAAACTCATCTGCATTTAAAAAAGGTTGGGAAAACAAATATTACTAGACAAAAGTTATTGATTGCTTCAACACCTACGACATGTTTTTTAAAGGTATTGAAGGTTTAAATGCCAAAATATTATTTTTTTAGGATTTTTTTTGTAGCCTTTTGAAGTGTCTGTAATAATATATAAAATCGCAATATATATGAGGTTAATATATATTTATAACCAAAACCATATGATTATTTTGTTCACATCATTTCGACAGTTCTTGATTGCCTGAAGTACAACGAAAACTTTATCATTAAGTTTTAATTTAAATACTCTTAAAACTATTTAAAACCTTTAGGAAATAAAACACAGAAAAATAATATTCATATTTTTCCTGTTTATCACCCGATATCCACAAAGTATAGGTACTTAAAACGTTACATATACGTGCTTTATACTTGATTTTAAAAATAAAGAAAAAAAATAGTTAAATCTTTCTTAGAGTTTTATTGACAAATGTAAGCGACCGGGTTGGAGAAAGGTTAGAGTCGCTAAAGCCGTCACTGTAGGCATTGATTTAAAACACAACTATTTAATATTCTAACATCATAAAACATTTCCCTCAAAATATAAATATTTGTCTTAGACATTCCAAGCCTTTTAGATAAAGATATAAATACAAATGGACAAAATATAAATATATTTCAATATTTATTACATCCGAGTTTTTTTGCGTATCAAAAAGTAACTCCGAGTACATATACATGAGTATTTTGAATCTGATAGTCCAATTCCTGGTTGGTGTATAATGTTTTGTACAACTAAAATATATTTCAAATTTAGATGATTCAAAATCTTTTTGTTACTAAAATATATTTCAAATACTTGTGTTACCAAACGAATCGTCTCTCTTATCTACTTATCTTATTTATTGTATCATTCGCACTGTAATTAAAACCATATAAATAAATAATGTTCAAAGTTACAATGCCTTGAGGTAACAATGATTCCAATCCATCGTTTTCGTTGAACCGTGAAATTACTTTTGGATCCAATGTTCGGCAGTAATGTATCTATGTTCTTTCAATATTCAATATAAAGGCTTATTGGTTCACAATTTTAAGAACTATAAATAGCATTTTTAACTAGGATATTGGAAACATATTATTTGAAATGGCTCCGTTTTAAATTTTGAATATTTAAAGATGATAGAATGAACCATAAAAGGCGGATGTAAAAATATATAGTAACTTTTATACTGTTAAAAATACTTTAATTCGAATATTCATAAAACTGTTTCTATTAGTTATTGAAAAATTGCGCTTTCAATATTCATAACTATTCTAATAAACTATGAAAACAATTTATTTGTTAAAAAAATATTTGACGTTTGTTATAAAATATTTTATTGAGGATATTTCAATTTTTTTAATCAAGTCTTGTACGATAAAAAAGGTTTATACACACATTTCGTTTTAAAAGCATGATTCCTGATAGTCCTGTATTTTAAGAGCTATATTTTTATTTTTATTAAAACAATATGTTAAGATGCTATACTTTAAGATAAATAAGTAGAGTCCACTTAACATGCAGCCCCTGTTTATGTAATGGCCTCCAAGTGCAGCCAGCCTGGATCGTCTCTCGGGGTCTGCAAAGAGCTGCGTCTTGAATTCATGACTGATAACTGATATCTGCACTGGGCTCTTGACAAATACAAAGAACAACAAAATAAAACATCGGTAGAGCCTTTAGCAAGAAATAATTTATATTATATACGATTTAGAAATGAGTTAATTTGAACGATTCTATTCAATTTCATTTCAAATATATGACGGCACGCTGCTCATGAAAATGTTATTCAGCACCACAATTTTAATATAAACAAAAAGATAATCATCTGTTCAACGATTTTTATATTTTATTTAGATTGTCAAATGTCCAGTTACTATTCAAATTACATTAAAAAGAGCTATCAGCAACTATCTTTGTCGTTTAGTGTGATTTCTTAGCTGCTATCTTAGACGTTCTGTGTGTTTTCTTAAAACTGGTAATTTGGTGGTATTAACTGTATATGTGGTATTTCTCTTATTTTTAATTCGTTTGATTTTCACTAGATAGTGCTCGGAAGATAACAAGTGCTGCAATCTTTGGTTTACCTCTAAAACTAAATCAAACCATGTTTATGTGATTGGTTGTAAACGAAAAAGTGTATTGAATTTGATCCCATGTCAACGGATAGCACCACTTTCCGAGAATTCTATCCCATATTATAACCTCTCGTACACGTAGAGTGTCCATTGTTCATAAAACTATAAGGATTGATTTATTTATCTAAGTTGGCAGATAACCAACCGATTTCACTTATTATTGTTATAGAACATTACTAAATGTAACATACATAAAAGTTATTAGACATTTAACAAACCTACATCGACAGATTTACGAATCCAAATTCTTCCTCGAGTCTACTTAAGAGGAGAGTGAAAAAAACTGGCGAACCACCTTTGAGATTGCACTTTCTCTGCAACAACAGAGAATCCTATGTCGATCATTAATGAGGGTGGAAAATTATGTATTAAGTTTTTCTATAAACAGTTCCTCATCACTTAATATTACCTTGAAAAAATAATTATTAGTAATAAACAACTAACGTTATATGCCCCTATCATAAAAATATAAAAATAGGGTTTTATTTTACTTGTTATTTTCTCCTTTCTGCTTTAAGAATATTTTCCTTATATGACAGCTTTATATGACAGTGTTTCCTGAAATCAGATGTTTCAACAACAAAATTTTGTAATCGAGGTTGGAATGCATATTTACTTTTTTACTTATCTTCAGTTGACCACGTGTAATGTCTAACGTTGTACTCAAAGAAATTTGGGGTTTTACTGTATACGAGAAATAACACTAAATCTATAGTGGATATTTTGAAAGTTGTAGAGAATGTTGGTGTTTGTATAATGAACTATTCGTTTATAATAGGTTCTATATTAAGCGAATGGCTCGTGTTTTGATCAAGGATCTCATTTTTCGTACATGTACATGTTGATGCTTTCAAAAGTCATTACTTATTCGTTTTGAGACGCTACATGACGGCAGAACGTTTTAGTCTCTCTAACATTTAAATTAAGATATACCCAAAGATATGTTTATTCACAGATACATATAACACATACTAAACCGTTATTCTAGTTGTGATTTTGTTTAAAACTAGATTTACTATTTTTCAATTCAACTTCGTATTTACTAAAGATGAGGTCTTGTTAAGTTTCTTGGTTCAATCTGTGGAAAATAGTATTTAAAAAGTATTAATAAAAAAAAACTCCCCTTACAAAATCACTATAAAATACTTCTAATACACAACGGATGGTAACACCTAGATAAGGAAGAAGACACTATTTACTGAATATTGTCCTAGAATTCAAATGTCTCCTGGTATATTGCCTTGAATACATTTAATTCAACAAAGACCAGATAATTCAAGCATTTGCCAGGGTTATCAAATAAGCCTTATAAACAATATTTACCAATATAAAAGGCATTAATTTGAGGGTTAACCCCAATTAAACAAATTAAAAACCTAACAACCATTTTAAACCATATTGAAATTTGCGTAAAAACTATGTCTTGCGATAACGCTATCAGTCGGCGGTCACGAGCAGATCTGAATAATACATGACGTTTCGCCTCCAGATATTCTTGGCGTGAGGTAGGGAGTGGCGTTTTGCTGGGCAAAAAATAAATCCTAATGGCCCAAAGTATTATCAGTTAGAAATAAAAGTTTGATAATCGTTTCATCCAAAAGTCGTATGATTCATTCGTAGGTCCTCTTACCCTAACAAATACACATAGAATGAAATTTAAGAAGGTATCGGCTGATTAAAATATTAAGGCCTAGTCCGTCCCTAAGACCAATGTTAATTTAGCTTTGGGTTTATGGACGGCGGCGTGGGCCACGTAAACTGACTCGGACTATACATTATACGATATTTTATTGTACTATACTTTTATTTATCATTGATTTTATAAGTAAAATCAATAATAGTAATTTATGTCGTTTTTACCAGCGAACAATGTTTGGTGTATTTTATCAAAACATGTTTCCTCTCATACCCGGAGTTAACTGTTGAAATAGACGATTATCTTCAAAACTACTCATAAAATAAAATAGAACTCGATGTGGTATAATCCCTACAAGGGAACTATTTCAGAAAGATTGTAACTTTAAATTTTATTTTCATTGTTAATACTACGATTCTAATTCTAGTAAGTAACCGGGTTCTTAATCATTGTTTAATCATTTTACATTATTTCACCTTTACTGAAATAACGAATTTGAATGTTATTAACAACTGTTAAAATAATTCCTCTACATCGATCCGTGTAAAACGGGATTGTTTACTTAAATAGGATATATTTCAAAAGTGACTTAGGTACTACCCATCAATCAAATCGAGCGATCTCGCCGAAGCGTGAAATTACTTTTAGATCCAATGTCCTGCAGTAATATCTCCCTTCTCTGAACTCGTTTTGATAGCTCCTGGGTCGCCAATCTTCAGGAATTGACGACATACTTACAACTACTTTAATATTTTTATTGTTCTAGGTTCAAGAGGAACAGTACAACGTTACTATTTTCCCATGTTAAGCACTAGATAATTTCCTATTTGTTTTTGTATTCTTTCAATTTCGTATACGTTCTCCTAAAAATTTCATTTCATAACAGTAGTTATTAAAAAAGAAATAATAATCTATCACAACTAACCATATTTCTGTATCCAACATAGAACATTTGCTGGCATTTTAGGAAAACCTTAAAAATCATCAAAAGGAGTAGTATTTATTGGACGCTTGTTGTACAAAAATGTAGTTTAGGGTGTATATACATATGGATTTGAGTTTATTACGTTTAGCCTACTTAAAAAAAGATTGTACACTTGATTAACTTTAACTCTCTAGCATCCTCGCAAGAAAGAAATTTGTTTTTACTGACTGATTTGTTTGGTCAATTTTTAGGAATTATGTATTTTACAATAATTTGTATTTCCTCCGTTGAATCACATTTGCCATCTTAGAGAACTTCAAACTCCTAAATACATTTTGCCAAAATTCTGGATGTAGAATTTCATTTGGATAGAATGCCAGCTGCAATAGAATTATATCGTCAAACGTATAGAAATATTTTCTTCGGTTAGTATCCAAGTAGAAAAGCACTTTATAAAGAGGATTAAAAATAAAGAAGTAAAAAGCGCAAGATTTGTATTTTAACAAGTTATTCAATGCTAAAGCAGGTTCATGAATTACAATATCGTTTTGAATTTATTGTATCAAGTCCTCCGCCTATCGTTGACGATCTCGCGGACGTGGATGTTGACGTTCAAGCCGCCTCAATGGCAGCTGAATGTTTAGAGAGGCCGGTTCATGTGTTATTCAAACCGTATCTCCATCGCCTTTTATACATTGTAAAGTGGCTTCTTGCAGAAGTGTGAGCTATGCAGGTGACAACTATACGCACTCTTTGAATATTTAAATTTAAAAAAAGAGTAAGCTGAAAATAAGTTACGCTTGCTTCGGTTGAATGTTCTTTGCGTCATTTGTGATGTAATTCGATACATTTCGTTAACCCTGATATTCTTAATTTTTATTTGATCCGAGATATCTTTACTTCTAACTAAAAAAATGTTAGGTCAATGTAATATAACTAACACTTTGACTTCTAAAATAGGTTTATCAAAGCTACTTTTGTTCCTAATAAATACAGCTTTGATTCTATAGTATTCTAACAAGCTATGTAATTAATTAGATACACATCGGCAAAAACGTTATTTATATCTTACAATACTAACTAATAAATGTCAAATCTTATAATTATTAAATGGAACTTTTTTTATATTCATGGCATGATTGCAGATATAGCTGAAAATGCAGTGCCAACTGTTTCAGTTTGATGCTTTCAGATGTCTTTAATTATTCTGTCTAAGACGCGAAATGGATAATGTTCCTCTGTGTTCGCACATAGATTTATTATTATTTGATATTTTTTACTCTTTAAAGCTAAATAATATAAAATGATTTAAAATGATTTTGAGTATTGGATAGTTATATTTGTTAAAGTTATAAAGATAAACCAAATTTTTATAACAAAAACTATTTCAGAGTTCACCATTTTACTTAATAAGAGCTTTATCAGTAAAACTTTAACAAAATTATGACAAAAAGGAAGGATTTACAATAGTATCAAAATTAAAGAGTTTGTTAATTTTTCCTTTTAAAAATATAAAGTGTTTTATTCTTTCAAGTTGTTTATTTAAAGTCTAAACAGTATTAAGTTAGCTCAAGCGGTGTAGTTTACGATTAACAGTAAGTATTTTAAAAGAGAGTGGGAAAGGTTTCGCTGTTATTGGGTCTGGTGCAGCAAACACACCTGGTCTATTTTATGAAGAAGCGTCATCTTTAAGAAATGGGTTTAATAGGAATGCCTTATACGTCAAAGCATTTTACTAGCCTGGTATAGGCTAGTAAGATCTCAACAATAATGATTTGTGTCACCTTCAAACTTTCTCGGCGCTCAGTAAAGTGAGTTGTGGCTCTTGTCAGGATAAAAACAATTTATACGTGATCATTATAGAGTAATTACATCTAAACCCCTTCTCCTCTTTTATCATAAACATATTTTTTCCTTAATATGTACCAAATATGTAAGTTTTGTGTTGGCCAACATTTTACAACCGACGTAGTTTTATATGTAGTTAAATAAAAAATTCAGGGCATTGAATCAATAACCCTACTGTGATTTTAAGAAGCCTAAGTTTGAAGAGGTTTCTCGGAATTCTACTTGATTACTTGATTACACGTCAATAGTTATCGTGATTATAAAATTATAGAGGTGTAACCATTTGATAAAAAAAACAACTAAGGAACACTTTGCAACAAACGAATACCACATAAATAGATTGAAACCAATAAATATACTAAGTGCAAAGCAGCGCTTAAAAACATTCATTTTTATCGGTTATAAATACATTAATCAATGTAGCCAAACAAAAGTTGTGAATGAAATTTCAAATCGTGATTATTTCAGATATTGATCATTATTTAAATAGCTCTATCAGTTTCTCTATCACTGTGTAAATTAATGATAAGTTAACTTCTTATATTTGAAAATCCAAAAAATATAACCGATTTAAGAATAACGTAATGGTCGATATGATAACAACGGGTCAGCTGTTATCCTGCGGTGATGGCAGGAGCGGCTGAGGGCTTGCCAACAGTCAAGTGGTTATTTCCACAGCCATTGTCCACCCTCACTCTCCTCCAACCTCGGCCACAACTCATCTTGGCCCCAAATTGACAGGTTTATCTCAAGTATCTCCAAATCCCCAGACGACATTTTTTTAATGGCCATGGATATTTTTATCATACCTCCAAAACAATTGCAAAAATAAGAGAGGTTATTCAACACACAAATAAAGCAAAACTGGCTCAATGAAAAAATAATATTTCTTGCCTTTGCACTTGTTTCATAAATAAGGTTTTTTATAAGGTGTATGCTTCAAATGCTACAAACTATATTTTATTATTTTGATCACTACTTATTTACTAAATAGTAAAAACAATTATTATTTAGTTTGTTGGACTTTTCCTTTCGCTTCCAGTGTTTAAACTACACTATTGGCTTGGCTGTCTTTGATTTGATTTCCATTGTCCTCAAACCAAACTTTTTTGACTTCTGTTTTCCTCATCTGATCTAGATGGCGTTTCAGTGTTCTTCCTGAATCCAATCTCACAATATAGTGAAGTACTCCGAGTTTCTGAATTACCTCTCCAAACGTCCATGTGTGTTTAGTTTAAACACTAGAAGTGAAAGGAAAAGTCCGACAAATTAAATAATAATTACAAATCCTTCGATATTATGAATTTTAAAACTACAGTAAAAACAATGCCCATCTCGTTTCTTTTATTATTACTCCTGTCTTTAATTTCAAATAACCTTACAAAAAAATACTCGAGTGCTATAATTCGGTGAGGTTAATTAAAAAACCTTAATATACCTAAAACATCCGATATTTTACTAATACTTAACGCTCTATAATTCTAAAGAAAATCTTTAAAAATTAGTATGAACTAATAAAAACAAAAATCTACCTTACGATTGAAAGTATGCAGAAATTTGTAAATTACAAATCAGGATCAGTAGACTGAGCCAGAGCTCAAGAGAAGTAATTAATAGTGCATGAAACCTCGCCGGTATCTAATTAAGTAAACCTCCTCAGTCACAGGTGTTTGAGCAGAAATAGTGCTTCTCAGTAGCTTTGTTGCCGACATGTAACCACTTCTTACAAGTATTAAAATGTAATAAGAGCAAGTGGCACGACTAAGAGTAAATTATTTATAAAGTTAAATGAAAAATGTTGACTAAAAGTAATTTTACTATATTGGAGATGTAAAAATTTTTGACGGGAAACATTTGATCGAATTTTCATTTATTATAATTGTGATAATAATATATTTTTGAAAAAATGCGGGCGAAGCTAATGTTATCATAGTAAAAAAACTTCAGAGTCTTTAATTGTTTGACAAACAATTTAGAGTTTATTTTTAATTTTTTTTTATTTAGAGTTTAGTATATTAAGTTTGCAATTTTGAGGTTGTAATTATTTGCTTTATTATAAACCGTGCCTGGAAGTTTTATAAAGATAATTCCTGGCTTTGAAAACTGTGTAGTCATTAAGGACTCAAATAAAAAGTCAATTTACACAACTAATGATGAATGTTTTTATAATGACACCAGGGTTAGACCCTCCATTCAGGGGATTTAAATATTTATTCGAAGCAGAAATCAAATTAAATTACATACTCGTCCTCTAATTAAGTACCGCGTTAGTATTAGAAATTAACTTTGTAGTTTGAGTATTTTACATTCTATGTACGAGTATATGGATGTTCTAATCTCTTTGAATAATAAAATCTCAGGTTTGATAACGTTGTTATCGGACCACGATGGACAGCTGTTGGAAACTTTAAACTCTCAACTAGGCAATAGAAATTATTTGACAATTAAGGAAAGAAATTTTTCAAATGATAATGTACAACTTTTCAAAAGAATGTTAGATAAGGAATATTGGTTTTTAGTTTATTCCTCTCCAGTAAATCATAAGTATGACAGTTTTTATAGCATATTTAAATATTATTTTGAACTTTGTTTTCCTTATACCATGAAAAAAAAATACTATAAGAAAAAAGCTTGGATGACTCAGAATTTGATAGATGAAAAAGATGAAATTGTAATGTTAAGTAGATTGTCCAGAGAAACTAATTCAAATAATCTGAGAATGGAGGTTAAAAATAAAAATAAGTTGGATAAGAAGGAGTTAGTAGAAACAAAGAAAAAAATATGTTGATAAAAAATTAAAGAGTCTGATAATATTTGTAAAACAACATGGGATATTGTAAGCAGTGAAACCAAAAAGGATTGTAGTCGTTTTAATTACTTCTAATATTATTTTAGAAGTTGATGATTTAGTTGAAGAAGACCCATCTTGTATCAGTAGAGTATTTAATAATTATTTTGTAAATGAAGTTGATCGAATACTCAATCAACTCCCTCAGCTGCAGATGGAAAGTAACAATAAGCGTGTTCAGCTCCTCATTTCAATACTTAAATGTTCACCTATAGACGACAATGAGGTGGTAAAAATTATTTATTCATTAAAAAATAAATGGTCACGGGGTTACGATGAAGTACCAACACGAATAGTTAAAATGGTGAAATATCGGCTTGCAAAACCAGTCGTACATTTAATTAATTCTTCTTTTATAACAGGGTTATTTCCAGAAAGATTAAAGCTAACAAAAGTGGTTCCAATTCATAAAAAAGGAAGCAGGTCAGAAGTTCAAAATTACTGCCCAATTTCAGTATTACCATCAATTTCAAAAATATTTGAAAAAGCAATTTACAATCGGCTTGATACCCATTTGGAAATAAACAAACTTTTTGATTCTGGAGAACATGGGTTTCGAAAAAATAAATCAACCACTACTGCTCTAATTGAATTTACATAATTATTATTTAAATCCATCGACAAAAAATAAAACAATTGGAATTTTCATGGACTTATCCAAGGCTTTTGATAGCATATCACACAACCTGATTCTTAACAAGCTGCAAAATTTAGGGGTTCATGACAATTATTTAAATTGGTTTGCCTCTTATTTATCTGACAGAAAACAGTATGTTGAGATATCTCCACTGACAGCAATAAGTCCTATAATTTTCAATCCAACACTAAAGTAATAAAACATGGTGTCCCACAAGGTTCCATTTTGGGCCCATTGTTGTTTATTTGCTAAATAAAAGACATGCCTCAATCCTTAGATTCTTTTGGAAATATGAGGAATCAGCTTTTTTTATATGCGGATTACTCTAATTTAATTATATCATCCAAAAAAGAAACTGATGTAGAGGTAGGAGCTCACATTCAGCTCTCAAATTTACAACAGTATTTTACTGAAAATAAATTATTACTTAATGTAGAGAAAACCAATTTCATATCTTTTCTTTATCTTATATTCTTTTTATTCTTTCCACACGACAAAATGGAACACACTAGAATCCTTTGATTTTTGCAGAAAAACAGGAATTAGATCAAATGAATTATCCTAGGTTTCTTGATTTGACGATTGATCAGAATCTTAGCTGGGACATGCATGTAGAAAATACTCTAAAGAAAATTAATTCTGGCCTTTTTGCTTTGAAGAAAATGTCTTTCCTATTCAGTTTATCTGTTTTAAAGATTGTATTCTATGCTCATGTACAATCTCATATTGCATATGGAATTAGCGTATATGGCGGTACTTCAAACAAAAGTTTAAATAAAATTCTCATATTACAAAAAACCTATTAGAATAATGTTAAATCTTAATTGTGATGAATCTGTAAGACACCATTTTGTAGAGCTTAACACATTAACTGTTTACAGACTTTACATCCTTGAATGTATCATGCATTGTAAAAATAATATGGACAATTTTAAGAGCAATCATGATTTTCATTCATATAACACAAGGAATAAATACGAGAAGGTTTTACCGAAACATAAATTGGAATATTTTACAAAACAAACGTCCTGTGCAGGTTTGAAATTTTAATGAATGTGCTTAAAAAAATAAAGAAGATTGAAAATTCTGCCAAATTTAAGAGGGTTTTGAAAGAGTTCCTGATCCAAAAAGCTCTGTACTCTTTTGATGATTTTTTTGTGATATAAATTTGTAGTAGGCATTAAGATGAATAGTATTTTTGACGCTATTTATTGTACATTGTATTTGTGCTGGATGAAATAAAGGTATTCTGATTTGATTTGATTTCAATAGTTTATTAAATACAAGGAACAAAACAGGCCATCCCACATTTTTATCATTTAGAATAAGAATCATTAGATCATTAGATTAATCATTAGAATATCATTAAAAATTCACTCTGCAACAACCTATCAATTGTAGAATGTTCTAACGTTCTTACAATACTTACTTATTTTATAACTCTTTTATCCAATTCATACAGGTTCTGCCTGTGTGTAATAAAAAACTCTTGACTTTAATATATAATTTCAACATAATTTCAACGCCAAGAAACTTTAATTTATATGACAGTTGTTGAAACTCAAGAGGCGGAAATTTTTATTCGGAAATAGGTTTGACACATGTAGAGGACCCTTCACCTTCCACTTGGTTCACTGAGTTCAAAGAACTTATCTACTGACCAAAGAGGGCTCTGTTAATTAAAAATATAATGATGATCTCAAAAGAAATCTTCAAAGTAGTTAAAGCTCGTAAAAAGTTTCTTTATTAAGACATTTGTAAATTTCTTTGGTTCTTATAATTTTTTTTCATATTTTAATCATTCGTGTACATGAAAATTTATAATATAAGCGCTACAACATTTGTATTGGCATAATTTATTTCAGTTATTCATTTATCATGACAAACGTTAAGTTGAACCAATAAAGTGTTTCCATTGATATAATTTTACCAATACAAGTTAACTATATCCATATTGTCTTTTCATTTTTAGTTTTAGAGGTTCTATCATTATAAATAAGAAACGACCAAGTTCTTAGGGCCCTCTAACACAAGTATTCATTTATGATATATCGTTAGGGGAATAAAAATTTAAATCTTAAACATATATGTGTGATATGTGAGACATAATAATAACGATATTTTTATCTAATTTTGATTCATTTATCTTTAGAACAAGCTATTGTGTCCCAAAAATAGTGAAACTCTTTTAATTTTTCACAGCTAATTTATTCATGATCGTATACTAATGAAACTTGTGCCATTTAATAAAAAGCAGATTGTAAAGTTTTTTCTCAAACAACCTTGTCCCTGCCAACAACCTTGTCCTAATCAACCTTTGTCCTTGTTTTATAATAATCAAACTTTTTGTGTCATTATTATATGTGTAGCTGGCATTTTTATGAATACAGATATTACATCAAATTTGCAGTGTATATATATATATATATATATATATATATATATATATATATTGCAAAGTTAAAAGTTTGTATTTTGCTGCTGCACAAGTTTAAAGGTAAGACCATAAAAACTATTTTGACAGTTTACGATTTATTTAAAACTAAAACATTGTTTTTTGTGGACTGATAAACATTCTATTCGTAGCTAATCTTTGTAACTTTTACAGGTGGTACATAAACTAATGTTTCCTTACATTAATTTGAGTAAGATTTGTTTAACATGTCAATATGATTTTTTTATGTAATATCTTTGTGCTACTATGGCTGACGCTAGCAATTGTTGGCTGAAGGAGTCACCATGAGTTTTGGCCGAGATTGGAGGAGAGTTAGAGTGGACAATGGCTGTGGAAATAACCACTTGACTGTCCGCAAGCTCTCAGCCGCTCCTTCAATCCCTGAGATT
Organism: Flexamia atlantica; assembly: GCA_035578135.1. Lineage (NCBI taxonomy): Eukaryota > Metazoa > Arthropoda > Insecta > Hemiptera > Cicadellidae > Flexamia > Flexamia atlantica. The sequence goes on along the minus strand of JAQJVK010000003.1, from coordinate 64,907,299 downwards.
CATAGCAGCTTAACCGGCCTATCGTTCAATTTGTAAATTCATTTTAAGGTTGGTTATGGTTTGATTGAAGTGTAATACAGGGTGTTTTTTAAACGCAACCCATATATAACATTGAATAATGCACATATGCACATGAAATTAGTATTGTTTTGTTGATCTTTACATTTTATACAGCCTATTATTTAAGTTTGATCACATTTAGTTCACATTTTGTGTTCAAACAATCCGCCATTGCCAGTTATATAAGTCATTCTCAAACATGTGTTGCAAGGTACCTCTTTGAAATTCTTGCATCACGTTTGTTTAAGGTGCTGAATATCCTGTGAATTTTTTCGTAGGCCTACTTACTATTGTTCCAATTGATGTAAATAATTTGATGTAATGCTATTACCAGTGAAATTTATTCTTTTTTAGTTAGTTGTAATGCCGTTTGTTGGTTTTTAAGTTTTTTTGCATGTATATGTAAATTTAAATTGCTAGTAATGATTATTTATATTTTATGTAGAGACTACCTAAGCTTGAATCTTAAATTTATCTCACAAGTATTTATTCAAGGGATGAAACTGTCTGCACGCTGAAAATGCATTCCTGCTATGTTGAATATCTATATAATTGTAAAACATGTTTGTTGTTATTATTGTGATCAATATTTAGTTATAAGCATTCTTTTTGATTATTGAAATGTAAAATGTAACGTAAAGTGGCTTTGCCGTTGGTATGAATAAATAAATAAATATTAAAATTCTATTGGTCGTTAAGCTAATTGACTCATTCTTCTGAGACGAATGTTTAGTATAATAATTTTCACAAGTTTCGGTACTTTGGGATTATACGGAGGCCACTGTTTTTAGAGATATTGTTTTGCTGGACACCAAAATAATTAGTACATCATTGAGAAGAATGTACTTTATTTAACTTACTGTCCAAATTTGACTTAATTATGATGAACGGTATTTGTGTTCTGCCTCCCAGAAGGCAGCGATGTCAGCTAGGATTGAGTGTTCAAGTCGACCCCGCCGCTATCGTCCACACCCGATCACCACCCTTATGCAGCGCGCTGCGGCGGTTATGTTAGGTTAGGTTATCATAAAAATGTTCGTAGGAATTTCCTCGTTATGTTGCGAATCAAACGATAGCAACGATAGCATACCTTCGCCCGCCAAATCCCCTCCAAGTAGGCCCAGGTCTGGTCGTTGACCGGAGCGCGTGCATCACCTGTCAACGGGTTTTGGCGGGCGAAACTATGACTCATTTGGTATCGTTCGATTTGTAACGAAATGAGGAAAGTCCTACTAACATATTTATCATAACCTAACTTAACATAACCGCCGCAGCGCGCTGTATGAGGGTGGCCTCCGTATAATACCAAAGTACCCAAGTTTCATTATAGACAACCACATTATTATTCAATATTACCCTTGATTATAATGTATGAATAATAAAAACATATCTCATTAACTTCAATAACAAAGGGGAATAAGGTTAATCGTGAGATTACATATTTCGTTCCGTAGATTCGTCGAAGAGTTTGAACCAGATTAATTGAAATAACATATTTAACTTTGCCAATTGTTTCGTGAGTTTATTATTACAATGTTAAACAGCTTTTCGTGATACCGCACACCGCCTGATTCAGCGATGTCCTTATATGAATGGCAACTCATACTGACAGGAATGCATAGCAACTCTTTCTCTACTACCAATTAAAAACTCTGTATTTTAGGAAACCAATTAAATTACCTACCTAGTTTTCATATTTAAAAAAAATCCCAATATCATTTATTCCCAAAAACAGTATTAACTGACACATCTAAAATATAACGTTCGCTATAGGTTCATTACACCAATGCAATGCTTAAACATTCAAAATTATAAACTTTTAAGTTTACTCCTAGAAGAGCTTCTATACATAAAAATAGAGCAGGTGTGTTTGCTGCACCAGATCCATTAATGACCAAACTTTTCCCACTTTCTCTTAAAATACTTACTGCTAAAGGCAAACTACACTAGACTCGCTGTTTATAGAGAAGCTAATCGTGTATGAAGGTGCGCCATTAAACGTGCAATATATCATATATGCAATATTCCATGGAACATTCGTGCAATATATCAAATACTAATATTTTTAACCATTTTAATTTCTAATTTTTTATGTAATTTTCTCCATTGAAGTATCATAGTGCAAATATTTAAGGACTGCGCGGGAGACCGCATAGTTGTTGCCTACATCACTCACACTTCTGCAAGAAGCCACTTTAAAATGTATAAAGGGCGATGGAGATACGGTTTGAATAACACATGAACTGGCCTCTCTAAACATTCAGCTGCCATTGAGGCGGCTTGAATGTCAACATCCTCGTCCGCGAGATCGTCAACGATACAATAAATTCACAAATATATCGTCGCTCATTAATTTCCTTTAGTGTCAAAAGTAAAAGTATAAAATAAGCTAGAATTTACTTTACAATTTTGTCGAGGTTCATTTAATAAATGTGCTTTTGTATTTTATATCAATTGAAGAAAAGGTTTATATGCGTTGGACAATTTAATTTCATGGAGCGAAAGTAAGTTTTTTCTAAGAAAATCTACATCTATGATTAATTTGGGAATAGAAAATAAAGTGATTAAAGTTCGCCAACATCGCAGGTCTGCTGCTACTGAGGCGAAAAAAAACTATAGTAATATGCATAATTCGTAAAATCTGATAAAACAAATAATAAAAAAATAATAGTGTTCATATAAGAATGTTAAGGAGGTTCATAAAGTTAAAAAAGTGTACCTTAAGACATGTTTTTATTTATATTCGCACAGAACGCTCTTTCAAATTAATACATAACAGGCCTTCGACATATTTTTTATTGAAGAAGCGTCCAATGAAATACAATGCTTGATTATATCAAAGGTTTTCTTTACCTTTGCTCGGTAAATGTTACTCGTTAAGGAACTGAAGCAGTGCATATTATAGTAATTTAATGATTTTTAATAACTACTATTATGGAATATAGTTTGTAGGAATACAAAAAAGGAGATTACCAAAAAATATATAAATCAACCATAGATTAACATGGGAAAATATAACGTTGAACTGTTCCTCTTGAACATAAAACAATAAAAATATTAAACTAGTAGTAAGTAGTTTATCAATTCCTCAGTTTAGTCGACCAACGAGATATCAAAACGAGTTCAGAGAAGGGAGATATTATTGCAGGACATTGGATCTAAAAGTAATTTCACGCTTCGGTGAGTTCGCTTGATTTGATTGATGGTTACCTCTTAAGTCACTTTGTGAAATATATCCTGTTTATGTAAACAATCCCTTTTTAAGCTGAGTGATGTTCAATATCTGCTTTAAACAGTTGCTGCTACACTTCAAAATCATTATTGTAGTGAAGATGAAATCATGTAAAAGGATTAAATAAATTTTAAGAGCCTCTCAAATACTAACATTAGAATTGCGGTAGTAGTAGTAACGAATAATTTCAAATGAGCTTGTAAGTTACAATCTTTTCGAAATCGTTCCCTTACAGGGATCATGCCTCTTCGAGGGAGGCAGACGCGAATTGTGGTCTTGAATCTTGTTGAACTGATTATTAAGCTTTACTTGCGGGTTGGTTCCACCTAACCCATCTAAAGAATTACAGATAAAATGCAATGCGAAGGATGTATACATATAGTACACTTCTAATGGAATTGTTAGGATGTGTACATGTAGTACACCTCCAACATGTAATACACTTATGAAGAGAAATGACTGGGGGTAAAAAGTGGATAAGTTATTTTCAGAACATAGAAAAATTCAACATAACGCCTGAAAAAATATTTTTTAATTTCAAAGAAAAACAACTATTTGAAAAATAAAATTTACTAGCATTATTGTTATTGTTATCATTGCATGTGCAGTTTCTTATCTCGTTTGAGCTACGAATTTCACCCAATATTTAGGATTGACACTGTCTCGTATGGCACTTGACAAAATTATCAAGCCATTATTATTTCAAGATTGCAATAGCTTTCTGAGAGCTTCAAGAGAAATTCTCTAGATTGTAATTCCATTTACTTTGCTTCTTGTATCAATCGTTATCGGGAGTACTAAACTTTGGTATTGGGCTGCAAATAAGTTCGACGTAGTTCGACATATAAATAATGTTCGGGGTGGAAATTGAGTCTTTACTCCATAAGCTCCTTTATGTTTGTACTACAATAACTATAACTAGCCACAGTGGCTTAAAATGAATTATAATTTCTTTTGATGTGATATGCTGAAAGTCATATTATTCTAAATATTTACTATTAGTGATTTTTAATTTGTTTATTTGTTTAGAAGTTAAGTTACATAATATTACAACAGTTCCTTCCACGTGAGAATTAAGACCTTACATGGCGATTGCAGCTGTTAAATTTTTATATACTTACTTGTATATAACTACTTGCATTAACACTTGTTTGTTATATTGCGTTGTGAATTTTATGAATGAATCTAACGACTTAGATAGCTTAGAGAATATTTTATTCATTCGAATATATTAGACTTTTGGCTATAAAATATGTTTTCCCAGAAAAACGTGACCTCACTTCACGACAAGAATGCCTGAAGACGACACATCATGTATTATTCAGAACTTCCCGCGGCCGTCATCGTCACCTGATAACGTTATCGCTAGACAGTTTTTGTACGAATTTAAATATCGTTAAAAATAAATTCTTAAAAACATTTCTTAAGATATTCTAATGTTGGAAGTAAACATTGTGGAGACACAGATCTTATTTCTTAAATAAGAAACCTAATGTTAGAAATGGAACGTTTTGACTTCTGTAAATGTATTTAGGACCAAAATAATCAAATCAATTGCTCTTAAGACTAAAATATTCTGTACATGGTTAAAACTCTGAAACCTATTATAGTGTACCTGAATGAAAATTCCCGTTAAGCTGGATCTTTTCTCTGTTTTAGTATCTTTGTTTTCATTTCGCTCACATTCAATGGATGTTTTCATTTTATGGTTTTATGGTAATTTTAAGTACTTAAATTTATGATGGTGGAAAAAAATAATAAAAACCCCCCTCATGTGTTTTTATTTATGGTTGGTGGAATAAAATAATCCTTTTAGTTATTATTTGATATGTATTAGAAAGACCTTTGAATTCCAGTTCAATATTCAGTAAAAAGTTCTTGATCATAACTCAGACATCCGATTTCGTTTAAAAGTGCTATTTTATAATTCAAAATTATTTTGTTAAAGGAGTTATTTTTATCGATAAATTTTTTAAATCTTTTTTTAATGAATCGAAACAACAATATATTGAATTTCTATTGAAAAAATAGTAAATCTAACTTAAAACGACGTCACGATGTTGAATAACAATTTGCACGCTATATAAATAAGAGTTTTTAATGTATCTTTGAATAAACATATCCTTACGTAGATCTTAATCTCAATGTTAGAGGGACTAAAACGCTGTGCCGTCTCGTGGCGTCTTAGGACGAATAATTAATGACTTTTGAAAGCATCAACATGTACATGTAAGGATGTAAGGATGTACATGTAAGATACATGTGGTTTCTCGATCTAAACATGAACAATTTTTAAGATAAACTTTTTATGAAAACAATTAATTTTTGGGATCTACAAAATAATAGCTATAGATTTATTATCATTTCTGTAAATCTACATTAGAAAACCCCTTTTCTTGTTACAGTAAAACTTTCGTCAAATCAATCCTGGTCACCTGTAAGTAGATTAAAATATTTCCAGCCTCGATTAAATGTTATTGAATATCTGACTTTGTTCTCTGAGTCTTGATTTCAAGTAATACTTTCCTCTTCGTGTTGTTTGGAAATACTCCATTAACATAAAGGACGAATATAACAAATGAGACTCGATGTTTTTAATAGGGTAATCTATAATTGCTGCGAATTAATTGTTTTAAATCTATAATTTTCCAAAAGAATATTCATTGTAAAATGTTTTTTCAATTACCTCAATATGTTACTTTTCATCCACATTAATAATTAATATGGAATCTTTGCTGTTGATGGGGCAGAGAAAGCCCATTTTTCAAGGGTACCATGTTTCCCGCTCTTCGCCCAAGTACATTCAAGAACAAATTAGTTATAAACTAGTATATTTTTATATTTAGTTAATGACATGTTGGTACAAACATTGGTGTTTGGTAAATTTACTTATTTCTCACAAAAAAGTTAAGTCGGTAAAAGTGTTAGATCGATCAAAGTAAAGAAATAAAATAGATACTTAACTTTTTGAACGATGAACACTATATGTGTTAGAACTCAGGAGGACCTTTATAGAATATAGTTCTAGTAGGCCTATACGTATTTATTAAAATTTAAAAATTAAGGTTACTCATAATATGCTATTTATAACCTGAAATCTACCGAATTATTTTATCAGTCTTTGTTATGATTCCAATAATTTAAGAGTATACTAACTCGTTTATTCAATGGATTTTACTGGGGTTTTGGCTAACGTATTTGTGGCAAGATAATTTATATCAATATGATTAGTTAAACACAAAACGACTAGAATCTTAGCTAATATATCTTTGTAATGTAATTCTAATAATATTTGTAAATTCAACAACGCAAATAATAAAAAAATATCGTGTATGAAATTATTTTTGCGTTTGTGTTAGAACTTTATTACTGAAAGAATTTTCATGAGCAGCAGCAGTTTAAATGAAATATTGTTTTTGAACATGAATAAGCTCGATCACATAAATTCTTTCCTAAAAAATATAATATTATTTATTTTTCGCTTAAACTTTTTCCACAGTGCAGATTCAGTAATTTATTCAAGACGCAGCTCTGTGCAGACCCCGAGAGACGATCCAGGCTGGCTGCATTTGAAGGCCATTACATAGACAGGAGCTCATGTTAAGTGGACTCTACTTGTATATCTTGCAGCATAACATTTTAAACTGTTGTTTAGCTAGAGATAGACACCCTACAACAGAAATATCAGGAAGCATCTTAGTAAAAGAACCGATTTGCCTCTGTAAGGACATCCTGACCTAATCTAAAACTTAAAACATTGCCAATATTATATTTTATAACATATGTCGTTATTGATTACCATTAAATCTAATTTTTCGTTGTATTTTTTCTTTAAACGTAAAAGTTGCAGTAACATTTTCTTCATTCGCCTTTTTTGTTGATACTATCTTCCTTGCTTATTCAAAACCAGAAGCGTAGCAACCTCAAATGACATGTAAGATATGCTATACTTTCAAAAATAAATGTTATTAGAAGTATAGAACTGTTAACCAATAAACCTTTGAACGAATATTGAGAGAACATAGATATATTACTGCCGAACATTGGATCCAAAAGTAATTTCATGGTTCAACGAAAACGATAGATTGGAATTATTGTTATCTCAAGGCAGTATAACTTTGTACATTATTTATTTATACTAGTGGCTTGAAGGGGCTTAAAACCCCTAATGAGGGAAAATTTAAACGATGCTTTATTACAGTACAAAATACCTTCATAGCAATCTCAATCCACCCTATATTTATATCTAGCCTACTACATGGTTTTCAATCAAGTATCAGCATCACATGTTTTATTTCAACAAAGCAAACGTTTTTAGATCCCAGTGTTTTTAAATGGCAGATATTTTACGTTGTGCTTTTCAAATGGCAGATATTTTACGTTATTTCTCGTTTTCTGGTTAATTTCAAGCAATTTCATTATTTTGTCCGCCATCACGGAATAGAGACCTTTAATTTGAGCCCTCTCCCATCTTTCTACGACTCTCCAGACGCCCACAATTTTGACGCAAAGAATCGCCTTTCGAAATTAAATATATCCCATTTATTGCGATTGTTTTATATAACAATACGGATGGTACAAATAGATAATTTGAGTAAACCTATTAATTAGGTGACCCAATTACTACATCAATATTTTTTATTATTTTAGCTGTACAAAATATTATACACCAACTAGGAATGGGTACATCAGATTTCAAAATATTTTATGTTCTTGAGGTGATTTTTTTGGTACGCGGACAAACCTAAGGAATAATCAATTTTAAATTGTATTTACATTTCCATCCATATTTTTAACTGTAAAATTATAAATGTTTGAGGCAGTTGTTTAGATTTAGATGGAAATGTTTTATGAAGTTAGAATATTATTCAGTTGTGTTGTGAGTCAAGGCTTACAGTGGCTTACGGATTTGGAGACCCTAACCCACTTCCCCACAATAGTCTGTAAAATGCTTAGAAACATTTTATTCTTTTTATGTTTTTATTTGTTTATTTCAAAAGGCAAGGTTATTAAACTTCAGCAGTTCTTGTTATTATTGTATATATATAGCTCGTAATTATGTGTTTGTCAAATTACAAAATTACTATGTTAGCGATACGTCATTTCACGACATACCTATCATCTAAGGTTAATTAACTGTACTCATAAATTATAACCACGTAGTTACACTTAAAACTGATACTTTTTTAGTATAGGGTGATGAATATGAATTATGAATAGGATTGGTCTTTGTTTTACATACCTAATTTTTAATGTTGTTTTCAAGGTATTTAAACTTAAATATAAATTTATTTTATATTTATACTGTCTAGTATACATTTATTTTCCAACATTTTTTTCAAAGCAATCGTAATATATTCTTTTTATTTAAAATTTACTGACATTGTATATTTTTCTCTACGTTAAATCTGCAGGATATGAGTTGTCCCTCCACATTACAGCGTAATATTGAACGCCAATATGGGCTGGGGACACTACTCTCCTTCAATATCAAGAACCTTCTTGAAATAATTGTTTTTTTATATTTTTTCTAATAGATTGTTTCAGGATGCAGTTATTTATTTTTTTTTTTAGTTGTATAATCGTATTCAGAAGTATAGCTGAAATACAAAATATATTACAGGTGACCAGCGTATCCTAGTCGTTCTGTAACATCATTACTTTTTACAAAGAATACGAATAAACTATTTTTCCTTCTAAAACGATCCAATCCAGGAATAATATAATATAATGAAATAATATCTCTCAACGCCTTTTTAAATCTTTACAGATCACACTTAAACATTAATCTTACGTCGGTCCTCAAAAATAAATCTTTAAAATTATAAAAAATATATCTTTAAAATGACAAAAAACTTGTTATTTTCAACTAAATTACCTAACGAAAATACCTTCTTTTAAATTAATTAAATTGGTGAAATAAGCGAATCTGTTTGAATATACAACATACAGCCGGTGTTTGAAAAAATTAATTTAAGTAAGTTTTCATCATTTCATACTTTTATAGCGTTAGTTACTAGATTGAAAAATTTGAGTAAAAGTGTGTATGACATATTTATTCTTGTTTCTGTATTCATGTACAATTATGTATTCTCCGTACTAGTTAAATATTAAAGTTTTGATTAAAACATCACCAGGGCCGCAGGCAACGTTACTTCTAACAATTGATAAAACTTTAATTAGGGGTCAAAATGAGTAAAATATTGATAATTTAATATTATTTCAAGAAACTCTACATAAAATTAGTACATAAAGAAGGACCTTTAAAAAATTACCCGATGGGATTGAGAAATACACATTGCTTTTTATATACGGAAAGTAAGCGAAATATAAATTGGCCTTTCTTGAAACATTCGTTATACAGAGGTTATTTCTTTTAATTTATTTGAAATTCGTTACATTCAGGTTGGAAATTGTATTAACTTGTAATGAGGGGTAAATTTTACCACCACATCGTGAATAATAAATAAGTGCGTGGGGGGGGGGGTTTAAGTACTCTTGAAATCAAGGACTTTGTTTTTTTTGTTATTTCTTTCACGTGAAGATTATGCGTAGGCTGATGAAACCTTCAGACTGATATAACTGTTACGTGATGATTATTAACGTTTTTGATAATTAACGTAAAAATCTTGTTCAGTCAAATTATAACTGTATAAGGCTTATATTTTGTAAAATAGCAATAACTGTTAGTAAATATAATTCTGTGGATTTTGTTTTTAGGGTTAAAATTATGAACCGACACGGTTACAAAAGGAAATTTAATTAGTAACATTACGAAATCCATATTTTATTTGAAGTTACAACAGAGGAATGGATCACAAACCAATTCGAAACTTAATCAAAAACTGTGCATTGCATGTGAGTATTTAAAGCATAACATACAGGATCATAATAAATATTTAAGCTCTATTGAAGTTTGAGAAAATGAATCTTAAAGACCAGCCGAATGGACCACAGACCAATTCTAAATTAATCATCCACCCTACATTGCATCTAAATATTGAAAGTGTAAATAGTAGGGTGATAAAAAATATTCTAGTTTATGTCAATGCAATTACTCTTCTCATTGCAGGCTGAGCATGTTAAAATATTAACTTTGTTTCAAGTGTCTTATGTGGTTTTTGTTTACCGAAATAAATTAAATAGGTCCTAAAAATAATCTGATTATTTTGACTACGTCACAAAACGTTCTACTGAGACAAAACATTAAACATAATACATTAAGGAGTCAAACGGTTCATTGTCAGCTTTATTACTTACTGTTGAAGCCCAAGCAGTACAATATCAGAAAGGTGGTTACATCACATGCCTTAATGAACTAGAACTGCTTGCTTCAAAGACCTTCAAGAAAGAACGAGGTTATATTTAGTACTTATAAAACTATATTTCACGCACTAAAATGGAATAGACCTTTTCTGAAAGCATTCTCGTTAAACTTGACAAACTGAAGAACTTTCGAACCTTTTTGCTTGAATTACGAATTCAGCTACAGTTGATAATCTTTCTTTTATGGAAGAAAAGACTAGAGGCCTGCTTAGGAAGAAACTCAGAAAAACTGAAGGTATTTATTTGTATTAGCAAATTGGTATGTTGGCATTTACATGTATGTACCTAATTGTAACACATGAAAAATGTTACTCGGCAAGAACACTGCGACAGGCCTCACTTCAGCCGAGAATGTCTGAAGGCGACGTCATGTATTATTCAGATATTCACGCGGCGGCCGCCTGATAACGTTATCATAAGGCCTTGTTTTTACAACATACGAATCGGGTTTCTTAAATTAATCCATGCGAATGTAAACGATGCGAAAAAGGTAAATTAAATCGATTGAACATATCGGTGTTAACAATTTTAATACGTATACAAAACAAAATTAATATAATAGTTTGTCAGAAACAAGGTAAACATTATTAAGTCAGCCAACATTATGAAAAAATCAACATTAATATCAACACTATTATGTTTAATATTATATATTCAATTATATCGTGCAAAAATAAATATGCTATCTACAACTTACCGATCACAGTTGATAAATAACATAATGGACCATTCAACAGGAAATTTAATTTTCTTTAAACTCACGTGATCTAATTTACAAAATCTCCACTACTCCTACCTCTTTCCTGAAATGAAATGTCTATAGAATAGTGCCCTTCAAGCAAAAGATCCTCACTTTTACAAATTAAATTTTCGGTAACAGTTTATAAGCTATTAACTATGAAGATGCATATTTAGTAGTCATGCTTTTGAAAAGTTCAACTAAGTCACACATGCTTCATACATACATACCAACACCTTCATCATGCACACTACTTACACACAATGCACGTACTATGTTGTATTCATGTACTGTCTGAGATTTAAAAAAATCAAGACCTTCAACTTAAACAACCGCACGTGTATACACGACTACCAAAACCCTTTATAATCGTATTGTTACTCTTTTTAATTTGCGTTTGAGTATATAATATTAAATCAAACGGATGCTTTTAGTCAGCTTGAAAACTGTTTCAACTCCATATTTTTCATGTTTTGGGAGGGTATAACAAATTATTAGTTACTAGTTATTCCAACACTATTTTTAGCTCAATTAGCTTAAATTAAAGTCTTAATTAGTATGTTTATTTAGATTAGAAATACAAACCTTTTATAATCAAGAAATAACTTGACCCCTTAGCCAACACATCAACCACCGATAAATTATTAATGTAACTGCTTTAAAAGACTATAAGGAATTTATCGCATTTTAATAATTTAATGTAAGTGATCTAATTCAAATAAATTAGGATATTAGAGAGTGTTCCCAAAATGTATTGTTTGGCGAATAGCTTATTTACATTGGCTTTAATTCAAATGCAGCTCAAGCGATATCACCGTCTGTGCGCAATGCGGCATATTTGTATTATAATGAGTTGAAATCCCTCTATCTTTGGAGGTGTTAAATATACGCAATAAGTTGCGGATGACAGTGACAATGGAACAAACCCGACCTTGCATGTAAATGTCCCCTTACACTCGGGTCTCGGTCTTTGTTTCATCTTGCTATGCGGTTCTGTTGCTGTATATTTTGTTTTATTTGTATTGTGCTCGTGATTTAACATAACTAATAATAATTTTTAGGCAAGGCAGTTTAATTTAAGACTAGTATCAATTTGTAAATATTAATAAATTGAGGCGGTTTAAGATAAAAATGGGCGGTAAACATGAGAGAAATGTTTATCTCTTTTTTTCTCAATGTTATCTTTTTTTAATGAGGCGGTTTAAGATAAAAATGGGCGGTAAACATGAGAGAGATGTTTATCTCTTTTTTCTCAATGTTATCTTTTTTTTATTGAGGCGGTTTAAGATAAATTGGGCGGTTTCAGACAAACTGCAGTTTGTAATTACAATATTAAATATATATTATATATAAGTAACAAACCATTATATAGTTTTCCTGTACACTTGGTGTGTTTTAAAGGGCTATTCTTAAAAGTGTCTTACCTAAGTGTAAAGAAAAAACTAGGTCTGATAATACAACAGAAAAAGTCGTACTTTGTTGGAATGAAATGGGTTTGCTTCAAAAATCTTGAGAGCACTTATTCTAAAACTGCAATTATTTTGTTATTCTTCAATAGGTGTAACATCATCTGTGGCATAGTATAACATTTCATGTCAATGCTATTTCTTCAGATGAACCCTATAAGTGTGTGACTTTCAATAGCAGATCTCTGAAAAAGATGATCACAGAAACAATTATTTTACGTTACATAACAAATATTTTGACTCATTTAGATAATTTATGTTTCATATTATAATATTTCGTCAATTTCGATAGCTATGTGCAGTTCAGAAGTCAGTTATGTATTCAGGGCGTATCTCTGTGCAGACCCCTAGAGACGATCCAGGCTGGCTGCACTTGGAGGCCATTACATAAACAGGGACCGCATGTTATATAGACTTGACTTGTGTCTTTAACCATCTAGAACTATTGTGTATATAAATTTTTTTACATGAACTTTTGAAATCAATATTCATAACATATATTTTTAACATTGAATAGTTTATTATAACAACCCTGAAGAAGTGAAAATTACATCACATAGCTAAAATTGACATTGCTGTAATTTTTATAAAAAATTTAGAAGTTTTTATTTTCAAATTATCGAGATGAATATCTTTTTCGATTGAATTGTAAAAACCAAGTTGAATTCACCTTTAAAAACATCATTCAGTAACGTGTAGGACAACTACGTTTTTCAAGATAAAACATTAGACATTTTAGAATATTACAACCAACAGTAATTAAATTCACAATCAGAATTGTAGGAATCAGTGTTTTATACCTTTTCCTGTTTGTATTTATGTACCGGTTTGATGTGTTTTTCATATGAGTAATTTGTTCACATATGTGAAGGTGTGTTTATATATTTATTTCTAAGAGTGCCGTGTATGTACGGCGATGCCGAGTTGTAAATTAGAGTAGTGAATAAACCATGAGCGGCAACGCCGCGGGCGACTTTACCTCTAACAACTTTACTGATAACTCCAACCGCCGCGTTCCCCTAACTATCATGATACAACAGGTCAAATAAGCGCCTTAATAGGTTTTTACTCAGGGCTGTTACAATGACAAATAAAATATACAAACACGCTTTGTGGTAATTAAGTATTTAGAAATTGATACAGGGTGTCCAGAACTACTAGTCAAAATTTTACTATGCTCTTAGATGATCTAAAAAAACTAGATTTATCATAGAATACCATAAATTCCATATATGGTATCAGTTTTGAAATGACGGCCACCTTAAAATAGTTAAAGAGAGGAAACTGAATTTTTGCATAATTGTTTAGATTCATTTTAGAAACGTCAGCATTTGGCATTATAATACTTTTTATTTGGCTTAAACAATAAACTTGTTTATTTTGACTGATTTAACAGCGTAGTTTTGACTAGTTCCTGTACACACTGTATATTTTATTTACAAAAAGGGGCTCAGTATTTATAATATAAAATAACATGATAATTCTGATTAAACGAAAACATATTTCACTAATATATAGTTTATAGAGTGTGAAAGAAAATTATATTTCGAAGAATCTAAAAAAACTTATTCACAAAACTTAAACGGAAATAGATTTGTGTATTTTAATTAGTAAACTTAAGTTAGTAAGGTCTATGTTATTTGCCTCCCAAACGTAAAATATATTTATATTTAAATCATTTGTTCAGACCCTTTATCTACATTTAAGTATAAGAAAAACATTTTTGGACATATTGCTATTGCGCTGGATATTTAGGACTAATATTTCAGACACCCATTATTCTTTTCGTATAATTTAATAATGATTATACTTTAGTAGTAGACAAATTTGAAATCTTAAGTTAAACATCGGTTTATAAATAAGTATAATAAAATACATACTCGTAAATTATGATGTTTCCAATATAAATCTAAATTACATTAGAGCTTGAGATTTATTAGGGCTGTATAAAATACTTATGTTAATAATCATTTACCATCTAATAAAAAAAAACATAGACCAATTACGAAGCTACATTTGGGCTGAAAATCCAATACGCAGAATGTGATGTGACTATGAAGCCCTTACGTTGTAGCCGTGATCTTTGTCGTTTTGATTGTTAGAATCAACATATGTTGATGTTTAAGAGCAGCTCAGCTCTGTTCAAGTTTTTGATCAGTCTGCTATAAAAGTATTTATAATAATCAGCTATTCACTGAAATTTCTATTCCCAAGTTAAACGTTATTACAAATAAGAAAATTTAAGGGCACCTAGGGCTCTTCAATTCAGTCTAAGCGTCATAAATTTCCTTTCCTGCATAACCTCCAAGCCGAGCTCTTTTAAATGACATTTAAATTACTAAACTCGATTTAGAACTAAAGGAGAAGTCTTGATGGTAAAGAAACCCCTATATTTTTAAGAAGTAATAGATTAGTAATGACATTTAACTGTCATTACCTAGGAAATCGTATTTATAAAACCTATATTTAGTCCATTGAACTGTTTACATGTTTAATGGCTTTTCCCTTCAAAAAAAGGCAAAATACCACGTAATTACGAAAAGATCAAACTCAATAGTATAATTGTTTTTGTTTGTTGTTTTGCTGTGATTGTGATGAGATAACAATTCCGTGTAAACCCATATAAAATAACAGGTTTATGAGTATGATATGTAAATGGCTGATAGAGTTATACAGGGTGTCCAACTTAACTGTACCACCATTGGTACTTCAGAAACTTGGATTTAGAGAAAACTTTAAATGGGGGACTTCGCCTACTTTTTAAAGACATTTAAAAATACGAATTCCATTTTCTTCTACATGGCCGCCATTTTCCAATATGGCGGACAACTTTGATTTTTCTTATGGAACACCCTGTATTTTCGGCGTATTTGGATTTAACGCTTACTTTTAAGAACGTTTCACTCATTGGCATTTTTACCTAAACCCAATGGTTAAGGAGATATAAGCAGTTAAAGTTTGATTTTTCCCCATTTGAAATGCATTGTGTCCATTTTAACTGTGCCATCCCATGCAATCCTTATGGAGTACAAAATTATTCCAAATTCTTCATTTCCATGAGTAAATCTTGACTAAAAACTATTTCTATGATTGAATTTTGACTAAAAACACATTTTAAAGCACTTTAGCTAATAATTAACCCAACTGTCATCGATATACCAAGTACTGACAATAACGCAATGTATTTCTTATGGGGAAAAATCAAACTTTATCTGCTTATATCTCCTTAACCATTGGGTTTATGAAAAAATGTCAATGAGTAAAAAGTTCTTAAAATTAAGCGTAGAATTCAAATACGCCATAAAATACAGGGTGATCCACAAGAAAAATTAAAGTTGTCCGCCATATTGGAAAATGGCGGCCATTTAGAAGAAAATGGAATTCATATTTTTAAATGTCTTTAAAAAGTAGGCGAAGTTTCCATTTAAAGCTTTCTCTAAATCTAATAGTTTCTGAAATACCAATGGTGGCACAGTTAAGTTGGACACCCTGTATATATATAATATGTTATTTATATATTGTAAAGGAACGAACATATTTCAGTTACATTTCTTTGGACATTATCAATAAACACTAACACGATATTTTTTAAATGGGTGAATCTTGGTATTTATATCACACAAGCTGACAAGAACGGCTTTGCCCACTGAAAGGGTAGCTAATTGTTTTTGATCAGAATTGGGCAATGTGCGTACTTTACACATTAACAAATTGACTGATCCCTTTTAGTACTTTGGTATTATACGGAGGCCACTATTTTTAGAGAGGATTTTTTAACTGTATACCAAAAATAACTACATAATTGGAGAGGACGTACTTTGATTGACTTACTGTCCAAATTTGGCATGATTACGATGAGCGGTCTTTGTATTCTGCCTCCCAGAAGGCAGCGATGTCGGCAGGTAAAGCGTCAGCGCCGCTAGCGGCAAAACCTGATCGCCACCCTTATACAGCGCGCTGCGGCGGTTATGCTAGGTTAGGTTATCATAAATATGTTATTAGGACTTTCCTCATTTCATTACAAATCAAACGATACCGGATGAGTCATACTTTCGCCCACCAAATCCTGTAGGCATGAGATGCACACACTCCGGTCAACGACCCGACATAGGCCTACTTGGAGGGGATTTGGCGGGCGAAGGTATGACTCATCTGGTATCGTTAACGAAACGCGGAAAGTCCTACTAACATATTTATGATAACCTAACCTAACATAACCGCCGCAGCGCGCTGTATAGGGGTGGCCTCCGTATAATATCAACGTACCTTTCTTTTAATTATATACTTATGATATTAAGCGTTCAACTACACCCTTTAGGCAACAGTAGTGATGCCACCCTAGTTGGAATGAGGAGACGGTAAGTTTCCTCTACATATTTTTCTGTTTCCCTCAAGATGGGAAAATGGTAAAAATTGGCTTCTATTTGTTAACGTACTCTAAATATATAATTTAGTTATAAAATACTGAAATTTCTAATTAACAAATTAGAAATTGGTTTTCTGGTAGTGTTTGAAAAGAGAAAACATTACCACTTCAGTGGGTCTAACTCAGAACTTCCATCACACTGTGCACTCAGCCAATCAGGATCTGTGAATATGAGGCATGAGTAGGATATGAAATTGATATCAACTATAGCGACTAAAAGGACGCTATGTGCAGATTCTCGACTTGGTATATGAATCAAATTGTACATCCGATTACTCATTTAGCAGTTAGAGCCGAAAATGTATCGTAGAAGAAGTTTATTTTTTAAAGTAAATCCCCCTCACCCACACAACTTCTTCTTAGATGATTAGTTTTATATTATAAAAGGAATGACCATACAGAGATTTGAGATTCCAGCATGAGTGCTTCGTGCGGTCCAAGAAACATGAGTAGCTAAGTGGCACTTGGCAAACAGATGTCTGTAATAGATTTGTACATTTTATTCTGCTCATAAACTGGGTTTTATATTTTGTTGGTCTCTTGAAATTATTGAAATTTGAATGTCCTTCACTCAGACTTTTTAAAATTAGAGTCAGAGAACTTCTATTTAGTCTAGATACGGATGAGGCCGACGTTATCATCACGGCTGATTACCGGCGCGACTGACCCCGACCCTTGTACTGTGCCCTCCCGCCGGGCGCACCTCGCTCTCCGGCTGGCCGGCATGAGTCAAGCAAACGCGGCTCTCACCTGAATTTTTGCACTGAAACTTTTGTTCCCTGGTTGTTTTTGACTCCTTAATAATTTTTCCTACTTAATGAATGAAAAGTAAAACTCTTAATTTTAAGTTACAATTTTCCTCCTTGAATAAATTTTGTTCATTCAACTACTTTTTCCATAATAAATTAATTACGGTCTTAACTTTTTCTTAACGCAACTCAACAGCAGACGCACAGGCAGCTCCTGCCTATGTCTGCTGGTTCCTTTTAGGCCATCAATAGATAAATAAAGGCTACATAATGAAATGTTTTCAGTTAAAGCTGCCTGCATAAGAATATTTTTAGTTAATAAGTAACATTTCATTTAATTTGTACTGTGAAGTAGCTTAAGTTCTTTATGGAATAAACAATGTTTTTCATTCATTCATTCATTATTCTATAAGGTTTCCTCCATAGATCTAAAAACTCAAAAGGGTCGCCATTTCTAATGTTATAATGTGCCACATCTTTAGTTTTTTTAGATAAAATATTTCAAATTTTATCTTGAATTTATCTAGGAGATATTTGAGCCAAGATTCATGGTCCACAAAGTCTTTTGGGCTTTGAAAACTGAACAATGGACGTTATTTTAAATTTTAAAAAGTACCCAATTTCAGCCTTTTTTTATAAATCATTTTGAAATACTCTCTTAAAACGTATCTGGAGCCTATGAAGAACATTTATGGCAACTTTCGTAGTCCAAGGCCTTCTAGCTGTTCATAAACAATCAATTGAGTCGACTTTTGTTGACTTTTATACTTAGAGGTTTAATTCAATGTTGTTACATTCTTAAACAACAAAATAATCATAAGCTTCAAGCTAAGAAACTTTTATCTTCAAGATTTGTTGCTAAATAACATTAGATGCTAGTAAATTGATTATTCCTGTCCTAGATAACGAGAAAAATGTATACCTCTTCGTTGAAGTTAAGAAGAAAGAACGGGAGTATATATTTTACTTAGTGCTTTATCGCATAGAAGCTAATGCAGCAACGCATCTCATAAAACTTTGTATAAAATATTCTCATTTAGTAAAAAAATATTTTATTTTAATCAAAGCTTTTGACCTACAAATATAAAACAACACCATATATCAGTCCATTTAAATTAGGGATCAGGTAATGATTATATTATTGTTTCAGTAAAATAAACCAATAGTAATATTTTATTATTATTATTTAAACAAATATTCAACGACATTTGCACTCAAAATTGTTTCAAATTATAAGTTCTCAAAATAAAAGTAAAAGGTTTAAGGTTCTTACTTTCTAACTTTATATTTGAATAATGTGCTACGTTTTATTCGCGAGAGATCCAATGAGGAGACGACGTACGACGTTCTATCCCCTGGGAGGTGTTCACGTTACAGGAAATGTGCCTAAAGGCACGTACTTCATCTCAAAGGAGACTGACACTACCACTTCACCCATTGGTAATGAAGTCTGAATCGTATCTAGTATGGTATAAGAGTAAAGATATCTAATCTCATTTTCTTACAGATGTATACAAATGTCAAAGGATTCATTTTAGTTTTGTCAAGTAATCAATGCCGCAGGAAGGAAAGTATATTATTAATTTAAAAACAATCATTCCATGAAGCAAACCCTAAAATTACGCAGTAAGTAAGCAATAGATTCCCCGTATTGGTGTTTTTGGACATGCGGTTTTGATTTTTTTCAAGTACTCACTGTGGTTTTAGAAATGTAATGTACTTTTATATCTAAAATCTGAAAATAAATAACTAATGAATTTCGTATTAGTTTAAGTCATCAAACAAAAGAACATTTTAGATCTCTCCTTTGCCATTTGTAGAAAAATATGCCTTTAGGTTAAAGTCTGAAAGTTAATCAACAGATTTGTTACAAAATACTTTTTACTGACGTTTACACTGGGTACTTAAGTTGCTTAAATGACAACTGGCAGGTAAAATTGAATTGCTACAAAGCTATTTAAATAATTAACCATGACTTAAGATAGATTTAGATCACAACAATAAATCTCTAAAAAAACATTCGATCAAATAAACATTTTACTAAGTGTACAACAGCAAGACCCATTTACCAACAACTCTTCATTTCAGTGATTAACACCGCTAACACTCGTGTACTGAAACCTTGTCCACTTCTGCGGCTAAGTTTATATACGCATTATCGTTTAATCAAACGAAAATGCATTTTATCATTATACGAACAGTGTTACGGTTCGCTAATCAGTAAAGCTCGCAGGTAATTAGCGGCGTGGTGAATATTCAGGGACGGCGGGTCGCTAATTAGCCTGTGATTGGTGGGTGATCCCCGGCCAATCCGCGGCTGAGCATTCAGAGCGCTCTCCTGTGGTAGGCAATCGGAACTATCACGTTATGCAAATATGAAGTTTTAAAGTTTGTACATTTAGGATAAGTTACAATGGGAAATTGCATAAAAAGAGCAATTATAAAACATATTACGAAATTATATATTGGAATAGTACATTACGTTACTCTACATTATACCACTCATTAAATAACACGTATATAACGTATTTCTTGCTAAACTATTACATTTCTCAATTCTACAGACCTAGTGCTACAAACACTCATTAAACGTCGGTTTACTGCAATAAGCTGATTATTTTGATTGCTGACTTCCGTTTTTTTCGTCTTCTAGTGTACGGTAAATTTACTGTGCACTGCACGGTAAATTGCAGTGATCGGTAAAGATTAATTTTCCAGCCAAGAGTAAAGCACAGAAAAAAATATTTCTATGTAGTGTGATGTAAAGTATAATTTTCATCAACTTGCATATCAAATTATGAGTAACGAGTCACAACGCCACTTTCACTTTAAAAAATGTATCTGATACGATGAGGTCACCGAAAATGACCAGAATAAATAAATTATTTACTACCTAACAGTGTTTAGGCTAGGGGGAGAGCAATCTATGATTTATCTTTAAACAATAAAATAATTTAAATCGGGGCAAATTTTAAAACCTATCTTGTTTATGTATTAGAGGAAAAACATTGAAATTTATAATTTTATAAAACTGGGAAAAACATTCTACAGTTTTATTTAGAATAAACTCTTTGAGGTCTTAGTTTGGGGTATTAAATTATAATAATCCCAATAATTAAAGACCTTAATACGGTTTGCTCGGACTTTTTTAGATTTGCTTAGACTTTTTACTTATTGGCTTATGCTTGTTTCAAAAGTACTTTGCGTAATAAATATTTATGACCATTTAATTTATTTTGTGATCCATGTTAGTTGAAAATTTAATAACATCTTATGGACCTTTTGTTATATAAACAAAAAAATCTATATTATTTATCTCAAACTTTTAAATGTAATGTAATCATTTACCAAAAGATGCCTGAAATATTGATATATTCACACTATGCCTGTGAATATTGAATCATATAAATTGCAAATAACCTTACAGTTCAGATATTTTAAGAATAGCGATAAGAAAGAAGCTTATAATTAAAAAGTTGTACTAATTTTGATGAGAAAACTTGGCAAACCCCGTTCTAACCTCCACTTTTAACTTTTTCCACTCAACTCTACAGTTTTAAACTGATTGAAAAGAAAATTGACCATGTTTTGAGTCTTGTTTTGAGATAGATGTTTTGAGTCTTGATGTTTGAGAAGTATATCATTGGAAAAAATTGTATATTTTATTTTACTAGTGGCATAACAAATCTAAATAAAAACCCCATGATTTAAACCCACACAAAGCTACATGGCTGACGTTGGAAATCGGGTGATGTAAAGCCCCTTTCTAGGTTATTTCCTCTAAAAAGAAGAACTTTATTAGTATTTTCCTACTTTTTGGGGCTTAAAGCGCATCGCCATCGCACGCAATGGACGCGGAGTTGACTTTATAAATCTTGTCTTTAATAGATAATAAGTCTTACGTTTACTTCATAATTCTTTCTTTCTTAATAATTTTATTTAGTTGTCAGAACAATTTGGAATCTTAATAGCCCAGTAGGTGGGGTTTGTAATAAATTATAGTTTCTACTCAAAGTACCTTTAAATTAAAGTTAAAATTAAAACGGTAAATCTAAAAGTTAATCGATTCACTGAGATAAAGAGTCGAAATCTTGTACAGCAGGGGTAAAAATATTTTTTCACGTGTATAAACTACTTTGAATCTAGAAACTGTCTCAGCAACAAAGACCATTTTCCAAACAATTTTTTATACGAATATGTATGTAAAATTGTAAAAGGTTGAATCAATTGAAAGTATAAACTTTAGTTTTAGACGACAGGCAGAATAATTCAATCCTTTAAGTTCTTAAGTGACATTTCTAATTACTTTTAGCCGTACAGTGTTTTGTTGGCCTCCTTACACCAACTATGGTGGATCATAAACCAATAAAGGACCAGTTAGCTAGTTTACATTGGATTTGAATACAGCTTTAGAATGACAGCATTTAATTAGACCTACCAGATTGGAATAGCTAAATTATAATTTTAGAAAAATGATCATTACTAAGCAGTATAAGTATTTTAATTAATTCATGACTTCAGTTGTTCCCAGCCTTATAACCTCATCTACAGAATGGATATACAATTATTATGTGAAAATAGCCTTTGGTTTTACATCTGTTTTCGACTTACCTTTAATTTCGAGCAATTATAAACATGAATATAAATGTTTTAACTAGAGAAACCAACAGAAAACATGATTATAAGCTCAAGATTTTATGATATATTTTATGATCGAAGAGGGTTTATGATATTAGTTATTCACTGATATCATATGCGCTTTTATGTTGTATCTTACGATAATAATAACATATTTTCCAATGAAAAATGTTATAAAGACCATCAAAACTATTAAATATGGGAGAGCATTGTTCTTTTTTTGTCTTTTTTTACAATTATCATTAGTTTAAAGTAGGTCAACCATATGGAAATATATTCATTTTTGAAGCCAACCAGAACTGTATTAAATAATAATTTGGTATGTACCATATTATTATATGGAAATAGATAAGTAATTGATTAATTTTAAAATGAACAGCAACAAAAAGTGTGTTATAAAGTATTCATCTTTCTAATTTTACTTCCATTTGTAAATTAATTTATAGTCCTTATAAACATCCATATGATGTACCTGCCTACAGTAAGATGTAACAGAGGGGCATTCAAAGTCTGTCAGAACGGAATTCCCCAGAGAACATATGCCTGGTCGTGTCATACCTTTCATCCCAATAGAGAATGTGTGACGTAGTAAGATATGTCTGGCGTGTGATTTTGACGTTGTTTCATTTCATTCCGCTGTTTACTTATGTATAACTTTGTAGGGCCCGTGCTGAAATTCTTCACGAACTCTAACTGATCCTACAGCTGATGTAAAAATTAAAAATAATAAAAAACTCTTGTTTGTTTTTTTAGCAACCGTTAATCGGAGTTGTAAAATAAAGTTGAAGTAAGAAAAGATTCCGTTCGTAATTATTTCTTGTAGTAACCACGACGGACGTCCAAAGAACTATACTACTGGATCTTACTAGTATAGTTCTTTGCGGACGTCTCGCGCTGACAACTTCATAAAATTTAAAATAAAATATTTAGGACAAATGTATATGTAACTGATATTTTTAAAAATATTGTCAAAAATCATAAGTTGAAAATAATTGTCACTATTTATTTCTATAAGAATCAAGTGTATCACAAGATATCATGCTTGTAAAATATTCCAGGGGAAATATTAATAAGCCAACATCAACTCTAGTGGGTATCATTACCAATGAACCGATCAATATTACAGTAAAGCTAAAATACGTCAAATTGAAAAGAGTGAATTATGACAAACTTGGCATTACACTATAAACTATTCTTAGAATAGTCTCAAAATATATAATTGGCTTATAATCATCTGAAGGATCACAAACCAATCAATGACCAATTAGCTAGTTTACATTGGATTTGAATATTCAACATGCTGTGTGCGATGTAACTATGAATACGTAATATTGTCGGTAGTCTTTGACATTATAACAAACTTCATTAAAATATTATAAATTTGTATACAACATTGTAGCAATTAAAAACTAACTACGTCTTATAGCTGAATGAGTTATTAGACTAAGCTGACGTATTTAAAGTAAATTATTTGGTATTTTTACACAAAATAAGTACTGTATTTCGGTCAGCAATCAGTGTTTATATGTTGAATTAGAGATTCACAGTAATGAGAATATTTTATGTGTTTGGATACGAGTAAAATATAAACTTTTATGTAAAAACTGTTACTAAAACGCAAGCTTTTAAGCTCTTGGAGATATAATTGTAAAATATGTTATATTCTTAAAATAAAGAGTTTGTCTGTTGTCTATTGTCTAAAATAAAATTATACTTTCCCTCTATTTCTCTTTTATTAACTTTAAATGATAAATCCTTGCAGGGTTCGATTCTCGGAATGTCCTCAAACGATTTCAACGATTTCAGGGGTTAGTAAACCTGTAAGAAGTAAAAAAAATGCCACAGGGAAAAAGACAAGGCAATACCTAACACATAACAATAACAACTCATAGAGACCAGAAAATTATCAACTACAAACTTTCCTTACAAATGCTTTAATTTAAAAAATCATACTTATTACTACAAATAGCTTATTTAGGAGAGGTAAAAATGTCAACTTTTCCTTACAGTTAACATCTTTTCCTAACAAAAAAATATTATAAGTTCATCCTCTTTAAAATGAAAAAAATATAAAAACGTACTTCTTTGGTGATGCATTAAAACAATGTCGCATTTCAAAGTCTGTCAGTGTGGTAATCCCCGGAGAACTAATGTCTGGTCCTGTCATACCTTTCATTCCGAATGTATAGAAAAAATGTGATGCAGTAGAATAAGCAGATTATTACAAATTTTCGTTTTCTTTTCTTTAATTCAAATTTAAAATGAAATAAATATACGTTTAAAAGTTATTAAAAGAAACGTCCTATTGATATCTCAATTTGTAATGACGTATCCTCGTACAACACAACTACGAATTCATTATTAGTCAGTAATTATACTAAGCAGGCAGACACTTTAAAGGTTAATAGCTTAACGTTATTTGTCTGTAAAAACAATTAGAAATCTTTTAGGGCTAAATATAGATCTCGTTCAAGCAGAACGCGTAGAAATTCTTATAACTTACCATTGAAGCTTGGGGAAGTGCCTAGTTCCAAATGAACCATATTAATTTTTAGAATAAAAATCTTTTATTTTTACTTCTGCTTACGTCCACAAACATACTACTACTGGATATTCTGACTCCTTAGAATGTCCAAGATACAATCTCCGAGGAATCTTCCAGCTGAAGGACACTCTAGCAGAACAATGGTTCCAACAGTTATTTTGTGGTTCAACGGAAATGGAAGATTGGGAAATCGGATACCACTTTAGTCAGCGGCTATCATCTTCCCTTAAATGTGCGTCGTTAGATTTAAGGTATCAAATAATATTTATTTTATTTGTAATTGGTACACTATCACACTGATATAAGTATTTTATTTATAAATAATACTAAAGTAAAACTTAAGTTATAGACAAGGAGTGTGAAAAAGATTGAAAATATTCATTTATGGGTGAATGAAAATTATTATTCCTTATAACGATTATAAACTATCTTTGCAAGTCAGGTAACTTTTAAATCATAGTTATTTAGCAAAATTAAACATTATTTATAGTCTGAAGTGATAAAATCAAGCACTTTTCCGGCAGTTCAATATCCTGACTTGCATCTTAATCAGAATAATTTCAATTTTACGAATGTTCTTATATTTATAAGTATTATTAAATTTTAGTGTACAAAAGCTTGATTATTAATATCTTAAACATAAAATATGAAATCATATGAAATTTTAAAATAATTTCATTTTAATTGTTGACCAATTCTTGAATAAAACTATGTATAATAGTTTCTTATAATACAGCTGTAATTTAACTACAAAATATTTACATTGCATTGCACATTTTAATAGTAAAGGTTAAGAAGGTTAAGGTTAGTTTCCTTACAAGAAGTTTTGTTGTTTAAAAACGGAAGAGTTATCAAAGTAATAAAAATGAACCCATTAGTGAAGAGAGTATATTTTTTATTTGACAACAGCATTGTTTGGTTAAGGAAGCTACATATAATAGACTGAATTTGAATATTGCGTGATTACATTTTATTTCGTTCCGTCTACACGTCAGACCAAGGATACCTTGCATGTCAGTCTTTCAGTCCATGATTGGAAAGGAAATGTTTTTTTTTTCAATGATATGGTTCAACTTTGCTTGAACTTAGAGTATTTGAAGCATTTTTAAATTTTATACAGTTTCCCTCACATTGGACCGGGAGCTGGAAGGTCGAGAAATATGCCATAAGTTGCACAGATAAAAAAACTAAGCCGTTTAAAAAGGGCATCCTGGGGGATGTCAAAAAAGGGTTTTTGAGCCTTTAATCTGGGGGATTTCTACAAGGTGAACAAACTTGAAAATCCACATAATGGGCTTTTTACAAATTTTATGTACAAAAATTAAAATGATGAAATTTTTATTTACGTCATTAAATGCAGCTTTAAAAAAATTGAAACGTTGAATCATTACTCTCTGTCGATTGGTTACCGAGATACTGAGGGTAATAAAATCAGTAAATTGTCCCAATTTTAATCTTATAGGAAATAAATAAAATTGTATATCTCTCTTATTTCTCACAAGATCCTATTGAAACTTGATATGTGGCTTCATTTAGTTAAGATATATCGTTTATTAACCTGAATTCCCACATTTTTTGTTTTCATGGCAGCATATACTGGCATACATTATTTGCATGTTATTATTATGGGGACAAAAAAACTTTATTTTTAACATATAATGATTAAACTTGGCATGCAAGTCGAGATTTATTGGATATTGACTTAAAACCACCAAATGCGTGCATACTTGTTGCATCACACCTGCATACTTCATTCCCTTGTTACACTTTTGGAGAAAGTCACATTCAGGATTGTCCCCTTGAAGAAAGTTCCCAGATTGAGGCCTAACAAACCCATTTTTGAAACTCCCAAGAATATCTCTTCAAAATTGCATATATATTTTACATATGCAATGACGTAATTTTCGGCCTCCCAGCTCCCGGTCCATACGGTGCGGGATGCGAGGGGTGGGTGTGAGGGTCCAATTTTTTTATTTGTATTTTTACCTGTGAAATCTAAAAGCAACCAAATAATAATTTTTTAGGGGAGAGTTATCACCTGTTTTGGAATTATTTCTTACATAGAAGTGTCTTAGTTTCACTAACGTTTTCTACTCTAACCCATATCTCGACAACTTTAATAAGCAAAGCACCCTTTGTGACATGAAATTAAAGAGAATCAAGAATTAAACGTTTTGTGGAAAATCTACACATCTATGTAAGTAGATTTTGCTTATTCCCGAAAGAATGCATTGTTACAAAAGGTTTTTCCTTAGATTTTTTAAGTCTTTCTTATACAATTACTAATAAAAACAGAGATGTATTTCAGCTGACTCAGCTAACTCTTTATTACAGCTTGTAAACTCAATAAAAACTTCCTTTTTGAACTGGTCCATCACAGACAGCAAAAGCTCCTTAGCGATTGGAGTTGCCACAGAAGAAACGCTGGTCAAATTCCGTTATCTGCCCACAACTAACTGGAAAACTTTTTCCTATTGGCTGTGTACGTTTTGGTTACTGTCTTTTGGTTACTGGATAGTTCGCTAAGCATATCGGGATAATTTCTGAATCGTAGTTGAGTTTATTCTCCTACGCTGGCTGAGATGGCACTCTGGAAACTGAGTGCGCTGTAGTACTGTGTCTTTCACCGGAGTACGAAAACTGCGCGTGGAAAACGAAGGAGACATTGTCAATGCACGTCGCTTGGTTCGCCCAGCAGCGACAGGTTTACCTTTTCGCTTGGTACGCCCAGCAGCGATGGGTTTACTGTGCAGAGACTACCAATTGGTTCGCCCAGCAGTGGTGATGTCAGTGAAGAAATGTTGGAGCAGTAACCTATTTACCAGGTTTTTATGGTAAAACCACCCCTTGTAGCTAATGCTACGGCGGTCACAGATTACTGCGACTACAACACGCCCAGATGGGATGTCGTCAGCTCACATTTCTTTTCTCCTTTGTTGCGTTTCGAGATGTCTGTCTCTCGTCAGGTGTGCGAAGAAGCACACGACGCTTGGAATCACGGACGGATCGTCCGAGTGTGATTTCCATTGAGATGGACGTCAGTTGAATCGTCCATGGTCTTTCTTAGCCAGGAAGTTTATCGTAGTTGAGTTTATTCTCCTACCAGCCAGCGTAGGAGAATAAACTCAACTACGATAAACTTCCTGGCTAAGAAAGACCATGGACGATTCAACTGACGTCCATCTCAATGGAAATTTCTGAATATTTCGGTCGGTATTATTGTCGCTCTTGCCTTATGTGTCAAACATACAGATAACGGAAACATCGACGACGCATCGCCGCGCCGGCCACTGGTTCGGTTGGGTTAGGCTGGGTTAGGTTAATTTATTCTAAAAAATACATTATTAAATATTAGATTATATTTTATCATAACCTAACCTAATCCAACCTAACCTAACCTCTCCTCTTGTGTTGCCGCTACTACAGGTAACGGCGACCTGAGATAAGATAACTTTCGGGTATAAAATCAGGCCGTGTATGAATAAATTTGTTTCTATAATTTGTCTTTCACATCTCTAATTACTTCTACACATCCTATTTATTTGTAATATTTCTGCCAAATGTTATATCACTTTGTTATATTTGAAATATACAGTTGTGGGCAGATAGCGGAATTTGACCGAAACGCTATTTGAGGATGTCTGAGGTCGACAGTCCTTACATGTAAAGTCCTTACCGGATCGGAGACGTGCTGCTTGCTGATCATATTTCACACACTTAAGGCCAGGTTCACACTATCCGATTTGTGTCGGTCCGACAAAAAGTCGTATATCGGAATAAGTATCCGACAAAAAGTCGGACAGTGTGAAAGCGCCCATTTGATCAAAAGTTTCACTGCTGCCAAATGTGAAGGAAAAACGGAATCCAACTTCAGACTGACAAAAAACCCGTTGTCGCATAATGTGAAAGGATCAATACATTTTTTTGTTCACCAAAACTTCTCCGACATCCAACACGAAACTGAGCACTCTTTCACACTGTCAGGCAAAAAGTCGGAACACCGGGTCCGTCTAAATTTTAATCTACAAGATCATTCGTTCGTGTACCTTCGTGAAAACCACAATGGATCGCATACAGGTAATAGAAGTGTGGCTGTTGCGTCACCGACGACGTAAAATAAAACACTCCCGTTGCAGCAGATCTGCATACTCAGCGAATTTCAAGTGCAAAACAACATATATTTAAATCCAACATAGCGAGATTTGACATTTTTTGGTAAACTCCTTAAGAATAACATGGGGAATGAGTATGCAGGTTTGCAGGTATATGAGTATGCTACAGGTATATTAAAACTGAGTGGTTTTAATTCATTATTTAGTAGATCTGAACTAGAAGAAGCTATTTACCAAGTTTTATCAAGATATGTTGAGAAATAACCGAGATATAGAATTTTACTTATTTCCCATAAGGTTAACATTGGGACAACGTACTGTGTTTAACTTTCAATATCTCGGCAAGCAATGGTCATAGAGCAGTGATTCAAAATACTACATTGTTTGTTTTTTGAGCTGAATTCAATGGTGCTAACAAAAATCAGATTATTTCTAATTTTCTATGTAAAAAACTCAAAAAAACCCTTTTTTAGGGGGTTATCCCCCCTACCCCCCCTTCAAATGGTCCGATCGCGCTGGTTTTCGAACTCGTCCGAATAATAACTACTTTACACGTCTGTGCCAAATTTCATTCCAATTCCAATCGGACCTTTTTTGCGAGCGCTATCGTGCTTCCAGACACGTATATATATATATATATATATATATATATATATATATATATATATATATATATATATATATATATTTATATATATATACATATACATATAGTTAAAAATATAAAAATAAACTGAGTACCCTTTTTAAAATATTTTTTTTTATAAAAATATTAAGATAAAAAGGGTACTCAGTTTATTTTTATATTTTTAATAATAAAAGTAGCCCTTCATTGTGAAAATTGTAATATATACATATAGATATCTAAAAATTTGAACGAATAGTGTTTTTGACTTCTGGGGGCACCAAAACGAAAAGTTATAGTCGTCTCGGGCTTAGGTCTTACCATGAGACCTACGGTAATATCTTCTTCCCTTTAGGGGAAATTCGCTAAACTGACGTTGAATAAACTAAAATTAAAAATAATGATCTGTTCATTGCACCTTAAATTAATTACTTACCGAAGGCAGTTTTATTTTTATCGCTTAGCTTATCTATTTCTTTGTTCAAAGAGATAAAAACTTCCTCCCAAGCCTTTTTTGTTATTACTCTATTTTTTTTCGTTTATCCTACAATGCTGGTCTACATTCAATCAATGTATAAAATCATTGTTAATTTCTGCTTATTCTGCTTATTATCATTGTTAACATCGTTGTTATTTTTGGGCTTAATTATTTTGCGATTATAGTTTGGTAGTGCAGAATGCTTAGTGCGGAATGAAATGTACAGATTGAAAGTCTATTAAGTAACCACTTTTGGCAGTAAGATGGAATGATCGAAATTGGGCGGTGATCGACACTGGAGACACCACTAAAACAAAGATTAACAAATAATACTAAGTTTTTGAAGTCAATCGTACTTACTCCTCGTTCGTGGTTTTTTATACATGCAGATGAAAAACTGCACTGGAGGGCTATAATTAACAAATACAAAGCACAAACTAAAGGGAACTTGTAAGAAGCCATTGCTGTAATGAGTTATTCCATGATGAAGTAATCAATACATGTACATTAACTTTTATAGAAGAAATTGTTAGGGGCCATCAACAAAACACAAGGACTCATGGCATTTTTCTTAAACAACTGACTAATTGTCCGAAGGTTTTTTATGGTATTAATTGAAATAAATTGTAACGGGTCATCATCTAGGAAACAGTAGACTCTCATTAGGTATTAGTCATAGGTGGTTAGTTGTAATCCGTTAGTTGGATTTGAATGTTATTCATTAACGGGTAATTTAACATAAAACATAAGACTTATTTTTACCACTATGACTAATTGTACGTAGCCTAACTATTGGGATAAAAAACTTTTGGTTTGAAGGAAATTTCAAATCGGTCTTGAAAAATATTTCATATGGATTTTCTTACGAGGCTTGGCAGGACGCTGACACCTCTTCATACATATTTCAGTTTACTTAAACCTAAATGCATTGGATTTTATACGACTTTTCCTAGGGTAACTTCTTTCCACAAGAAACCAATTTCCTTTGGTTTCTCCTTTTAAAATTCTTAGTGTAAAGAATTGAATAAAAATATACATACTTACTCATATTTATATTCTCTAAATAAAGTATATCATTGGTAGTATTTTTTTAATATCCCCGTCAAAGCAAAACTGCGTACTCAGCGAATTTCTAAATAGAATAATCTAGTAATTAAAAAGTTATATAAAAAGAAAAGAAATATAAACAAGCGATATATTTTTATTGATTTATTTTAGTGTATATGTATGTGTTTAGTGACTACTTTGGCAATACATTACCGAATAGGCTACCCTCATGTGGGTCACTCCATTTGACGTGGAGTATACCATAAAGTAAATAAATAGAAAATCAAAGAAAATATCCAGAACATTTTATGAAATGTTCTTCAATATTACGTATATGTTAAGCAAAACAACCTTGATATAACTGTAACAATAATAATTACTGTGGCTACGATGCTCCAGTATACACAGAATGTCTCTCCAAACTAACATTCTGCATAGAGAATAAACGATTTGCCGTATAGAAACAAAAAACTTACATACTAACATGGAAATTTTTAAGTTTTTTTTTTAATTTTACCCAAAGAACAAAGATAAGTGATGCTTTTCAAGTGCATCTCTTATGTAGTACTTTGTAACACCCTTTATATTTCAGGTGCCAGCAACAAAAACCGCCCTAACATCATATTTTACTAGTTAGCACCTCAATGCCACCAACTCAAACAATATGGTTTTGGTGATACGGTTATTGGCACCATCCGGAAATGGACATTTTGGGGATTTTGGACACAAGACCACATAAAACTACTTACCAACGTTTTTTTGGACCTTAAACTATATTTTATTTGGTCTAAATGATAAACATTCAATGCTTATACATTTAATGAGGCCGATTTCCTAGAGACATTGACAATAAGGAGTGTATAATAAAAAAAATTAAAATGTACACAAAATAAAACTTAACAGTTTTAAAGTTGTTTTTGAAGGCTAAAAAGTAAAATTTGCAATTTTTTTTTGTTTTTTTATTGTGTAATGCTTTAGCATCCATTAAAAATTAAATCGTTACCATTCCAGTTACTAAGACTCCATATTTTCAGAGAGGTGCAGTTATTGGCACACCAGTGCAAACTACTATAACATTATTGCTTTTAAGGTTTAGTTATTGCTAACCCTATAAAATCTAGGTTATATTGCCCAATATGACCAATCAACTAATGAACTTTTTAAGTTTGAATTAAATTAATGGAGTAAACATTCCATTACAGTAACTTATGTTTTGGAATTATTTTTATAAATCATGTCTCCAAAGAAACTCATAAACAATATTGAATATCATCTTGGGTGTTAACATTTTATCGTCATTGAACTGAATGAATATGTGTGACAACCCTCTGGCAATGTACAGAACTACCTGTTTCTTCTGTGGCGATTTTTATTTTTTGTAATTATAGTAAAAGTTTGACAACTACTGTGTCCCTGCCAAAAATTGTACCTCTTACTCTAATCACAAAAGAAGTACAGTAACACACGAGACATTCAAATCTTACACCACACAAGGATGTCAGGACTCCCAGGGTATTTTGTTTAATGAATTACTGTTTAGGTTTTGTAAACGTATGACAATCGTATGGCTACATTCTCACTTTATTCTTAAAAGAACGTCTTGATACGAAGTAGGCTCAAGACATAGTGTTTACGTTTAGACCAATGGTCAACGGAAGCGATGTTCTCTGCCGTTGCGTGCAGTCACGAGAATGTGCGTGTGTGGACGAATATATCTACACTCATCGGCCATTTGGCTTTGTTTCTGTATCGCTATGATGAAAAAGCTTCACCATAACCTTACTCATTGGAGAAAACATTAAAGCACATATCATTTTCCTTTCCCTGCTTACCCAGCAAATTAGTAAAATGTAATTTTTATACTGTATAAGTATATAATTATTATTTTAAGGTTTTTTATAAACGTTTTTATAAAATTTGCAATATATTCATCACAATATATAATTATGTTAAAATAAACAGCAATTGGGAGAAAAATTTAGGATAGAGGTATAAATAATGGCAGGAAAGAAAAGTCTCCGATAAAAAATGTCTTCCAGGACTATAAGATTTTTAGGTGTAAAATCGTATTTAAAAATATTTTAATTTAGGTATATCAAAATTATGAGTAATAAAATCCTTACGTTAGTTATAAATCTTTGTTCGCCAAATAATTATCAATGAAATAGAGTAAATTAATACGTTTTGCTTATGATTTGAGTATAACTTAATATACAACTGGATTATCAGATTACCTGTTATAGCCTAGACATTTAAATAATTTTACTCTCCATGTTTACTTGATAAGACAGCATATTAAAAATCCTTTTATTTCTCTAAGAAAAGAAACAGAAGTATTTTTTTAATTACATTACATCATATAAATACCTGCAAACTTTTTTTCTTTTTTCCAGGTACTGGCTACTTTTCCCCAAGTCCTAAAAAGCTACTAAACTAATTAGTGAAAGGCTGGTATTCTTTTAGACGTTGAACGAAGGAAAGTGTAGTTTGTGGTGCAACTTTAAAACGTTATATATGACGTTTAGAGGTAAAGAGCTGGCCCTGTGTGTCAAACGTCGCGTCGCTGGCTTTCGATCCCAGCCGCAGTGACTCCCGTTCCATCATGAGCGGTCACCTAGGTAACTCGCTGTCTTGACATAATAGTAAGCAATTTAAAACCTAATATGTAAAACTTTTAGCTCAAAAAACAATTTACAGCAATCCAACAATTTTTTTTTATTTTCTTCTTTAAAATAAGAAAAATTAATTCGTAGATTTTTGCGAATAATTTTGTAACATAATAACATCAAATTGTTCATTATTATTTCATACAGCACATAGACCAAAGGAAAGGAAATATCCATCATTTAGCCGTATATTTGCAAATAATTTTGTTAAATAATAACATCAAATTGTTCATTATTATTTCATACAATACATAGACCAAAGGAAAGGAAATATCTATCATTTAGCCGTATATTAATTCATCATCCCTAACTATAAACCGTATCAAGAATGTTTTATAAGTTCCGATTGATTGTCGAGAGCAATTAAACTTTTATAAAGAGCATTAAGAGTAATTAGCTCCTTCAAGGAATCTCGTTTCTTGATCGTATTACTTTAACTGAGAATCAAGTACAATATAAACCCTGTTTGTAAGAAAATTCTGTGAAACTTTGGAATATATGGCATTTAGATTACTGAACCTTTTTTAATAGCGGATCCAAATTAAGTTAAATAATTAATTAAATAAATACTCTTAGCATCATTAAGAACTTATGAGATAAATAACTAAAGTGATAACAGTGTCTAGAGGTATTCCATTATAT
The DNA here is from genome assembly GCA_035578135.1 of Flexamia atlantica. Lineage (NCBI taxonomy): Eukaryota > Metazoa > Arthropoda > Insecta > Hemiptera > Cicadellidae > Flexamia > Flexamia atlantica. The sequence continues at coordinate 64,872,548 of JAQJVK010000003.1, read as the reverse complement.
AAACGTCATATAAGCTATACTATTTATTAGATGGCAACAAAGTATCAGTACCATCGCCGATGCCATTGCTTTTATACTTTATTGTAAATGGTCTTTGGTCCACTTAAAATGAGTCCAAATCTGCATAAGGCAAATCGTGAATTAATCACAAAATCTGTGAAAACACTCTATTGTACAACTTTCTAATAACGAACTATTTTTAAAAAAAGTCTCAAATGAAAATTACAATTACTCGTACAAACGCACAAACGAAAATGCCCACAGCTCTATAGCTGTTAAATTCACTATTGATGAAGGGTGCAAATGTATTCCAATGGCGTGCAGATGTGACGGTCTAAATAGCTCCATCAACATCCATCAACACTGCTTTAACATGTTGGTGGGAAATGATGGGTTTACTTCTCAGAACCGTCCATAGCAGCACGAATGAGTATGAAATGGTTCGAAGGCATGGCCATGGCTTTGCTATGTAAATGTTATTATGGTCAACTAATGTTGATTGGGAACAGCGACAAAAATAGTTCTAAAACAAAAAAAATTTGTCATATCAAACTAGTAAAAAAGAGTGAAATAATTCTTCTTAAATTATATCTCAGAACCTTTAAGGCACAACAAAGAATATTTAATTTTTGTTTTGTAAATTTCTATTTTGAACAAAAAAATATGTAACAAAGATATGTAACAATGATAGTATTATTCATAAACATGAAAAAAATATAATTAAATACTGCTGTTTTAGCTTTAAAAGCTATATTTTTTTAACTTTCTACAAGGCTGCTGAAATGCTTTGGAGTTTTTGAGCATTTGAAAACCAACCGCTGCTGGCTAAACTGTCTTTTTTATAAAATTGATATGGTTTTAAACATGATTGAAACCATTAAATGCCCACTGAAGGTTGGGTAATAATTCATTTTATAGAATGATAAAGTTATTTTTTTAATCATCCCCTCCGTGAAATAATTGAATATGCTTGGACGTCATCTATTATACAGCTTCAGCAGTGATAGAATATTTTGGATGAACCTTTAAAAGCATGGCTATAGTAAACACTGAGGATTGTAATTATTATTCTCGGATTAAATAAACATCTTACGTCATTACGTCTAGATAGCGATGAAATAGATAGCGAGATAGTGATTGGCGAGATATTGTAAAAATTAATGGGGTTTTAAGTTTTATGGGAAAAATGTAGTACGGGGTGCCACAAAGGTCAGTTTAAGGGGCAATTTTATTTGTTGTCTTTATAAATGATTTTTGCAACGGAAACTTTAACGGAAATTTAACTGCCTTTGCGGATGATACTGAACTGTGCTATTTAAAAAACTCGTGGGACTTAATTCATATTCAAATAAGCTAAGGTTTAGATACTATAAAGTGGTGGTTTGTAGTAAATAAGTTAGTTTTGAGTTCACAGAGAACGACTTATTTAAATTTTTGCCTCAGACAGAAAGTCATTTTACAGAGATTGTAATATACAAATGCAATTTTCTTATGCACGGCGTGAATTGTGGGAATTGATCAATAATAAACTATATGAAGGTATATGAAATGTATGTGATTCATTTTATTTTAGCTTGTATATTTTTTCCTTGTGTATTCCTGTTGTTTTCCTTTCCTTTTATGTCCTTTCCAATTTTCTTCATATTTTTAATATTATACACCATTTGTTTCATATTATTTCATTTGCCGCACTTATCTTTTCACAGAAGATAAGGTTTTTGTACAGCTCCTGAACTCATTATAATTATTTAATTTTCTAAAGGAACCCCTAAACAGATACTATGTCTTAGGGGCCCTATTTTTCTGCATACTATTGTTTTGTAAAGATCAGCCTGGTTTTGTAGACTTGTTTACTTGTAATATAAATTGTAACGTAATATACCAAAATACTGTGCAGAAAATAAAGATTTATTATTTACGTAGTGTGGTGAAGACGGTTTTTTTATGTATACAGTAAGTTTGTGGTGAATCTTTTCTATAATAGCGATACTGTAATAAAAGCAAACTGGCGATTTGATCATATATCATTTCCTCACGCGCACTTGCTCGTGAACGTACGTACGTTGCTTAAGGAAATAACCACTATAGTTAAATGTTTTGGTCTCCTGATAATGAAAAACTAAAAAAGTCTAAACACTTTACTTTTAATTTGTAAAGTTTATCTATATTATTTTGTGATTCGGTTAGTTACTTTCATCAATCCTGACAGTTTGCAAAGTTACATGTATTTCGTCTATACAAGCAAAATTTCTGTAACATAGTATTCAACAAGACTTCTCACATACTTTACTTAAAAGGCATACTAAATAAAGACTAAATAGATAAATAAAAAAGGATTGCAATCGACGATTGAGCATTGAAATAAAAATTATTTTAGACATTAATTTTGAAAAAGTTTATGTTAGCTAAGTTCAAAGAGTAAAAATACACGGTTTGCATTTAAAATCGGTTTGACGTCAACTTAATAATTAAAAGAACAATTTCAACAAAGCCTCCTAAATCACTATTCAAGAAGGTTTCGGTGTGATTATAATTGTAGGAGGCAAGAACCTCTCCAAGGGATTAACATAAGGTCAGGACCACACACTAAAGCAACACTGGTGTGTATATAGCTGCCTACTGGTCGGGCTGGATATTTGTGCTGTGCTTGCTTGGACGACGCTCCCTTTCTCCTCACAACAACATTGGGAGATTGGGAGAAGTCTGGGTGTAACAAAGGCCTTATCACTAGCAGTATTATTCAGTACGCTAAACCTGTTTTGAGGTCGTAACAAAATGTTGGATTAAATCATCCTATTTCAACACTGTTTGTTTTTTGTCTAAATTATTCAATAATTTTTAATAGTTTTAAAATTTAATTTTAAACGTGTGTTCTGCCTACGCAGAAGAAATAGTTCTGTTAAGGAAATAATTCTGATTTTAAATTAGAACAGTAAAAGTATTGATTATTATATCAATAATAAGCACATTTCTTTACCGAATCACGTTTCTAAATTGTGGCTTCAGCCACAGTTCGTCTTCAATTTTGTTTGCGTAATTTCGTTAGTGTGTAAATAGTTTAATTTTGTATAAAAAAAACCTGGATTTGACCTGATAAGACATAGGTCTTTCATCAGTTAATTCTTTTTAACGATCTGTTCGTTTTTATCATGGGATCTAAATGAATTTCTTAAAGAGCATGTATGTATGTTATAACTTATTTGCAGAATTAATAAAACGACGCTATTTCATTGTTTTACTTCTTGATTTGTTAATTAAGTATAAACAAATGTATAAATTCATATTATTGCTTTGTTTTTCATTTAGTTATGATTGCATCGTGTAAGTAAACAACGCAGCACAGAGTCTTTTTTTCAGACGACTGCTGGCAGGGACTGTACTTTCAAGCTGGCCAGAGGTTGTTTGTCAGAGCCCGAACAATAGATCGACACTATTGATACCCCAGTAGGCTTTGGCTGGTAAGAGAAACTATTAAAATACTGAAGTATGTTTCAACATTCGTTTTTATATCACTTGATATTCAATATGGTGGCACGGATATGGGTGGCACGGATATTCGTTTTTTTTCTCTCAAAACGAAGCACTTACTGCTTTGAGAAAAGGTACGGAGTTATTAAAAACTCAATCAACATGTAGGCCTATACTTGCTTTTAAAAAATGTTTCTTTAAATACGTAAAATAACACTAATGAGAGTATGGTTTCTAGAATAAGATCATATTTATTACAGAGCTCGATTAAAGTGGTTTTGCTACAGTTTTTGTATTACAATATTAAATTATATACAATATAGTCTTCTCGCAAAAATGTTTACCACGATCCTACCGGCAACATATTTAATGTGTTGCCGAAGAGATCGTGGTAAAAATTGACCTTTACACCATTTTTGTACTTGAATGTTAAATTTCACGGCAATCAGAGTGTGATGAATAGCATTCCAATGGTGGACTTTGAAGCTCACCAGATTACTATATTTCAGCTTTGGCCGTTTGACGTTGATTTTATTGTTAAATCTCAGTCATCAGTGTATTTCGCTTTATCAAAAAGAAAATCCTACTGTGCCACCTGCGGTATTACATAGTGTGATTAAAATAGTAGTTGAAAACATTAGACGATAAACACAAAAAAGTGCTTAGTTTATCACATAAAAATTACACAGCTATCCAGATACGAAGATTATAAATTTGCTAATGTATGTCATTGCAGAGTTTATTACACAGGTGGTTTTATGCGGTGAAACTTTTAGACTATCCTAGTTGATAAGGAATATAACAATGATCTTAGACATTTGCTAGAATATAATACTCAGGTAATAACGTATTAATACACTTTTTCGATGTATTAAAATACTGAGAGTACTGGTTTGAATGTGGATGTACTCCAAATATTTCAAAATTAGTTCAGCACTTAATATTGGTTGTTTCAATGTTGTTATTAGTTGATCTATACGACAATTGAGAAAGGAATAACATTTAACTATTAAAGTACCAATAAAATAATCGTCCTTTTCTGACTTTTTACTAGAAAATATTTTAAACTTCTGTACAAATTGCTTTTGAAATTCATATGTGTATTGCAATGTTGTTACAATGATTGACTTAGATCCCCCAACCCATCCATATTTGGAGTTTTATTTTCTGTTCACTTTTCAGTTATTATTAGGTAAGAAATCAGCCGATAAATGTTTTTAAGTTTTAAGCAATTTCAAAACCAAGTTAGGTGTGCTTCTTAGTAGAGCTGAAAATATGGGTTCATTTACGTGTCAGTAGAATAATTTTCTTATATTTTTAAGGAAATCATAAAACTGACTCCTTTACATATTAAAAGAAATGTTGCGAAAAAACTAGGTAAGAAGATCTAAGATAAAAGTTCTAAAAGCACAAAAGCTATATATTATTGATTTTTTTCACCTCAACTGCCCGTCGCCATGTGCGGCGATCGAAGACAGCGAGGTACCGTAGCGGCAATAGTCACATAGACCAGCCAGAGGTGACCGCTCATGAGGGAACAGGAGTCGCCCGCCGCTGGGATCGAACCAGCGAAGTTTGGGATCGAACATATCACAAGGCAAGCGCTTTACCCCTGAGCTACCTCGGTATTTTATAGCTATATCTCATAGCTCTAAAAGTTATGTAGATAAATATTTCAAAAATTAAAATTATACGAGAAGGTCGACACTTTTTACAAATGATATTCTTTTTAAATTAATATAATTAATGTAATGTCCCTTTTGCACCTTTGGTATTAATAACACAAATTACTTAATCAGTTGCAAATTCATGCTAGAACGACGTGAACTAGCCACTGACAACTTCTAACGCCAGTCGGCGCTCTTCAAAACAACACACTCAAACTAACCAAATTAAATCCTTCCATGCCATACATAATAAATCACGCGAAAATATCGATGTTATTTATTACTCTTGCCACAAGTTAAAAGCCCCTGTTTATTTCAGGTTGAAAATAACACTTTTAATCTTCATAAGAGAAACTCTTCATGACAAACCATTCATAGTAAAATGTTTTACCCAATACCCTTCAGCATTAATCTGACAGGGCGAAAAGGAAGTCATTTTTCCTCAAATCATGTCAATATTCCAATTCCTCTGACAACTTAACTTCCATGAAGACACCCTTCACATCACGTGACGTTCATTCTTAAGGGAACTTGTATTTGGGATTACTTAAAAAAAACATTACATGTGTCATAATAAAAGTTTAAATCTCGTCAAATTGATCTTCTGTAGATTGTGAGTAAATGTGCAGCAAACTATACTGCTCTCCAATTTGTTATCTATAACATAAGAACATAAGAACAAACTCCAATAAAAACGCAAAATTAAAATTTCAAATTAATATATATTTACTTTTTTTGCTCATGTTAATGTGATGTGTAATTTAGACTTTATTTTTACGAGCAGTTTTGGCTTTGAACAGTATGAGTTAGACAGTTTTCGATGTAATTTTACCAAGATGATAGATAAGAAATGTATTCGCTGAATAGTCATAATTATGTGTACAATATAAAATAATCAAATATAAAAAAATAGCTCATTAAATTTAATTAGTCGAATTAGTAAAATAGAAATAGATCAAGAAAGCAAAAATATAGATCGCCTGGAATGAGGCTAAGTCTGTATAAAACAGCAAACTTTAAAGAGCTTGAAGCTAATCGGAAATCGTGGAATGCGCAGTCATTTGTCATTTTCTTATTTATATCCCCCATAAATCTGGCTTTGTGTCAATCCACCTGTTGCTCTCCCCCCCTCCCTTTCTTTATCATTCTCTCTCTCTCTCTCTCTCTCTCTCTCTCTCTCTCTCTCTCTCTCTCTCTCTCTCTCTCTCTCTCTTCTTCTTCTTGTTCTCTCCCTCAAAAATAAATATCCAGGATTATGTTCTTTCGTTTTAATTAGGCCTAATGTAAAATATCAACAGGGGATGACAGGGGCGGTGGAAGGAGATTTTTGTTAGGGGGTCAGAAACATATGGTGGGGGTCTACATACGAGGGGTCTGGGGGTCTACATACGAGGGGTCTGGGGGACCCCTCCTCCCCAGTGTAAGGAGGGGGTCCGGGGGAATTTCTTGAAAATAAAAGCCTAAAAACGTGTTTTTTAAGCTACATTAAGCATATTTTTCTTCAAGCACAAGTAACCAAGTAAGTGTGTACACTGGGGCTAAATGATGGTATACACGAATAAAAATTACAAACATGAAATTACTAAGAAATGCAAAGCCTTTTTGTAGAATTATTTCATGTACAAAAAAAAAAATAAACATGTACAGAATGCATTATATCCTTCAACTTTTTTATGAACCACCCTGGCCCCTGACCCTTGACCCCCCTGACCCTTGACCCCCTTGACCCTTCCTAAAATTTCAGGGGGGTCAACTGACCCCCTGACCCTCCGATTCCACTGGGGATGACTAGGTTTCGTTTTGTAGTAATGGTGCTTATTTAAGGACATATATTTCTTCACAAGAACTTTTAGTCCATCAAATTAACTTTTTGACATTTAAGACAATGCTAAACCATACCACTCAGAAAAATACACGAACAAACCGACCAGTGAAGCAATAAAACTGAGGACTAATTCAAGTTTTTTAGTCTATAGATATTGTAAATTATGTACTAATGGTAACATGGTAACAATTCAAAATATAATCTGAATGAAAGTATACTTCCTTTCTTTTTGCTAAGATGAGACTTACGTCGTTCATTTATTTAGTCATTCAAATATACTTAATTACAAGTTCACCTTTCAATGTAGGATTTTCGCAGGTCATGTATTTAAATGACATTTCAGGTTGTACTTTTTCCATTAAATACAAATCAGCCGAACTTTTTGTATCAGATTATATAGACATAAAAATAAATCATGTGTCTGGGAAAGGTAATAGAAAGAACATTTTCCAATAGGCCTGTGCTGAAAGTTAAACGTGGAGCTGATTATAGAATAATCATTTAACGAGCTGATTTAGACAAACATCGACAGGTTAATAGGTGTATGCTTTGTAAAACTTACTCATAGGTCTTTATACTAAACTGGCCATTATAACAATCATTAACATAACAAGCATTTAAAGCTAAACTTGCATTTTTAAACGCTCTAACGGACAGTTTCGGCGTACCTTTTTACAAGGTAAACATCAGTAGACGCAGAAGCTGTTTGCATAAACAGCCGCAGTGCGGGAAACGTGGGAATATCAGCCGTTAAAAGGAGAAGATACTCATTTGTATGTAAAACATTGCTGCCAATGCTGCCAAGAACTTTTTGAGACAAATGCATTCCTCAGATTATCTTTACTACCTTATTTCGTCTCTTAGGAAGGTGTTATTTGAAATCAGGTCATGTTACTTATCATCGTTTCTTTTGATAAATTTTAACGAGTCTACTTATCAAGCCAATATTATATAAAGGAGTAAACTCTGAATTAGTTTTTGTAACCCAATTAATTACTGTTTGTCTTTATAGCCTTATAAATAATACATATCAAATGATTGAATTATTTTAAAACTATTTTCATATTATGTTTTGAGTATTATTTAGTTTCTAAAGCATAAAAATAAAATAATAAAAGTACTGTACATGGCTGAAACATAAAAAAGCATTTCCTGTCATGAAACCTTTTATGAAAAGAATAAAAGTTCTAGGTGTATTACTTTAACATACAATTTTTAGAGGAAAAGTATAAATATTTTTATTAAAATCATAACAGCGTATCAGTATAATTGAAATGTATCAAAATACAACATAACTAAAATCCTTGAGAACTTAACCTTCAATAACGTCATTTCTTCCAATCATACTCTCCGTAAAATGTAAATATCTAAAGAGTGCGCATGGTTGTCACTTGCATCGCTCACACATCTGCAAGAAGCCACTTTACAATGTATAAAAGGCGATGGAAATACGGTTTGAATAACACATGAACTGGCCTCTCTAAATATTCAGCTGCCATTGAGGCGGCTTGAATGTCAACATCCTAGAGCTCGGGCCGTCCATGACATTGCTGAAGATATGCGGAGGACTTGGTGAAATGAATTCAATGAGATACTGTAACATAAAGATAATCTAAAAATTCTTAAAGATTAATTATGACAAACATCTAAGAAGAACCAAGAAATACTATATTATATCTTAGCCATATATGTGTGTGGATGGTAAGGTATATATGTAAATGCTTTGTCAATGTTATTCTGTTAGAGTAAAAGTTTAGAAACACAAAAAATATTATTTTTTACTTAAAATTGTAAATTTTAAAGTAAGTATTCAAGATTTTAAAAAGGTTCCCTTGTTATTTATTAACAAAATATTAAAAATCCAGAGGTAAAATGGAATAGAAAAAGTTTTGTTTGAAATTCATTGTTGGTGATAGTGTTTTTATGTTTTGTTTTTGATTTTTTCGGATATTTGTTATCACTGATTAGTAAAAAAAAACATTCCATATGCCAGATCCCAAAACGTCGTAGAATAGACAAGGTGGTTTTTAAGTCCCGATTTATGAAATTACAGAAATTTGCTTGGATAAAAAAAACTTGTATATGTGAGGTTGAGGTAAAGGTTAATTTAAAACTTAAACCAAGGAAAATCATAACACATCTTCTCCGTTGTACCATTTTTTGGCTAAACTAATACACATTTTAAACATATTATATATTAGAAATTAATTTAGAATCTTTCCAAAATACGCATTTCAGAATCTATCAAAACCAGCAAATAAAATAAATGGAATTATTAAACTGCCTTTCGTTCGATATAAAATTATTTAAAGGCATTGAAATAAACTTAACTATTTCAGCGTGTTTGACTAGAAATATTTAGTTAAGTATAGAGTAAATATGGAGCCTGGAAGAGAGCTAATTCTATCAGTAGACTAGTGGAGATTACGACATTGAGGTAGGGCGGCCGCAAATGTGGTCTTGAATCTAGTTAAACTGATTAGCAAGCTTTACTAGCAGTCTCTTTTACCGAAACCCATGAGGTCCTTAAAGTGGGAGAGCTGTGGAATTTATATAAGTCAAGTCTAAAAAGATCGTGGTTATAAGCCCTTAGGAAGATGAAACTTATCTCACTCTTCCTGTCATTTTATAGCTTCAAACATTTAATTAAGGTTTTAAATCACTTCCATGTCATATTTATTCGGAGCACTGAGCTATTTTTTCATTATTCTCCTTGATTAAATATCCATTTTAGAAGTAAGAGTTTGTCCTAAATTTAATAATGAAATCAAAATAATAATTTAATAACTAAGGTAATTTAATTTCATTATTTATATATTCCAATCCAGGGTCACAATGAATAATATATCACCACTAAATTGAATGAATGAATAAATGATTAAAAATAAATAAATAAATGAAAATGAGTTATTTCCACCATTACAATATAGTTTAAGCAATATATTATAACAAAATATTAAATTTAAGTAATGACCTGTGCCCAGTTGTAGGTCAGTATTAAAATTAACAGAATACAGTTACAGAAGTATAAAATCATACTTTAAACATGAACAGTCAACAGTGCTTGTTAACACTGTTTAACGCCCAAAGTAATTATTATAACTCAAATTGTTTATATTTTACAAAAAAAATTACACTGCCATAAATTTTAATAGAAATGTAAACTTTCTTAAAATACCTTCACAAAACCTCATATGCATAACTTAATATTAATTATCTCTTTAGATTATCAAGTTATATAATAAGCGCCAGTACTTATTAATTTTGGAAATCCGCTTTCCTGACGTTTTTCTGAGTCATTTAAATGAACAAAAACTACAGCTAGAACACCCATAAAAAACCCAATAGGTTTGTTTCTTATGCTTTTGTTAGAAACGCAAAAATTTTATATCAACCCTAAATAACCATTGTTATAATTGACTCAAGTATATTTTTGGAAGCCAATGCAAACTATTAATCGATTTATTTCAATATACTGTACTGTATTAGGGGAATAAAATTCGGCATTCCCCATCTGCTTCAAAGAGTTCCAAAAATGTGAAGGAACTCTATTCATGTTTTGTAATTTATTCATATTATCCAACATATTACGTACTATTTTCTTCAATTCTGTGATTTAAAAGCCGAACATTTCGAAAGTCCACTTAACATGCGGCCTCTGTTTATGTAATGGCCTCCAAGTGCAGCCAGCCTGGATCGTCTCTCGGGGTCTGTACAGCGCTACGCCTTGAATACATAACTGGAGTTTGAACTTTACCACTCAATGGCTTGCATAAAAAAACATTAGAAACATAAAACTGTATGTAATGAACTAATAGTTTCTATATCTTTGCAAGGAAATAATGACTTATTGTGTAAATAGCAAAAAGCTTTGCAAATAGCTACAAAATTACAATCATCAAAAAACCTAATGTACACAGATAAAAACTATTACGTTTATTTCGTAAACAGATGTTAATTTACGTTTCAAGGTTTTTATTTTTTACCTTGGTTTAATGACCTTAGTTTAAAATAGTAATAATAGTATAACTATTCAACATAACATACAACAACCGTTCAGGATTGTTCCAAAGATAGCATACATCCCCTCGTCAAATACACTTTTAACGCAATTTTAATTATTTCTTTACTTTATTAACTCTCTTTGGTATTTTATGATTTTTAATCAACATTGTACTGTTCGTAAAATCATGTTTTCGACTTCCTCTTATCTTTAAATCATTACAATTGCTCTTTTCAGTCGTTTTTATGTCCTTTAGAGTCATGTTAACAAGGTTTTTTCTTAGAAAGGTTAACTACATTTAAAACCAAGCACTGTACACAAAATATGGCGAAACATTTTGTGATTTTCGTAATCTCACACAACTATACAGCTTGATTTAACTTAAGTTACAGATCAGGTTTGGTTTTATGCATATATTGTGTTATAGCACAAATAAGTTATACCACTCGTCCCCAAATCTGGAATTTGCCTATTGTTCCGAACAGAAACTTTTTGAACCCATCTATTGTGTTTTTCGTTATCCTAATTATCATTGCAATCATTGGCCTTTTAATTAATGATCTTAGCTATGCAATAAGCTGAAATAGCTATTTGTGTATTAAGAGCGCAAAGTACGTCATTGCTGCTCGAGAATTGTAGATGGCCGCAAGAAGCTTTAGCTGAGGGCGGCCAAACATTTCGAGAGCGGCAACACTATTTGTGCTCGTAATATACACAATATTTTTCCACCACCATTATTTAAACAGTTTAACTTATTAACTAACCTGTACACAAAGGTTCATTGAGGTTATGTTTGCTTATTCTATTGGAAGGAACCGGAAGTTAGTGTGTAGAAACGCCGACAGTGAAATCAGCTGATTTAGAGCAAGGCAGCTAGAATTTAGAATACGGTGAGTGACAAGGGAATTCTGACCAATAGAAACTGTTCTTTGGTGTTTGACGTCATAGTTATCTCTCTTGTGTGCCACCTTAACCTAATAAGTAACACTGATCTAGCGAGCGAAATTGGCCATTCCCGCTCGCTTTGCGAGCGAGAATGAAATGAAAGCGGAAATGAACAGTTTTGCGTACAGTTGACAGGTGTGGCAATGTGATAATATCCATGCAGTGGTAGGAAAAATGTTGAAGGATTAACAATGCTATCTACGCTAGAATTGCACTCATCTGTTTATTTTTGCTTGAATAGAGAATGCTTGAATTCTTTATTAAATATTTAGTTTTACGATAAACACAGCCCCAGATGGCTTTCTGCCTGGTTTATACAGGTACAGAGGTCAGCAATGGTTACAATAAATAAAAGCTGTCAGTGTATCGGTAAGTCTGTGTGGCCAACCAGAATGATTACCTTTATAAATATTATTCCTTGGATCCTTATTGTCTCATTTGGAACTTTTATCCCGGCGGAGCTTGGATACCCAGTCGTGTCCGAGCTTGAAGGGAGTGCGAATCATCCTGACTCGACCATATGGGACAGGAATAGGGACCCTTAACTGATGGTCCAGGGTCTGTCGGTCTGGAGGGCGAACTTCTCTGGATAAGACTGAACTGCAACATGGAGGTCTCCTCGATGATGGTCCTTATCTGGGGCCCTGGAGGATCGTCAGTTTTGATTCGCCCCTTGGTGGATGGAGGTACCGGTGAAGCCCTAAGGAAAGGTTAGGAATACCTCTATCTCTTAGTTTTATTCTGACGTAAAACAAATCCTGATAATTATTTCACTTTGAATAATTTTATGCGTGTAAACTCAAATAAGATGAAATATGAGTAATAGTAGGAAATGTAATCTCGAAAAAGATGTTGTTTCTGACACGTCTTCGACGTTTGACAATTTTGTTTGAATAGTAATATTTCTATTAGGTTTCAAAATCAATTATCTTAAAGAATTAGTTATTACCTCCAGTATCATAAAGGGAAGTACATAGCTTATGTGGTAATCCCTAACGTCACCACGTAAGTGAAGGAATAAGTTTTTCAATATTACTTTCCCTTTGTGCCTTCACAATAAAACTCCTGCATAAAGAAGCCAGGCAGGTTTGTAATAAATCTGGCAGGTATCTCAATGAACATGATCAAATACTTTCTTCTCATAACATTTAATACCCAAAATAATAAAAATTAATCGCTACAAGTTGCAATAAAATTCAATATTCAACCGAAAAATCTTAATTTATTAAATAACATATCTCTGTTTTCCTTTTGTAACTACTGAAGAAAACGCTCAACATGAATAAATTATTTTAATCTCAAGTTTTATTGAAATCTTAGGTAAAGGTACGTGCAGTTTATTTTAAAACAGCCTTTCAATCCAAGACAAAAACCACTGACAAGTGAATTTAAAAGTTTTACTTAATTTATTATTTACTAGCTGTTGGTAACCCGCTTCGCTGGGTTGAAAAATCTCATGGGGCCTCAATATTAACCCCAAAAGACGTAATTTGGAAGCAAGCTCTAGAACGTCTGTTATGTAAAAATTCAATATATTTTGTTGTTTCTCCATAAAACTATTTGAGAAAATCGGGGATTGCATATTTGGTGGTAGCAGTCCTATTTGCCCTTCCAAACAGCACATATTATATTGTTCAATATAATCTGCATTTGATTGGAATGTAATGTACCCTTCAAATCATAGTTCCCTTGCAAACAGCTTGTAAAGTTTTTATAATTTAAATCAGTTTCTTCCGTTTGATCCCTTTTTCGAAGGTTCTTCATTATCTCGGTTCTGATTATTTCTTTCATCACCTTGTGCGTCTGTCTGCCTTTCTGTTCCAATCTTTTACGATAGTGTTTTTTTATGTCGCTGTGAATTTTCCCTTGATACTTTTTTATGTGTTTCTTTTTCTTCGTTGTTCCATTTTTGTGCAGTGTTTAGTCTTTGTGATAACATACAACATTGCAAACATTTTCTCGAATATTTTGATATTTTATGATCTTATTTTTACTACTAATTTTTAATTTAAAACCAAAAAAATATGTAACTCTACATTTAGTGTACTTTATGTTTTTAATAACATAACCTAACAGTAAAAAAATTGAAAATGTAAATAATAACATATTACTAAATAAGACGGTATTCACCTGATGTGCAAAAACAAATTGTAGGTGCCGCATTCTGTTGGCAACCACTGTAACCACGATAACTATTTCAAATTAAACCATATGTATTGATTTAAACAAATAAAACAAAAAGTACTCACAAAATCCTTGACATAGGTCCCTTTAGGACGATCCTGTGCCTAAACCCTAAAAGATATCGAAACCCAACTACCATAGTGTACATCATAAGATTCCAAACATTAATTTGATACCAAGATCAAGGGTCTACGACGTGTAGTTTTGGCTGTAGCACTAAATATACCAACACACAACTCTTCTTTTATATATATATATATATATATATATATATATATATATATATTGATTTTATAAGGCTCTGCAAAATACCAGCAATGTTTGCATTCCATGAACACAACACGCATTTTGACAAAAACCAATGAAAAAACTTGAATATGATGCTGCTACTTAAATATTGCTAAGCAAAAACGTTTATTTGTAGTAAGAAGCAATCTGTATCTAAGAATTTCGTGTGGTGAGCGCTTAAGCAAATTTAATGCGAAAGCAAGCAAATTATTCTAACATGGAAAGTATATAACTTATCTCAAGTCAGGTTTGTCCTTTGACATAATATTACAAGTGAATATATGACATTCCAGGATTTTGTACTCACAAACTTATATTTTTAGATAAGTATTTCCTCACATATCACAAAGATAGGAGCTCACTTACTAAAGTCATATTAACCCTAGAAAGGCCAAATGGTGAGCTTCTTTGGGGCCAGGCAGTTTTTGCCTTCCGTGCAGCATTTTATGTTAACAGTTATAAAATACCTATTTTTTACCAAAACATATAACATTATATACCATTGGATTTGGGACATTCTGTAGAATCTAAATATACTAACAAACCCTGAACCTTTGTTCCAACAAAAATGGTACATGCCAAAAACAAAAAAACAAACACTTGCTAAAAACTAAATTTCAAAAGTAAGGCCTTCCAAAAAATAGAAAAAAACGTTTTTACGAAAATCATAGATATACAAGTTGTTTGAAATGTATTTCCTTACACAAAAACACAAGAATATTTGAAACAACTGTAAACGTTTTTGAGTTATAGCGTGAAATGTGAAACTCTACAATTGTTTTGAATTTTGCATGCCTATATACTTTTTAGGCCTACACATAGTAAAAGGTCTAGAAAATAATAAAAACACATATCTTCTGATAGAGCAGTAAACATAGAACAAGAAAAAATAAATATCTGTATTTATACTTTTTCCGTAAATATAGTATTTCAGTTTGAAAATAAGTTTTGTTTTTTACTTACGGGATATTACACAAAAAACTAACAACTTCTAACACACGTAAAAAAATAATTATTGGGTGTATAAAAATTCTAAGATATACAAAATGTTTGAAATTTTGTACCGAATCAGAAAATATATAGTTTATTTGAAATAAAACAACTTATAAGGGTTTTAAGTGGTAAAATATAAAAAGAGAACATTTTTTTTATTTACCGCTCTGTTATAATCTGATATCAGAGCAAGATTTTCTTCAAAACACTCTCACTTTCTTGATTTTATGGAATATAGCCTTTTATCATACCGAATGAGTCAATAAGAAAAATGTATAAAAATAATAATATTTTTTTAGTAGGTAAACCATGGAAACAACGTCAATGTATGTTTATAAACAATTTTATTTTGCTTATCTTTCTCACAACTCACAAAAAAACCTGGAGTCCAAGTTTTCTTCCATTATTCATCACTGATTTACACATAAATACCTTCTGATAACAATTTTTATTCACTAAAGCAGTCACAACTAACAAATACAAACTTATAACCGACAGCTGTGCACCACAACAAAGAATCATCTGGCTGCAACGCGATAGGCCTACAACACAACTGGTGCTCTGACGAATTGAGACATTCCATAACTTTGACCAACTGCAAAAACCAAAATATCACTCCAGGAAACTTAGAACTATACTTAGATCGGTAGAGGATTTCTTCCTCTTCATTTCTGTATTTTTCTTTTTTTCAATTCCATCTACAAGCAGAATAATAAATACTTATCCAAACGACTAAAAAAGTTGTTTGGCCCTACAGAAAACTCTTACCGACTTAGTTTACCGTGTCTTTGTAAAAAAATCACAGCTGGTAAACTAATGACGCTAGACCAAATCTTTCAACAGACGAAGTGTAGAGAAAGAAAGAATGAATTGAGTGATACTACCCTCTAGCTTCTACGACGAAAAAAAAGCTTCCACGAATTTTACAAAATGGCCCATTTTGCCTCCACTGCTCGCTCGGCAGTGCCGCGGAACGGGACGGTCAAAATTTCAATATATTTATCTAATTATCCTGCCGTTATAGTAAACATAAATAAGTATATTATGTATGGAAATTGAAGCTAATTTCATTATCTTTCCAATGGTTTAATTGTCTTTGTGATTACTGCAATTTAACAGTGCGAAATATTGGTTAGAACAAAAGTCTGTAGCAAACGACTATAAAGGTTGTTTGGCCACCATCTTACCGTAACCTGACGACTAAAAAAGTCGTTTGGCCGTTCTAGGGTTAAAGCTTTTGAGGGATTAAATAAACCTACCCATTAATAACACATAAATTCTAACTTATTTTACATCCAATGCTTGAGCATGCATATAGATTAAGTATTTAGGTAGGCCTATAGTGTATTCTAACTGCAATCTAAGGGCCGGATTTCTGGGATTTCAGAAATATTTCTCTTGAGTACATTACAAAGACACTTAATCCAAGTGTAAATAAATTTTGTTACCTAAAACTGCAAGAAGAATATTGAATAATCAGAGGAGAAACAATTAAATAATAAACTTTAAGATTAAAAATTATAATACTGAATTTCTAAACTACAACTCAAAGCCAAATCCTTAACATTATTACCAAAGGAGTTCTAGGTATTAATAAATTAATGGGCTGAAAGTGAAGTTCTCATCTAATAACACTTGATTGTAAATGTGTTTAAATCTCAAGTTTTAATCCGAAACAACTTATAAACTTTTAATGGAGCGTTATTCGTAACTTTTGACTTACTTGTTTTAAAAGTATACAAAACTACAAAAGCCTAATTCAACGACTCCTGACTATGGCAAACTGTGGGGAAAGTAAAATCATTAATGTTTTAGTGAAGAGGACGTTAGACAAATGAGTTGGAATAAATAATATTAGTAGATATGTTGAGTAGATTTGCGGATATTAGTAAAAATAGATATGCGGTCACTCACTTCATTCCTTGCTAATAGCAATACGTGAGTTTGTTCATGGAACGCAAAGCTTGCTGATATTTTGCAGAACCTTATAAAATAATCAATAAACAAAGTGAAATTTTTTAATTCACTTGTCAGTGATTTTCGTCTTGGATTGAAAGGCTGGAGTAAAATAAACTAAACTAAACTTACCTTTACTTACGGTTTCAACAAAACTTGAGTTGCATTGTGGGGAGCTTGCATTGTATGTCGGTTTGAACGCGGGACTTCTATCTCGGGGGCCAGGGTTCGAATCCCGCCAATCGACAACCTTGGATGTCCCGCCCGCTGAAGGAGCATCAGTAAAAAATTTGTCTTGTGAAACAAAAAAGGGCTGAATAAATTGATTTCCTCAAATTGTTTGAAAACCGACACTAGTTAGAAATTCAGTCATGCAGAATGAAAGCATATCGTGTTTTATAAAGCCTATTTATCATCAAATACACAATAACAATGTGATTTTTGCTCAAAAAATTAAAATTAAATTTAGTTACTCGTGATGCATTCTAGAACTTACCAAGGATTTCAACGTAGTTGCTTGTAAGACTCTTTCAAGAGTAAATTGTAAATTAGATTTATCTTTAAGTAAGAAGTGTGAGTATAAAAGAAGATAAAGTGGCTTTAGACTTCATATCTACTTCAGAAACCGGTTGATGACACTTCTCTTCGTCAGAGATTGAACAAAGACCCTCTTCAGCTGACCTTGAAGTATCCTCCTCTTAAGGAACGACTTAACCTCTTTCATTAGTGTCATGAATAATAATTATCTGTATAGACTTTTTTGATAGATAAGAACACATTTTGTTCAATTTTATTTACTATATTACTTTTATTCATTACATTAATTAAAGAATCAAACAAATTACCTCAATAATCAATATACCTCCACTAATTAATATACAAAGCAGTTTGATTCTCTCTTGATTTTTCCATGAATCAGCCATACTGCCCTGTATGTTTGATTTGTACCGATGATTTTAAAGCTAGTGTTTTAAGTAAACTACCAACTTGGCACTTGACAAAAAGCCATTGTGCTAAAAACATTTGTCAATTCTCATTTGTACCTCAGGAGAGTCCAGGGATACCGAGGAAGATTGAATCTACGTTGAATCACGGCTTTATCACGTTTCATAACCGATTTAATCTTGATTTGATCCAACAAACAATCATAAACATGATTACACACCTATGAAATCAAAACTTGGTTTAGGTTGAAAATCTGAGCAATCGTTAATTCTTTATGTTTATTTGGGCACTTTCAATTTTTTTTTTAAAGTTGAACCTTAATAATTTACAGACAAGAAACAATACTGTATTAACTGACCTTTCTAACTAACTAAAATACTATCGGATTATTAGCTTAATTTTGATATCTGAATTAAACCACCGAAGATCAAATTGCCATAGGCTTCAAATAAGTAATTTAATAAGAGAAGAGTACAAGTATACTCTTGTGATTTAAGAAGAAACTTGATTAAAAATAAGTTGCATTCCAGAAACATCGAAAGATAAGAAAGCAATGATTCAAGCCTGGAGCGCATATTCTTCCATTCAATAGAAATTCTTTATAACGTTTTTAAGTTTAATTTTAAAACAGCTTCGGATTTCTTGTAACCCATCTCAAATCAGACTGGTTTGTTAAATATTTCTATAAAGGAATAAGATAGAACATATCTGAATTCTACTTTCACTTTTTACTTAATCAATCACCATCCGTCAAGAAACACAATTGGGATTTAATATTTGATTTATCTCCTAAGAATTTGTAAATCAAATTATGCGGGTAACAAGAATTTTGATTTTTCACACTGCTCTGTATGACATTGCAGCTTTGTACCCGTACATTTCTTTCCATGGTGAAAATTAACATTGTTTGCAGTTTGAAGTAACACATAGTACATCAGTAAATTATTTCCCATAGTTGTTTCTTGATGCCAAAACGCCCCAATACGCCATTGATGAATAAAAATGTTTTTCCTCCACCTATCATCTAAAGTCGTCTTTTAGTCCCTGGAATAGAATACTAAAGTACTAGTTTATACTCCATAGGACTTAATTTTTCTCCCACGGGACTAAAAGTACATCTACTTTTTCTCCCATGTGACTGAAAGTATCCCATAAGAAATGCAAGGGTAGAAATCCGGCAATGTCACGATGTACAGTGAGAAAATGTGGCAACACTGTCGATTTTCATTGGTTACTCTGAATTTAATTTCAGAACTTCAGTATTTAAACTTGAGAACACAAAACCGTATGCATTTATTAGATAGGTTTTTGTAAGAATGTTTTTGTAAGAATTCAGTTGGCAACGCTGAATATGAACATATGATCTAGAGTTTGTTTTTGTCGATATGTCGAACGTTTTATATATATGATTGTTTTAACCTGCGAATTTTGGAAAGTAGTTTTTAATTAATAGTCTGTTGAAAAAATTGTGTTTTTTAATACCGTGGGTGTGAATGAAATCGTTGTATAGATTGCCTAAATGCCTTATAATATTTATTTAAATGTGGTTATGATCCAGTTTAATGGAACGAAGGATCATATGAAGGTAAAGTTATATTCTCATAGATATTGTTAATGGTGTAGGAAATATTTGTGGAGGAAAATATCTGTGTGCATCAAGGGACTAAAGTACTTTTTCTCCCTCGGGAAAATTGCATTTTAGTCCATAGATGCACAAATAACTATTAAGTAAAAATAACGGACATAGATTTATAAGAAAAGTTATCTTATATTTTTGAGAAGCTTACTTTTTGTAAAAAAAAAGTTCTATCTTGGCTGGAACATATTTTAAAACTTATCTACCTCATTTATGACTTTCCCACCTTTCACTTACTAAAAAATAAGTGTAATAAACTGAACTAAACGTGGAATCGTCGATATGAAATACTCTCAACAGCAGTACTAACTGTTAAAGAAGTCTATTTACCGTTTCCAATAAAGCTATCTCTTCCTACTTCACATTTAATACAGAATACCTGATGTATCAAAGTTCAAGAAATGTATCAAAATAGGATAAAAAATGTAATTTTCTTTGATTAAATTTAGATTTTTTATAAACTCTGAACACTTTCTTTATTTTAGGAAATATAATTATTTCAATGTGGATTTGAGTGGTATTTTTGTTCTTCTATCCCTAAAAAATACAGGTCCAGGCCAATATAGGACAGCAACAAACATGATATGTTTTACATTCCGGTAAATTAAATACATGTATTTCTTCATACAAGCATTCATGTAATAGATTGTTTGGATGTATTTGTTTTGAATAAGAAGCTGGATATTTACTTATCTCGGTTAAAAAAATATTGTTCCGATGATTTTTAAGCTCAATTTACAAATTATGGTTGTTATAAGTTGAGGTCGGCACCCATTTCTTGAAAACAGTGATTCAAGCTGATGCATTGTCTTCAATGGAGAGTTTTTAATGCTAAATATAAAGATAAAAAATCGCTTGGTGATTTATTAAAAAAAATCAAAATCAAGTTTTTGTAGTTTTATTTTACTTTCAAATTTTAACAAAAAAATACAGGCCTTAATGAAATTCAATAAAATGAGGTTTGACTAAATAACAAATGTTTATGTAATTTGAAAGACTAATAGTTCAAATTATTTAAAAGACTGCATCGAAATGCTTAATGTGTTTGTCTTGTTTTATAGGAGCTATTAATAATAAAAATAATCAAACAGAATCACGTGCTCCCAGAACTAGATCGGACAAAAGGAATCCATGATGGCAGGGAAATATTTTCCGTGAACTGCACCCAAAAACGGTGTTTAAAACAACACTAGTTTGTTCCGATTTAAAAATTTAGTTTATCAAGAAATTTAATTTGCTCCCAGTTTTGCTTGAAATTAGAAACTAGTAAAGCTTTTCTTAAGATTTCTCACGCAATATCTTCGGTGAAGAGAATTCAGCATACCAGTGAATTTTGTAGGTAATATCTTATTCTTTGTAAAGTTTAAAATAAAATGAAAAACCTAACAATTTTAAAACAATGGGTCTACGCCAGACGCACTGAAGTATTTTTCAAAAAACAAAACCACATCAAAACTACGAAGACCCTTCAAGATCATAAATTGAAACATATCTTGCTAATATTAAAAATTAAGACACACTTGTTTACATTGATTACGTTACACCTAAATTAATTTCTCGTTAAAAATACTTTCATTCGATTACAAGTTTGAATTGTGGCAATACCTAGAGTTTTGAAATTGTAAAGCAATAATTTAACAACTAATTTACTAACGTAGGCCAATGACAGAAGAGTGTAGATCTACAACACCCGCTAATCACGGTAGTGTTTCCCCGCAGTTGTTGGGATGTCGGGAATTATTTATGTCGTCTGAGTGCTGCAGACTCGCTGACGATGTGGTATTAATGTGTAAACACCATCGTGAATTTTGTATCATGAAAATAACGAGGAAAGTATTATTTTATATAAAAGCTACGTGTTATGACAATAGGCCGTTGTAAAAGTGTAAGTAAAAGTACACCACATAAACGAGAAAGAATGCATTTAACTACGAGGTGAACTATTTTAAAACCACTAATCTTATGTGATTTTAAATCGAGTTAACCTATTTAATAGTCAGTCTTGTTTCAGTTTCATTTTTTAAGCTAAAGATGGACTAATGGAACTAAATCATATTTAATCACACTTATTGAATAATATACCAAAGGCTAAACAAATAAAACTTAATAAGATCCGTAAAAGAAAATAATTTTTGTTAAAAATATTTTAATGAAAACGAGATGATGTTAAAATTATTTGGAGTATTATGGTTATATTCCTATTAATACGGAAAAGTTGAACTGAATTCATTGGGATATAAAATATCATAAGACGCAGACAATCAATTAGCTTAAAAGTATTCTTCTTCATCGATTGCTTGTTTGTTTGAGGAGTATTGACTGTTTTATAAGTAGTTTGGCTATCATTGTACTTCATAACAAAATAGTTTTTATTTTTCAAAGAATCGTTGGTTAAACGGTAGATGTAAAACTACAACAGGTATTTGACCTAAAGAGGGCACAGAAAATTTGAAATATTAATGGAGACACAAAAAAGTTATACAAGCCGAGCCAACAGTGCTATAATCCATTCAATGAAAACGTCCTCATTTTGCTTTAACTTAATTATTTATAAAGCAGTTAGTCATGGTTAAAAGGTCATAAAACACCAGCAACATCTAGGGATCCGTTACACTCTTATTACATATTTAAATAAACTGCTATTTCAATTACGTTTTACCTCACAGACCATTTATTTTTCCACCGAGTCAAAGTGAATAAGTAAGTGATCATCGCTGCATTCATTCCTCACTTCGACAAGTAGTACTCTCTAGCTTATCTACGTTACAGTAATATTGCACCAGTAGTGCAATGCAGCTTGGCTTCAGGCGCACAGTAATGTATAACGCCCCAGTGTAGTTCGCGCACTGCGGTGGAATAAAGTAAATGCTTTACTGATGTCTGAGACAGTGCAAGACACAACATAGGTACAAGATGACTTAAAAATTGCTTCTTTGACATGCATCAAGTGTTATTTACTTTGACAATAAACAAGGCAAACTTGAAACAAGGTAAACTGGAAACAAGGTTTTGAAATATATATTGGGGATTTTTTAATACATGGTTGGATATTCTTAAAGTTATAAACTTATAAAACGTGTAAAAATAAATTTGATTGTGTCTCTTAGAAGAAGTTTATAACTGAAAGGAAACTGAACTAACTTTATACTTCTTCTCTTCCACGAAAATTAAATACGTCGTAAAAAATTAATAGAGTAAGACATTAAACATTATTCTTCTAAGGAAAAGATCTTTACTTAATATTGTTTAGTTTAATGTTCCATTTTTTAGATAACTCAAATGGTAATATTAGTAAATGTTCAAAAAACCTTTTGTGTAATGCTAACAACATTTCCAACGAAAAATTTACTTTTGCTTGCTAAACATGTAGATGTTTGGCTGAGCTGTTGCTATATTAGTACTTGAGAAGACAATGGTGGAATATAATCACTTTTAAGTCGGAAATGCTTGGGAGACATATTTCTTGTTGTATGTAAATGCACCTTAAGAATTATTCCTGTTGATTTATATATATTTATAAACATTTTGTCCAACATATCTTTTTGATGAAAATGTTGAACTGTGTTTAAATATCTATCTGTTATCTAATTGGCATTATACATTATACACTACACATTCTGCATTCTAAAATGTCGAACTACCCAGCTAGGTGTTTGAAGCCATATATGAATGAGGAGTGAAGGATGACTGTGGCGCGATTTTGTCTTGTTACTCACTAAGGCCGACAAGTTTCATAGATAGGACTGTTAATTAATAGCCGAATTTACGTTTTTAATAAATTGCTCGATCATTGAATGATTAAAAAAAGAACATTTGACATACGACTATAACGATCTGTCAATTAATTTTATTAATGATAATGATTTTTATTGATTAATTGGATACATGTCATATTATAGGGCCAAACGTTTCTATCAGCAACAAAATTAAAAGAATAGGACATTTGCTATTTTTATATAAATTTATTATTCTGAGTAAGTTATACTTTTCATTTTTTATTTTCCAATTCATTCAAATATTTTAATAAGTAATACACAAAAAGTCAACATTTATTAATACTCAATCACTAAGCAATGCGTTTTAGTCCAAGAGCCCACGACCGCCAGACCTTCGTTATTTTATAAAAGCTGAAACTTTCTCAACACAATGTCTTAACAAAGATGGCAACGTCCAGCAAATATGAAATTGGGATATTAGTTGCTTTGGAAACGAAATGGTAACAAAAATGTATAAATGGTACCAAAGTTTCGTTAAAGTATAAAGCTTTATTTGTTATGTATTTTCTTTGGAGGAATGTTATAAATCACATCACCCATTGCCAGACACTTAGCGCGGTTTGAACCCCCAGCCAGACACACCTGAAGTTTAATCGTAGGTAATTAAACTTTCGTTATAGTATAAGAGCTAAATTCTATATATGTTACTTGGAGGACTATCAAAAGACGTTTTCTCAAAAGCCAGACAGTTTCGATGGTTTCCAACCCTTGCCAGACACGTTGAAAGTTTGACTTCTGTGAGGAACTGTTACTTTTACATACGTTAGATTTGGTTTCACTCTCGATTTAAAAGCATAATTTTATATATTTTACTTTTAGAATAACTATCTGAGTATATTCCCCCAAAACTAGCCATTTTCGATGGTTTTTACCTCTTGCCAGACATAATAAAAAAATGCCGTAATAAGAGTGCTGTGCGAAACTGTTACTTTTGAACTATGGCAAACTCGGTTACAGTCGTAGTATAAAAGCTGAACTTCATACATGTTGATTGCTGACCTATAAAAAGATGTCTCATCAAAAGCCATACAGTTTTGATGGTTTTTACCTTCTGCCAGACACATTCACAGAATGCCATTACATTAGCGGTGGGAGTAACCGTTACTTTTGGATTAAGGTAAATTTAGTTTCAGTCATAGTATGAAAACTGAATTTTTTATAATTTCGTTCGGAAAGCTATCATAATTTGGCTGATCTAAAGCCAGACAGTTCTGATAGTTTTTCCCTTTTGCTATAAAACTGTTTCATATTAATCAACATTCATGTCACTTTACAGCACTATATTTAATCCGTACCACATTTCTTTTCTTAGTTTTTCGTACAAAAATAATCAAAAGCCCTACATTTCCCATGTTACTGCATTCAAAATCTCATTTAATCAATCATAAAAACAAATAGAAAAATAAATAAACATACACTTCCAATGATAATTCAACACATGATTCAATATATGCAACAGATGACAAGTACAAAAAAACCAAATGGAAAACTTAACATAAATCAAAAGTAACGGTTACTCCCACCGCTAATGTAACGGCAATCTGTGAATGTGTCTGGCAGAAGGTAAAAACCATCAAAACTGTCTGGCTTTTGATGAGACATCTTTTTATAGGTCAGCAATTAACATGTATGAAGTTCAGCTTTTATACTACGACTGTAACCGAATTTTCCATAGGTCAAAAGTAACAGTTTCGCACGGCACTCTTATTACGGCATTTTTTTATTATGTCTGGCAACAGGTAAAAACCATCGAAAATGGCTGGTTTTGGGGGAATATACTCAGATAGTTATTCTAAAAGTAAAATATATAAAATTATGCTTTTAAAATAAGAGTGAAACCAAATCTAACGTATGTAAAAGTAACAGTTCCTCACAGAAGTCAAACTTTTGACGTGTCTGGCAAGGGTTGGAAACCATCGAAACTGTCTGGCTTTTGAGGAAACGTCTTTTGGTAGTCCCCCAAGCAACATATATAAAATTTAGTTTTTATACTATAACGAAAGTTTAATTACCTACGATTAAACTTCAGGTGTGTCTGGCTGGGGGTTCAAACCGCGCTAGGTGTCTGGCAATGGGTGATGTGATTTATAACATTCCTCCAAAGAAAATACATAACAAATAAAGCTTTATACTTTAACGAAACTTTGGTACCATTTTTACATTTTTGTTACCATTTCGTTTCCAAAGCAACCAATATCGCAATTTCATATTTGCTGGACGTTGCCATCTTTGTTGGGACATTGCGTTGAGAAAGTTTCAGCTTTTATAAAATAACGAAGGTCTGGCGGTCGTGGGCTCTTGCTCTATTTAATAGATCATTTATCTCAGATTTCGCTTGAAAATATTTTGTAGTTAGTAAACAAAATAATCGGAACTATTATTATACCGATAACACAAAATTACAAAAACAAATTCTCAATTTAATGATGAATGAACTCATCTTTACCCATCCTTACGTTCCAGTTGGCGGCACAACACGTCGCTACAAATTATTCATCGCGTCGGAGAGTGCTCCAAGACCTGCATTAACTCACCTCTTACCAGAGAACACATGTATGCGAGAGTTAGTCAGTTACTTTCTTTTAAGGAGGTTGTAAAACGTTGCTGCTAAACCATACAGTTTTAACCGTGGGAGCTTAATGTATGATAGATTTCCCACGTTTAATCTTCACTAACATTATTCGTTTGTCATTTAAGTATAAATAACTTATTATTTAGCATGATACGTGTTGTTTTATAAACTGGATATAAGTAAAAGATGTCTTGCAATATATTTACACTTAGACTGTATTCGTATTCAAGACGGTAAATCATCAGAGAGATTGAGAGACTCTCATTGGGCCTGATGATGATTGGTGTGGCCAATCGAAATCGATCACCTTTTTCCATATGTTATGTATTTTTACCGTTTTGTATATGAATACAATATAAGTGTAAATATATTTTAAATGTTCTAAGACGTCTTTTATTTATATCCACCATTTAAATATAAAAACTTGACCCAACATAATGTACAGGGAATGCAAATTTAAAATACTTCCTTTTCAGCATTAAATTACTTTTGAAAATTCATAATTTTCGCACTATGAAACCAACTCCTACGCACCCTTATGCATGAAAATTGAAGCCATAAAAATTATCCTATAAGATTTCTAATTTTAATTTTTAGACGTATCAACTCATTAAAAGGTTGATTACCCTGACTTCAAATCCATATCCCTTTCAGATTACATCCCTCACAATGCTTTTCCATAGGAGCAAAAAAGTTGTATTACGGGGAACAAATTGACTCCATTGTGATGTCTTCTTCAATCCACATTTTGTCCTGTCTAATCACAATCGCAAAATAATATCCCAACCCGACATTCGTCGAGATGTTGTCCATGTTATAATGCTTCAATTTCGTATTTTTCGTAATTCTAAAAACATACTGCATCAAAATTGACCTAAAATAATATTTTTTTATGAATGATGATTTTTCTTAATTGATACTTGCTTGTAATTGATGAATAGGTAAAAAATAGTTTTGTTTACGGGTGGATTTCGCTGGTTTTAACTTCATTTAAATCTGATGATATTCGTAAATTTGAGTATGTAATTATTTAACTCACACAAATAAAATAAAGTGTCTGTTACTTAGAGTATAAGTACCACAGTTACAGATTTTTTACAGCTACAGCAGAAGTAAACATCACCTTCCAAGAGTTCTTCTATTGCCGTTTGAACGATAATGTTTATTAGTAAAGTCATTTGTAAAGTTGTTATACAAGTACTGAACTCTACTTACCCCATTAAACACTGTCAATAAAACTAAAGTAATCCTCAGACAAACTAAGCTATCTGCTACTTACTTATTTATTTGCTTAATATTTATTTGAATATCCTATTTTTGGTATATTTATTCAAATTAAGTTTACTTATTACATTAATTCCGATTAGTTATTTGGTTCACTACTCATGATTTTGTTTATTCATATGTGTTCAGCTTTAATAAACAATATTGTGGGTATTGCCTATTTCTTTGAAAAAAGGTTTTGACGGTCAACTAAATTAGGTTTGAGGTTATTTAGATCGTACCGAGGGTTTAACCGAAGATAATGTAAGATTTAGTGATTACTTACATAAAAAAACTACTAAATACGTTAATTATAAATAAATATATAGGTAAACTGAAATCTGTAAGTACAGGATAGGATAATTTTGTACATCAAAACTATCTGATTGATTTGATATCCATCGGCACAACTGATGTTTTGGAGTTTTCTCTTATTTTAGGTAACTTCCGTTTATTCAAGAAACCGTAACGCTAGGAGTTGACGAATGTTTAGAAGCGCAATTGGCCACTTCCAATCCACTCTTTCTTCAATTACCAAAATCCTGTACATTAAGAAATTCTTGCCACGAATTTATGATTCCAACGAGTGAGTATCCTCTAATAAACGTTTGATTAGAGACTTAAAACTTTCAATTGCCATACAAATTTATATAAATATTATAAACGATTTTAATTATTTTATTCTTGAGTATTTTATTAACTACGAGATACCATGTGTTTGGTATCAATACCATTATTTTGACAGAAAGAGTCGGCTTATTAATGTGCCGCTGCCTTTTATTTTGATATGATTACAATTTTTAAGTGGACTATACCTGAAGTTTCCGGTTCCACACATTGAATTAAAATTTTCAAAAGGCTCATCTCCACGTCAACGCTTTCGAATGACTCGATAATCATCAAAATTGACTCAGTAGTTAACCAAAAACTTCCTTCACAAAAGTCAGCTTATTCTTTATATATATATATATATATACACCCCTAACTATGAACGTGTTTGCCATGATTTAATTTTAAATTGCCGTGTTTGATATTTAAATTTACCCATCATACTTACCCAAAATATTGATTGGACGTTTAAAACGTTCCCTTGATTCATAACTACGCTGTTAAGTACTACAGCGCACTACGGCCACTGTCGGTGATCTTAATGACTACAACGCCTAAACACAGGGTAGCCAATTACCCTGTGTAAGGCCTACATAGCTGGCCATCAATTCCACTAAACTTACCACAATAGAGCCTGTACTAAGTTGCGGATGCTTCGCACTGCCCGTATCCATACAACTTTTGTTATTAGTACAATTTAGGAGAACTCTATATAGTATCCTTTTTATTTAACTCCGTATCAGAAAACTTTATTATACCCTAATTATCGAAAGAAGGTGAGCGGCGCGGCGGCGGTGGAGCGAGCGCACGGCAGTAAAAACATTTTATTTAAAACGCTGTAGAAACGTAACAAATGCTGTTAAAAATTTGCAGTCGAATTTATTACAATAGCCAGTTAATTACGTTATCAGCACTGTTTTCACATAATTTTTAACGTACATCGTTTAGTAACACGATTTGCGAATTGAAAAGTCAGTTCTTTGTGTTTGATTTATGATAACTCTGCCTAGAAGCATCGGGGGAAAAAATCCTATAAACCTTTAGTCGACTTTCTTGGGAACAATATATCAAAATTTGAGAGTCTTGTGGTTAGTATTTACGTCGTTATTAATTTATTTTGACTTTATTTTTAACTTATCTTCGCGGCAGTAAAATGTTTTTACTGCCGCGCGCTCGCTCCGCCGGCGCCGCCGCCGCTCCGCTCACCTTCTTTCGACAATCAGGGATACATATCTTAATGTATTAATGTTTATTATTTTTTAACTACTTTTTACAAATCATGGTGTGGATCCTCTGACCAGTAATATCCTAGGACTATCTTAGTAAGTCTTGAATTTTCAGGGTACTTTTTATTTTGTGATTGTTTAAAAAGGCACTTAAATACTTTATATAAAGACTGCTTCATCTTATCTTGAATTATGGTCTATTTGAATGAACTTACCATTGATTGTGTGTAAGTAGTAGTTTGGGCCGAAAATGAGGTTTTTACAGGCTCGAGATCGCGTTTAAATGACGAAGTTGTGTGGTGAAAACGTTATTTTATTATCGTTGAAATATATATAATTTGTCTTTTAAGCATAATTTCTATTAAGTTTTATCTATATTTGTCGAGAAAAGTTTTATCAACCAACAAGAGTCGACTTGGAGTGGACAATAGCGGTGCAATGCCACTCGTCAGATCGCGGTTGTTGGTCTTTTGTGCGTCTTCGTCTCTTGTTAAAAATAACGAGAAAAGTTGGTCGATTGTTTGGTAACTAGCGGTTTTGTATTGAGTTTAATATGCCCATGTATTATATTTCCAATATTTCACTCCCTTACCCAGCAATAGGCCTATTTTATGAAAAGCACTTCTTTTGTCGCTTGCTATCTATGCTAAATTAATGGTACACCTTTAGTACTAAACTAAAGCAATATTTCACTGACCAAGTAGAAAGATTTCTATTTTACATTTATTAGAAATCCAGCATTTCAGATTTTTTCAAAATAACATAACTATTGTAAATAACTTCTTAAATATACGTGTTGTTCTACATACATGATATAGATAAAAGACGTCTTACAACACTTAAAACCTTAAGTGTTGTAAGACGTATTTTATTTATAACCAGTATAACTATTGCATACTTGCACCTTTGTGGCACACTAAAATCATATATTTGACTTTCGACCAAATATTTTAAATTGTGTGGTCAATAGGACTTACAGGAGCTATTATTGTTTATATAAAGCTATGCAAATGAGTATTGGAAATGAGGATGCGAGACCACGTATTTCACATAATCTAACACAAACATAAGGCGTAGTATATTTACCTTAAGAATACGACAACATTATATACATTTGTGAGAGTGTTTCATCTTATATTTACTATATTTAAATTACAAACTACAAATTCCTGTTTTGAAGCCTTGTGCTTTAAGTGTCGTACAAATACAAATGTTTTATGCCTGTTTACACCAAACCACTTACACTGTTGTTTAGCACTAAGATAATTCAAGCAAATCTTATTTATTTCCTCGAGATTCAAAAATATTCTTCAAAACACTAATTTATGATTTCTTTGTGCCTTTATGTGCACCAAGGTGAAAGTATGGATTATTTAACGTAAGAGAAAAAACATTAAAATGTAGTATTTCTAAAAATGTACGAACTAATAGCCTAGTAAGTAAAACATAGCTTTTATTTTATTATCAGAAGACCACCAGTTACTTATTATCACACTGTATTTGTGAGGATTTCTAGAAAATACCTTGACCGTTATCGGCTTTCTGGTTATATTCTTTACAAATTTCTGTAAACCATTAACCAGGTATTTATGACATGTTTATCTACTCATTGGAAAATGTTGACACAACGTTTACGTATAGTATATATTTTTTCCATAATTTAAAGACCAACAATTCGAAGAAGGTTTTTCATTGCTCAAACTCGACACAACACCATTGATGGCTATTAAATTAAACGTCTAATATTAATGGGCATAGCTGCATTGTAGGTGCTCAATAACAAATGCTAATAGATTACAAGTATAAACGCATTGTAACAAATTGGTCATAGATTTCAATATTAAACCTTCAACTGTGTACGGTGAAAGAAAAAATACCTACTTCCTGGGGCCATACAAATCCAAGTGGATTTAAGGAATTAAAGAGAAACTCAAATAATACAAAAATGAAATCTCGAAGTTATTAAAAGTGTCAAAGAGAATAGTAATGTGAAAATGTATTAAAACCTAAAAAGTCTAACGGAAACTATCTTTTTCATTACTTTGACTTTCAACCTCACAAAAACCTTTCCACCGTTATCTCGTTATAATGGTTGGTTTCACCATTGACTTTGAATGTATGAGTCAATGGTTTCATTCATAGTCAATGGTTTCACCGTGCCTTGATGCCGAATTCAATGAAACCTAATTACAGGGTGTTTTTTTTAAACGCAACCCATTTTTAAGATTGAATAATGCACATATAAATATGAAATGAGTATTGTTTTATTGATCTTTATATTTTACACAACCTACCATTTAAGTTTGACCACATTTAGTTTACATTATGTGCTCAAACAGCCCGCCATTGCCATTTGTATAAAGTTATTATAATCTTTCAATTAAATTCCCGAACACGTGTGCAAGGTGCCTCTTTGAATTGCTTGCATTAAATTTGTTTGTTGTTTTGAGGTGCTGAATATCCTGTGAATTGTTTTTGTAGGCCTTACTTTTTATGAATCCCCAAATAAAATAATATAGTGGGGTCAAATCCGGGGATATTGGGGGAAATAATCCTTTACCGATAAAATCAAGTTTTGGGTTGCGTTTTTAATGTGTGTGTCTTTACGACGATAACTCGCCTAAAAATGGTCCAATCTGAATTAAATTTGCCACAGACATGTAAAGTAGTAACTATCCTACGAAAACAACTCACAAGATATTCAGCACCTCAAAACAAACATAACAAATTTAATGCAAGAAATTTAAAGAGTGTTACGTGTTCGGGAATTTGATGGAGAGAGCATAACTTTTTACAAATGCCCATGGCGGAATGTTTGAGCACATAATGTAAACTAAATGTGATCAAACTTAAACAATAGGATGTATAAAATGTTAAGATCAATAAAACAATCCTCATTACACATTCATATGTGCATCATTAAATCTTAAAAATGGGTTGCGTTTTAAAAAAAAACACCCTGTAATATGCAATCAAGTTACCCATTAAAGTACTGGTAGAAACTGCGACCTTTAATTTTACGATATGAAAGAAGTTGTTATTGTTATTTTTGAAACTATATACTACCTACTGTAGAAATAGGAGTTAACAAGCGGATTTGTTTTGTAAAAACGAGAGATTACAGACTCATGAAAGTTTACATTTCATAAACTTTCCAATTAGAGACTGTATAAATGGGTCCTAAACTTATACTACATACATAAAAGTCAACGTTCATAATGCAGCAACAATTTTAGTGAAGTTTAGCATGAACGGTGCATTTAATGCATACTATCTGAGCTTACTTATTTATGCAATGCAGGGGGATAAAATAAAGAGTTTACTGTTGTCTGTGGAAGTGTAAGAAACGAGATAACAACAAACAAGATTCCGCGTTGGTCCAAAATCCGTATTTTAATATTTTAACTCCTCTTAAGATATTCTTAAAAAAGAATGGTATGTAATTAATACTTATGAAAAATTTGAGTAGGGGTGTTTGTTTTTTTAAAGTAAATTAAATATAAAAAATATGTAATTTTTACGAATGTTTTTTATTTTCATTCATAAATTCATACTCTCTACAAACAATTAATTTGTGATTTAGGCGCTGCTTGCCTAGTTGAATAGTTATATTAGTTGTTATTTAAACCATATTATCATTTGTTCAAATTAAATGGATGAAATTATTTAAGATATTTTAAGCCAATCCCTAAAAATCTATCGCCAAACACACAATCAGTTCTCATTTTATAATCAAGTGAGTTCTTAAATCGATTATGAAAGACATTTAAAATCCAAAGACTTGTATCGTTTTAAATGGACATATTTTTTATATGTCATATTTTTCTACGAAAAAAGTCTCCCGATCAAATGACTCTCAATAGAATCCTCTCTCAAGATAATTTAGGTTCTAAAATACAGTTTTATTTTTGCGGTTTCGGCAGTTTGTTACTGAATTTGAACCAACTGTTGGAGCTGAATATGTAATTTACTAAGTTACAGAAAGAAAGAGTCAAGTAAATTGCATAAATGTTTGCTTATTTCATTTTAAAATAAGGAAAATAAACGTTATGAATCTGAAATAAAGAACGGTAAAGTTTTAGTGTGGATATAACACTGAATCATCTTCTACTCTTGTTTGAGTGTTCCACGGGTTATTTTATCAATAAATCAGTAATAATATTTTCTGTTTCATTGCAGATTAGTTATTTATTTTGTTGATGTTTAAAGTTTCATACATGGAAAAAGTCCTTATGAACAAGAGCTTTTATTTATATCTAATGAAAATTTTAAGTAATCTGTTTAGTAGATGAATAACAAAGGTACATGAGAATATTCAACTGTAAAATAAATAAGGTCATTTGAAATACACCATTGGAATGATTGTATGCCTGAATTATACCAAAAAACTAATATCTTGCTGAACGCGCACAATTTTATTTATAGTATAGATGTGATTTAGCGAAATATTCAATTGGATCGTTATAACTAAAAAGCCTCTGCAATCCCGAACAAGAATAGTTGATTATGCAACAAAGTAACGCCATCGACAGACTGCAATCATGCAACTCGAATCGTGGAATGGATTCTAGGAATGGGTTATATAAGTACACAGTAATCTTTGAAGTTTGTCTTATAGCTCTCAGACAACTGTAATACCTCAATAACGTAAAATAACATGAGGAATATTCATTATTATGTTTCAATGTAATACTTTATAAGATTCTATATTTTTATTTAAATATTTTTAGCTGTACAGATATATTCAATGAAACAAATTGCAACAGCTGAGTTAATTACAATACATTCACCTCAAGCAGCCTTTTCTACAGCAGAAACAAATTGCAGAGGTAAACTGTATTTTTAAACCAATAAATAATTTCACAGAGGGTTCGATCGGGAGCGGTTTCAACTGGGAGGCTTTGTCAGTAGAAAAAAGGGCCCTTCCCTTTGGAACATTAGGTTTGGTTAAGTTTGAGACAAACCTGTTCATGATTTATATTCTAAATGTTACTGAATACTTTTGGTGGCAGTTTTGAAAATTTGCCTTTAAGTACCTCAATGTAATATGATTAATAATTCAATAGAAACCTAGCTAGGATAAATAATTTAAATAGTATTCTAATTGCTTGGTTTGGGAAGTCACTATACAGGTTTATAGAGCACAAATTTCAGGTTTTAGAGCGCGACTTCACAACAAATTATGTTACTTCAACGACAAAACTAAAAATATTCACATGTGTAAAATTTATTTTTCTTGCTACAAAGATATTCTTAGGGTTTTTTTTTATTATTCAAGCAAGTACAATCACCTATAATTCATTTTGACTTTTAAAGTAGTTTATATAACACAAATATTTCTTCTC
Organism: Flexamia atlantica; assembly: GCA_035578135.1. Lineage (NCBI taxonomy): Eukaryota > Metazoa > Arthropoda > Insecta > Hemiptera > Cicadellidae > Flexamia > Flexamia atlantica. Next base: position 64,837,847 of record JAQJVK010000003.1, on the reverse strand, counting down.
AAATTCTTGGTAGGTATTATCTTCATATCAAAGTTTCCAAGAAAAATTTAGACCCGTTAAAATATTAAATAACGCATTTTAAACCATCGTGGAAGTAGTTTGATGTTATCTTGTTTATTACACTTCTACAGACAACAGTAAAATCTTTATTTTATCCCCCCCCCCCTTTGCATAAACTGAGCTAAGATAATATGCATTAACTGCACCTTTTAAGGTTAACTCCATTGCAATGGCTCCTGCAGAATTGATGTTGACTTGAATTTTAGAGTATGCAAGTATAAACACACATTTTTAGCTATCTTAGTTAAATCGGAAAGTTGATAAAATATAAAATATTAAAAGTCTGAAGTTTGTTTTATATATAAAATCTGTTAAAAAAACTTATTTCTGAACTTCTTCCTATTCAGGGAAGGAGAATAATTTTTATTTTTGAACAAACGCATCTTATATCCTGTAGCGTTCGCTGACCCTACTACTAGCAAATAAGTCCAAGGGTACTGATTTTAGAAAATACGTCCAAGGGTAGCATTTAGTAAATGAAGAGATTTTCAAGGGCTAGAACAATTGCAAATGGTTGAGCGCTTATAATAGTTTAAAATGTGTCAGTTATGAATAAATTTCAATTTCTTATGCAATACAAATACAAGTGTATGATCAAATATAGAGTTTACTATCGTTCTTTAAATTTTAAATGCTTTTCCTAAAACATTACTTTTTTAAGAAATCACAAAAATGTTATCTGTTTACTTTTTACCCAATAATATTTTGTATTTAGAAAAACTAAATACTTGATATATCAGGTTTAGTATAGGTAATAGGTAATTGATAGGTTTTTCTTTATGAGCATATATCTTTAACATACTCAAATATTATGTTAAACAAGTATATAGAAGAAAAATGTAAAAGGAGAGAGTCGGTGGCGCAGTTGGTAGTATGACAGGCTTTGTAACCATGGTACCATGGTAGTAATATCGTGGAATCAAATCTTCAAGTCAACGTATACTTTTAGCAGTACTGTTAGTCCTTGTACTATACCGGTTCACTCCCCGCTTTTTTACAACATCCACGCACCGGCCTGGAGAGGGGGGGGGGTGGTAAAAATATGCCGCCAACCTCTTTTTAAGAAAGAAGGACATCCCAAAGACTTATACGTAAGTTCGCGTTCAAACTTATACAGTTGCAATTAATAGTAATATTAAACACTTTTAAATACCACAAATAATCCAATTTGGTTACATTACCTGAAGTACGCCAAACGGCCGAAGATGGTCCTTACTGGGATGCGTAGAGTCTAGAGACACGGACGCATTCGATCCGGCATGTTAAGAATCGTTTTAATAGGTCTAATAATAGTAAACCTACGTCATGTTCGTAAATTAGTATAGTTTTCGTGTTGTGTTTTTCATGTTTGTGTAGTGTGCATTTTCTATTTTGACAATTCTCTTGGAGACATGCAAGTTTTTATATGCAATCTGAGGATGGGCAAATAACCCGAAACACGTTAAATTCAGCAAGCATCGATCACGACGGACTCCAGGTACTGTTTAATAAGTCAAAGTCTATAAATTTATCCAAAAAGCAAGTCGCTTAGTTTGGATTAAGCAGCAAAAGTTGGTGATATATTATTAAAGTAATTTAAATGGTTTGAACAAAGTATGGAAAAAATAACACTTCTCAAAGTATTAAAATAATTTATATTAACACAATAATTTGTAATCAAAAAATTGGTAATACAGTACAATGTTTGAAATTACTCTGTTTCACTTAATATAATACATTGTAGTTATTCGCCAATTGTTAACACAACTGAAGAACGATAAAGTAGACTGGATGTATACCTGAACAATAAACTTTAGCATACTGCCTTGTTCATTTTCCATGGTTGTGTTCCATAAAGCATTTCGCTCTACTTTCATACTTCTGCAATTAGTGATCTTGAAACTAGTTAGTGACATTTATTCCAATGGCACGTAGGTCGTGAGAACTTTTCTAAATTGACTCATAATTACGTCATAAAAAATATAACTGAATATAACTTCTTTATGTAATAAGTTTCTTAATTAAAATAACTTAAATAAACCAGCTTTTCTAATCAAATTCCTTACTATCTCAAAGGCCTGAAAAATATATTAAGGAACAAAAATCAAATAGTTACACAATATTGATTAAAGTGGAATATTGTTTCGTTTACAACCCAGAAACAAGACATAATCAAATATACACATCAATAGTACCCAAACAAAAAACCTATTTGGGCGCACTTAGGCTAATCCATTATGCCTGATTAGTGAAATTTTACAGGAAGTGTAAGAAAGTAAGGCTGAGACGCCACACATCGTCAGCGCGTCTACAGCACTCAGACGACATAAATAATTCCCACCAACCCGCCATGTGCGGCAAACACTACCGTGATTAGCGGGAAACAAGGATCCGGGGGTTTTATATGTTATATTTGGTTTTAAATTAGTGAGAAACTTAATATCATCTTCAACCTCGCTGTCAAACATATTTAACACAATTTTAATGAAAGTTTTAAAACAGTGTATTAAACAGAAGATGAGTAAAGCGTAATTTCCTTTATTAATTATTAAGATTATTGCACTAAAGTCCTTAAGTCCTGACATTTTTTATGACTTCTACGACGATAAATTGACTCTCCACCATCGCGATTTCACTCACATGTATGTGAAAAGAAACTATAGCTACCGGTCGAATATATTTGACAGAGATGGTAAACCAGCTAGGTTTATTATATTTACAACAGTTTATGCATTATAAAACTATAGGGTTAACATGTAAATAGTTTGCAATTTATAGAGAACAATCAACGGAATTTTTTAAGTTAAGTAGGATTATCGGTTTGAAAAAATCATAATTTATTTTGATTATATTGTATTTTATTGTTGAAGACTAAGTTTTAGTAACATAACAATAAAATTTACAAGGGGGGATTTATTAATACTTTTTGGAAGGGATTAGATATGGGCTATGGACAAACTTCTTCCATGGAACTTCTTTATCTCTTTCTCTTCATTTTCTGAATGACTATTTACTTTAATTTGGTTGAAAAAGGCACTTTAATATTTTTTTAATTATCTATCATTGATCAGTGATCATCTCTTATATGTTATTAGAACCATTTTAAAGTAGAAATTATTTTAAATAGCAATTTCAGGATATTTATATTTTTGTTAGTTTTTCTTTGGTTATCTCTCACACCTTTAAAGAAAGTAACGTAATTTATTCCCATCAACTTTCAATAGCCTTTTGTTAAAATAAAAAACGTTATAATACTACCTTCGTATTCAGCTTTAATAAATCCGATGCAGGACTACCGTGGTATCGGATTTGTAAACCTGAAAACGAAAGTGATATAACATGTTTTTATTTTTTTGTTCTTATCAGTTTTGGAGGCTGTACAACATAAATAAACAAGTTGTTTACTTGCACTGTACAAATAAGCCATCATCAAAAAATATAGTATTTCATTACCTGTTAAAACAACTGTAATATTTCTAAGCGAATCAGGACTTAGTATATATACAGGATATAGTTAGTTTCTATTACAGTGGTTTTGCAACACCATTAAGCATTCTTTTTGACAGCGGTGGCATGAACCTACATTGACTATTCAATTCTTTGTGGTCATCCACAACAAAAAAATTTCCCACATTCAATATTCTGTGTAACACATTTTACAAAGAAAATGCTACTTTTTATATTTTTTGATTAACTTTTTTAATAAAAAATGCAGAGATCCTATTTCAACCTCCTAATGTACATTACAACCACACATATTGTATAGAAGTTTATATATTAGTTGGTTCTAGATGTTAATTATACTTTATATTTTTAGTTTTCATTTCCAACTCTCTTTTTCTTCAAGCTCAAGGTGATTTATTTTTCGTTACCTAATTGCGCTGAGATCAAAATTATTTTGCATTTATGTGTTTTTCTTTGAAGACTTGACTTCAATATCCACTTTGTAGCAAATTAGTTCTGTAAAAAAGAATTTTATTTTCTTTAATCTGATTCTCTGTAAAATATTTGTTCGTACTGTTGTAATTACATAATACATTATACCCCAGACCATTCGGGTCATTTTGCACTTTATTGTATTTTATAATGTGAGTTAGAAGCACAAAGAAATCTGGCGCACCAGGAAATGGCGACCTAACTAGGTGGGTATTTTAATACAAGTATAAATGGGATATGAGTGCAGGAGATTGTGACGCGATCTTGTAGTCTTACTACTGACTAAAGCCTTACTGTTTTGCTTCCTTGGACAGGTCTGTTAATTAATAGCCCAACAACCAATTGCAACCAGGTAATCAATTCCAACTTCAGATTAACGTGAAACTGAACCACATTGGCCAAATTCGATTACGAACTCGTCTAATTATGAGAATGAACTTATGTATGAACGTGAATACGATGGTGGAAGTATATCATATAATTCCGCCATTTTACTTTCGCCATCCAGAAGCCAACGCTTATAACTATCCACAATTCGTGACATCCAAGTTGTTGGATTACAGGATATGCCACCTTCCCAGTGTTATATTTGCAACAGTTATAATAATTTTTGCCTCTCAAAACTTGAATTGACAGAAGCTTTAAGACTATTTCAATAATCTAAACTGTGCATATCTATAAAACAAAAAACAACATGCATTTAAAACTACATTTTCCCAATCAATGTTTTTGAGTGATGTTTTTAACAACAAAAACTCTTCAGAATGAAGCTGTATTAAAAAACATACCAATTTATTCATCATGTGTCAAACTCAAAAAGTCATACAAAAAAATTAAGAATTTTATTTGAAGATGTCATGGTTGACTTGTAAACTGAAAGCGATGTCTTTATTCTTTAAAAATAAACTGCCTTAGTTAGTAAGTAGCTTAAATTAGGGGTAGTTTCCTTATCTTGAGTTGGTTAAGGACAGTAACATCTAAAGTTACTGTAAAAGAAGCATTGGAATCAAAGTGGAAAAAGTTTAGCCATTATTGGATTCTAGTCTTGGAAACACCTGGACTATTTTACATGGCAGTTTGGTAACAGAAGACATGCTTATTTATTTTTGTACGTAATTGGATTATAAAATAAAAATTACAACTCTTTTCAATTATATTTTCTAGTTGTTAATTCAAAATTTATAATGGCAATTTGAAATACACATATATTTGAACGTTTAGTAAAAATCTTAGTAAAATTCTGTAAGAAAAATAAATTATAGATAATTGAGTTTTCTACTTTAGAGTAGAATATTCCTAGATTGCTTTTTATCGTTGATACAACGTTTGCTTCAACCTTTTTTCATATATTTTATTCAAGTTTTAATTAAGTGAGAATTATGTAGTTTCAGTTTTTGATTAAATATCTTAAATGACTTCAACAATATCTACGGTTTTCCGTAATGCAAAATCCATTTCTCATATATAACAGCTGAATTCACTTAAAAGCAGTGTAAATATGTAGCCTTATAAGCCTAAATCGAGATGATTGCAAATTCTATCATTTATTCAACACAATAACACTCTTTGGTTAAATACATAACAGACAGGGAAAATAGATGAATAAAAGATGAGGCGTCGCCTTTGGTCGCTCGCTGTGATGTCTCTCGGTGTCTTTAATAAACAATAAACTACGCCACGATTACCTCAGCTAAACCCTCTGGGTTACAAACAGAAAACATTCAGAGCACGTATGATTCAATGATTGAATACCGAATTGTAGAAATGTATCTTCAAACTTACGAGTAAATAAGAATTAATTTATTTTGGATGCAGCTGAATGTTTGTTATATGTTTTAATATCTGTCATATATATTAAAAATGTCTCAAATGTAGAATATTTGAGATACCTCAACAAATAATACATCGAAGGATTAAAACTTCTGAATTTTTTAAAAAGACATTCAAGTTCCAACCACTTTCTAATAACATTTTACCAAAAACCCACCATGTCTTTGCAAATTTTATATGATTGCAAATAAATATCACAAGACGATGAGAAAACTGGAAAGCGTCAAGGGTGGCCAACGAAAATTTCAAGAATGGTATCGAATGTGGGCAAGAAAGCTGATCACTTCTCATCGCATGATCGCCCAAACCGTTTGTTAATCACAAGATTGTTTATTCGGTATAAATGGTTATGTATAATCACCACAGTCAGGGATTAAACTTGAAGGTAACTTCATTCCAACAGTCTTAAATTTGCAATAGCTTCAGAAAATTTTGGATGGAAGTTGTTATTTTCCCTTAATCTTTTGAAAATAGTTTTCGTTTGGAAAGAAAACCCCAATTTGAACTATATGTTAGAGGAACTTTCAAAGTCATATAATGCAGTTTCAGAGTCATATAAAATGATTAATGCATATATTTTGACATATTCATCATTCATCAATTATTTTACACATTTTTCCCTGAACTCATCTATATATACCAAATCAAATTGCACTATTTTGAGAACTCTCCACAACTAACTGCAACTAATTGCATAACTGGTTTGACAGAGGTAACGATATTAAACAATGTAGATTGTGATGTTCCAGATTAATATCAACGGATAACTCACTAATCAAACTCTGATTGCTGTGGAAGCAAATGTGCATGTAGATGCTGGCTCTTGTTGCACAATCACCAACCATGTCCGAGGACCATTACTGTGTTCTATTTTCTAATGTGGATTAGGAGTCGTAGGAGATCTGGTGCACTGCTGCTTCAATCATTCTAAAACAACATACAATCCACCGAATGGAAGGTATTTTTAGCGAAAGAAAAGTCGGAACTGGCAGTCTGCTTGGTGCTGCTAAAAAGACACGTCACGTCAGAATTCGGCGATTCCGCAGGGGGTTCCAAATGTTCGCCTTCGCACAGGACGTGGCGTCCACAATTGCACAAAGTGAGCGTGCGGAGTTCCAATTCGATGAACAAAGTCAATGCTTTTATATATACTATAGAATGTTTTTTTTTTGTTTTAATTTTCCCTCTTGTAATAAAGTAATAGACACTCTTTTACATTCCTTTTAAATTGGTGTAAAATCAATTACCCATTGGTGGAAAAATTAACTTAACCCCCCATAGCTCCTTAACAGTTAGTTTTAGGAGAACATATTAGAATTACATGTTTTAAGGTGCCTTAGAATTACCTGTTAATTCAAAACACCGATTGAAAAGCTGATTAGATATTTGTCATCCATGGCGAAAACATTCACAGGTTTCAGCCATCGATGTAAATAAGTACACTGGATTGGTAACTCAGGCCCCGCAACGTGAGCCGCCGGCAGTGGTTGCGTTTAAGATTTTGCAGGGGCGATGGGGGAACGCATCTTTTGCTGGCCAACTTGTACTGACCGTCTAGTTAAATATTAATTGTAATTACTTATTAGTTATGGAAATACATCTATTATAACAAGCTTTACCCGTAAAACTGCTCCCAAATCCGTGCGGTTTCAACACAGTTAACGATACAGTTTCGCGCTTTTTCCCCCAACGCCCCTTCAATTCGGCCCGGCTGCAACCCCAACGCACAGCTGTGTTGGCTCGGAAATCACTACACGAGCCTTACGGGGGAGCGCGCTATCCAGTTGTATTTATTTCCATCGATGGTTTCACCCACAACTGGAGGCAAGCCACCAACCCTGAAAAAGTAATGAAATTAAAGTACGGATGAAATTAAACAAATGTATAGGCAAAGCAACACACAAATTCAAACTCACATTCACATTTAATAATTTATGAACAACCTTGGTTTAGGACAAGCAAATATTCATTAGAACAGTCACTGTATCAGAGGTTTTATGGATCCCGATTATGAACATATCCGAAGCGAACGAAGATTTCAGGATTGACATACAACTCGCATATGGAAGTGACGTAACGTGTCTGTATAGCCACTGGTTTACTCTTCCCCTGCTTCAACTTGAGGTAACTAGACATCATGTCCGAGGAGCAAAAAAACAAGGCAAGCATGACTGTCCACCGAATCCTCTTCGACGAGTTCAGGGCCAGCTGGAAAGTCCGAATTTGGAGAGTGTTCGGTTTAATTCCCCGAAGCCCTGAAGATTCTAGGAACCGTCAAGTTCTCGCTGGATAGTCGAAGATTTTTTTCCAATACTGTGCCATCTTATGTTTTTGTACCCAACGTCAAACTCTGTTCAGTAATAAAGAAGTAAGAGTACTTTATTCACAGTTATATTTTTTCTTCTCAATAAAATTTACCTGTTATCCGTTTAGATGACTCTGACAGTTAAAAAATTAATAAATGAACAAGAAAAATGAAAAAAAGAAGAGTTGAGATACAAAGAAAATACAATTTCATTCTCCTTTTCCAATTGCATAAAACAAATCAGGACTCATAACATAGCTTGCTAGATTGGATGCTGTTTACAAAGGTTTGATTGGCATTCGTAATACTAGATTGAGTTGGTCTTATTTATAGTGCACCGTCATAAATTTGAAGTCTCATGTTTTTACATTCTTATTTAGTATTTTTGTTTTAAATAGGACAAGAATTTTAATCTTTATTATGGAGTTTTATTTTATACCGTGTTCTAGATTTTTTATCCGGCATCTCAAAACGATTAAACTTCTTAGACCCTATTTTAATCCAAGTAATTTACATTATTAGTAAATATTGTAAAAATTAGTACATTGAAATTATAATGCAAATTTTTCATTTCACTATAATCTGCAATAAATATGAGCAACCGAGTTATTTAGAGGGTAAATGCAGAGCGACTCAAGGAGTGGACTGTTGTTGGTGGCGGTTTGAATACTAAACTATATCTCCTGCATCTTCCATGCACCATACACCTCTTTATATTTTGACCTCTTATTACATAGTCCCATGTTTTACGCATCCCTAAAATCATTTGTAACTGTTTTTCTATTCTGAGAAACATTAAATACTAGCTGATGGTGTTAACACCCGGTGCAGCTTCGTTTGCAAATTAATGTGTAATTTTCTTTACATTTCGCTTGGAAAAAGTAAGAATTAAAAAGTAAGTAAAAAGAAATTAAATAACTGTTTATTCCTTTTCTTTATATTTGTGGACTTGGGAGAAGTTTAATCAAAAACTATTACTTTACCTGTTATTTTTCTCACTGACCTTTCATTCAAGTATAGGGTTAGTAGAGGTCAAACTTTTGGTTTTCTCAAAGGTTACGGGTAGTTTGGGCCTTGTATATAGATTATATTTTTGTTCATATAAAAGATATGTAGTATGGTCGCGCCTTTTTATAAATCAAACATAACATTGTACGAAATAATTTCAGTAGTTTGCAATGGGTAGTAAAAATAATTGTAAAAAAATTTCTTAGTCCAATTGATTTATATTTTTGTACTTTACGAATATAATATTTACCTTGATAAAAAAGGACACAACACAGAACAATGAAGTGATTTTTATTATTTTAATTAACGAGGAAAATGTATGACGATTTGACGACTTCAAATCAAATCAAATCAAATAATTCTTTATTTCAAGAAATAATAACAAAGCAGCGTTATAATAACAAAATTTTAAAAAAACCTGACACTTGTTTCTTTGTTGTTTATTTTCAGACTAAAACCATTAAAATTCGTGATATTAGCCCCTAAATTGCAAGTTATAATGAGGACTATCCAACTTACCTTACACAAAAAAACCTCGATACATTCTTACTTTACTACAACCATCCGAAATTAATTTTACACATTAAAATATTTTATAAAAAACAAAAAAGCCTTTTCGATCTGTAGCAATCTCACGAAGGGAACTTAGAGAAGATAACTTTAAAGATTCTAAGTAAATGTATTCCGTTTGCTGCGAGAAGTCAGGCTGCAATTTACAAAGCAGCGCCCTCAGGGAACAGTTTGAAAGTTTTTACAGTGTGTATCAAGTCCTGGCTGAAACTACTTTACTTTGGTCAGTACCTGAAGCTTGATAGTTTGTGTATTGAAGTTTCCTAAATGAAAGATGTGATATTTATTGAAAAATTTGTTTCGCTAACATGTGAAATGCTTACACGATTCAAACAATTATATTTTCGTTGGAAATTACAAGAACAAGTCCAAATGATTGTTAAAAGTTCTTTTGTGCGAAGTCCAAAAAGTCTTCCGTAAATTTATATCCTTGTTTACCTTCCTTAACACTCGTCAATTAAAAAAACGTACTAAGAGAATTATACTTTAGTTAAGTTTAAATTTAATCCTTTATATTCGAGCTAAACTTTTGTACATAAAGCAAGATACCCGATTGTTTACCAACTATATGAAGTAATATTGAATTACAAATGTTTAACATGCTAAAAACGTCAGTGCCTCTCCCGATTTTACTTAAGAGGCGAATAGCGAAAAGCTTTAGGCACCGGTGGAGGGTATTTGTTTCAAATTACGTCTCACCATAAATAAATTTTAAAATTAACAATTTGTGTGACAAGAATCAAGCATTAGTTCACTATAATTTCCATGCTTTGTAGTATTTATATTTACTTCTTTATCTGACTACTCTATCGGAAGCAAACGGGAGAACACCAAGGCCTACACTAGTAGCTTGAACTTCAAATTAAGGCAACTTAGCCAACTTCAAATTCTGGCACGCTAAAGCCCGAGACAATTAACTTGACTCTAGCCATTCATATGCTAAATGTTAAAACAACAATAGACTTATGGGCAGAAAGGGCCACGACATCTGCCTCTACTCATACAGGTGGTAAATGCAGGTGAAATGTCTTCTGCGTCGTTGTCCATAAGCAGTGATGATATGAACAATTCAACACTTTTCTAACTTCATATTAATAGGTAAGTATGATTTTTATAATCCTTTTTCCTCATCCTGTGTAACACGTAGGAAAATTTTAAGCACGCCAATAGAAAAGCACTTTCCCCTGGATGTGCATAGCCCTATGATAATTAACTATAGATTTTGAGAATTGTAGAAAAATGAATTCGAAATTGTAAAAAAGTTTACATTCGGCCTTATGAGTTGCCATACTGGTTAAGGAATAACAACAAATTCTAAACAAATGCATCCACAAGTTTTATTGGAGTAATAATAAGAAAACAAAACTCAAATATTTCAAAATTCAGTTGAATTTTGACCAGTAGGATGTATCTAGTATTACTTGACGTATTCTAAAAAGTTTTATCCAAATTATATTTTTGAACGTGGATAAAATCAGAACCTTCCTTCTAAAAGGTATAAAGAGAAGAATCTTACTTTCTTACAAGTACGATTTCAAACTAGACGGAAAATCTGTTTTACCAACTTTGCCTTATAACCGGACCACTGATAGCGGTAATCAAAATTATATTTTTGAACGTGGATAAAACCGGAACCTTCCTTCTAAAAGGTATAAAGAGAAGAATCTTACTTTCTTACAAGTACGATTTCAAACCAGACGAAAAATCTGTTTTATCGACTTTGCCTTATCACCGAACCACTGATAGCGGTAATGTAAAATATTGTAACCAGACGAGGCGGTGCGTGAGACGCTTCGTCTGCGGGGCACGTCCCCCTGCAATGCGGGATACACCGAGCTGTCAGTATCAATATACAGTGGCACCCCGGTGTCTCCGGCCGTAGGCGTAATGTATTCTCAGCTGCATAGATTTGTGACTTGTTCACTTAGTTTACGGAAAACGTTGAATAATGGTTAGCTTCGTTACTCGGAAACTGAAATTCATCTCATGAAACAGGTTGTATTATTAAGTATAATTACAGAGTGTTATGGAATTTACAATAACTGAATGGGAAATGGATTGTGTATTAGGTGATATGGGTGTTGAAAACTACCGAGATATTTGAAAAGGCCCTCATCCAAAATGTATTTTTCTTCGGAATGGTCAGAATTCATGAAGCATTAAGAATGCAGCACATAACTTTAGGTGTCTTATTGCATGTATACACAATTGTGTATCATAATCCCAAGTTTATAAAAATATTTTTTCCCAAAGGCGAAATTAAGGGGGGCTTCTTGGGGGGGGGGGTCTTTGGCAAATATATTTTTAAATCGGTAATAGTTTGACAGAAATTGAGATTTTATTCGTAAGGGAACGCTCAGTATACAAATGAAATACAAAGTATATTAAGAGGTAAGGTACATTTTATACAATATTACGATACAACATTTTATTATTTAATGAAGCTAAGTTAATTAAAAGAAATAAATTGAGCGATCATCCTGTATGATATTTATTCACAAAAATATATATCTGTCCATCACACTGTTGTACAACTATTTTTAGCCAAGACACTAGACCACTAAAAATTTCAGCTTAAAATTTCAACTGTTTAATACCTTCAAGGTAAAGCAATTATATTCTGTTATGGTTATGTTGATAAGTCTCTCAAGATACAAAATTTTAAGTTGAGCTTTTAGATATTTCCACTTTAATTGAGTAACAAATTCATAAAATAATAAAATGGAATATAAAAAATAGGTAAGTAAATATAAAGTGATACACGGATGTTCCGAACGCTCAGATGCATCTAGTCCATTAGTCAAACGTTGCACGGTGGTAAGCCAGTGCAACCAACGTAACACAACAGAACAACCACTGCTGCCACAACTACGCCACCAACTACATGTTACAGTCAATCTGTTTTGTAATCGTTGCTACAGTATTTTGTTTACTTTGAAACCCTATTTAAATCACCGTGATGTTTAAGTTTGAACATAATAACTTCCATATTTAAGTGCATGAGAAGTTAGTTGTCTTATTGAGTCATAATATGTAATATGTTTCGAGTTACGCTCAGGTCATTTGACCCATGTGATTTTTTTCTATTAATAAGTAGTACCTGGGGACCGAGCTTTGCTCGGAGGAAATTAGTCATATTTTTAAACATACAAGATCATATGGCTCCCCACAAAGATAAATAACATTTTGGTTAGATTTATTCATTGCTGTGACGCACATTGTTGTAGAACTCAACTGTGTGTTCCCAATTCTCGAGCTATGCAATTCGTTAGTTGTGTTGCAGGGAATTTATTATAATCTCGCTGATAATTCTAATTATGCAATCTTACTTCAAAATAACAGAAAATATATTTTCTAAGCATCTAAGTTTTGCAGCACGAACTGAAGTGGAATTGAATAGTTCAACATTTTTTCACTTGGAAACGTTAGATAATCCCCCGTTGGTTTAAGGATTTTTGTCGATGATCTCTTGTGATAAACCTTATGATAAAGTTAACTTCAATGTTTTCTTTGTAGATTTTCGAGAATTTGCTTGTCTCCATAAGATAAAAAGTATTGACTTTTAAAAACATTATACTGGTTTCAATAAAATCTAAAACATCAAAACACCTTAATGTAAACAAATATATGTTGTTGCTTTGACATTCTAATGAACCTAAAACCCAACTCTTTTCCTGTTTTGAATTTTAAGATACAAACTTTATTTGCATACTCCACGAACAATTTGTACTTAATTGAATTATCTAAGTTCTATTCCACTCTACTGGCAACGTGCTGTAACAGTTTCAAGTGGCTTGCTTATTAATATCTGGATGATTCTTTTTATTACCACCCTCTTATATAACCTACGATATTCTAAGTTAATTGACAGAAATAAATACTAACTGAGGTTGACAAATACAAGTTTAATGATCTTTTTAAATCTAGCCCAATTACAAATCTTTGATAATTCGAATTCTTCTATTTTGTGAGTTACTTCCCATAAATAAATTAATTGCCCGATTCTTTCCCTGCTAGGCAGTCGATAATTGTTTGAGACTCTGGGTCGTAGTTCTTTGCCCTCGGTTCACTTGATATGTTCTTATTCCCAGACGGTATACTTCATTTATTCAGATGCAAATTTTTAAACAAAATCAAAGTTACGAATATATATATTACAAAAAAACGGGAGTCGGAATTATTCCCCCCTTTAAACGTGCTTAAGATATACTTTGTTTTTAATTTGTTAGTCCAATAGGTCCATCGGCACCTCGCTCGTTCACAAGTCCCATCTCCTCGTGTCGATAAAGAATTTCCTGAAACGATATTAGTGGATTTGGGTTACCGTAGTTTTGGCATCCTCCCAGATCGTCCTTCGGTCCAATTGGTGGTCTGATTGGGTTTTCCGCTAAACTTTATCTTCTTTTCTTTTATTAATTTTTTCGAGTAAATTTAGTTACGTCTTCACTTCTAAACTGTTGACTCGAAAGTAAATATTGTTCCGTAGCAACCATTTATTTGCAGCTGGCTTCACTGTCACTTGCACTTATTGATTAATTTCTGGGCACAGGTTTTTTGGGCATCACAGATTTATATTATATCATATAACGATCATATTGAGTATTCTTAAGCAATTTCGCGATAACTAGTATTCCGATTGCTCCCCAACATAATAATACTAAATTTGAAATTAAATTTACTTTCTAAACATATATGTATCGCGAATACCAAATATGACATCTCGCATATCGCTTACTTGCTAACAGAGGCCTAATAATTGTTTAGTAAATAATACTATCGAGAAAATATGACTAAAATTTAGACTAACGGTTGATATATTCCCACTTCATTATAACGCCCGCTGTTTAGTATGATTTTGGGTTCATATATTATATCTATATCCAATTGTTCCTTCCCTATGTCCTTGCCTTCTTTTAATTGCATTTCCCAATTTGTCAACAGCTGTTCCTGATGTCTTGAGACTACGATCTGTCACATCGATTTGTATCTTGACAACAAATAACATAACCATAGTTTTGGGGCGTGGTCAGATGTACGGTTACAATAGCCCTCTCTAATTTCAAGGAATATGAAATATGGATTGAAATTACGAAAGTCGAAAAGCATAGTATTGTAACGTTTTCGGGGTTTTTGCATACACATATTGAATATATTAAAGACAAGTATTATTCAAATAACAAATTATAACATAAACAAACTTAACATCAACATGAAAGGACAAGTTAAAATACATGAGGCATTGCATGAATCAAATTATATCTCGGACCTTATGGTCTGGCAGTGGATTATTGAAGAAACATATAAATTGATAACTAATTGAAATTAAGGTTTGTAACATGTTTTGACATTAATTAACAGTATTAAACATTTAATTGGATTAAACACGAAGATATTATTCATAGTTCGTGGTGCTGCGAACACAAATTAAGTCCCCACCTTTAGTCACATTGAGTTTACCAGTTCGGTCTTATCACTCATATTAGAATGTTCACATCACCGATATTAGCACTATATGGTGACTCGCATTCGCGTTATAGTTCATACGTGGTTTTATACCTTTTAAGACCACTTATGTGGTACGGTCCCCGCTTACTTGTCCCGTCTGTGTTGGATACGGAGTACACTGTCTTCCCTAATTTCTCGCAAATAATGTAAGGTCCTGTATATAATTCAAATAATTTAGCAGTTGTACCGTCGATTAGTTTGGATGGCATTTTCTGGGCGACTAATACCAAATCCCCTACGTTGAACTCGGTTGGTTTATGCATCTTGTTAAGCTTTTCGGCGTTTTTCCTCTGTCGCGTACTCATCCGCTGTCGTGCTTGTTCCAACCTAAGGGCTAATGGTCGGTCTTCTTGAGGGAGTAACTAAAGAAATTCTTCCCAAAACCTCGTATTTTTGGTCCCGAGTTGTAGCTCGTTGGGAGTGCAACCTGTGGTGGTGTTGTAGATTTCGTTTAGACACCGGTTGATGTGTGGTATGCAGTTGAACCAGTTCTTTTGGTCGTTGTGACACATGGTTCGAAGCGCCCGCTTCACGTTTTGGATGTACCTTTCGGTTAAGTTCGCTTGAGGATACCTTACAGGATTAAATATGGGTGTTATGTTATTGTCAGATAGTTTGCGTAGATAACGCGCGCTCCTGAATGACGTTCCATTGTCGGATTGGATGAATCTAGGTTTTCCAAATTCTGGTATGTATCGGTTGAAAATCTTATCGATCACCGTGGTAGTATTCGCCCTCTTAGCCGGGTATAGCTGGATGAATTTTGTGAAGATGTCAATTACGACAAAAATATATTTAGCCCCGAAGCTGCTTATAGGTAAAGGGCCAATCCAATCACATGCTATTTGTACGTTCTTATCCATGCAAGTTATTCCTTTGGCTAATCCGTGGTTTGGATGAGTGTTGGGTTTACATTTTTGGCAAGAGTCGCAACAAGCTATTATTTTACGAATTATTCTGCCCATGTTCTTAAATACAAAGTGCTCTTGGAGCAGTTTCAAACATTTGTCCGCCCCGCAATGGATGTAGTGGAAGTGACAGGCTAGGATTAGGTTTTCAATCATGGTTTTAGGGACAAGGATTTTCCATCCTAAACCGGTTTTCTTATACAATACATTTTGATATATTAAGAATTGATTGGAATTCGGGTTATCTCCTGGGGTAGGTTGATTTTCACGTATTTTGGTTATGATTTCGTTTAAGTTGGGGTCATTTAGTTGTAGTTGTTTTATGTTTTGTAACTGTTGACTAAGATACGGTTCGATTTCTGTTTCAAGGAAGTTGATTACTATGGATGGTTGAGTTGGGTTTGAGATTTCCCCGTCTGAGTATTTGATTCGACTCAAAGTGTCAGCCACTATATTATCTTTGCCGGGGCAATGATCGATAGTAAAATCGTACTCCTGTAGTGCTAATGCCCATCTGGTTAACCGCGGACTTAGTAATCGACAAGTTTTCATAAAAGTTAAAGCTTTGTGATCGGTAACGATATGTATGCGTCGACCTATCAATAGTGATCTGGCCTTTTGGAAACAATACACAATCGCTAAACATTCTAGCTCGGAAGTATAGTAATTTAACTCTGGTCCCTTTAAAGTACGGGAAATGAACATGATTGCTGCTTTCTGCTGGTCGTCTAATATCTGATATATGTGCCCGCCTATGCTGTGGCCACTCGCATCGCACTGAAGGTAAAAATCCTTTGAGAAGTCCGGATAGTTCAAAAAATGAGTATCCAAAAACAATGATTTTATTTTTAGAAAGTGTTGTCGTTCGATCTCCGTCCAACGAAAGGTGGTTTTCTTAGAAGTTAGGTAGAGTAGTGGTTGCACATGCTCTGCAAATTTGTCCACGAATCTGTTATAATAGTTGATCATCCCTAAAAACCCTTTTAGTTGTTTACGATTTTTTGGTTCAGGGAAATTATTTATTACTTCAATTTTGGAGTTGTCTGGTTTAATCCCGTTCCTAGTGATAATAAAACCCAAATATTTTACCTTCTCTTGGCATAGTGCCGATTTTGGTAGCTTAATTGTCATATTAGCATCTTTAAGTTTAGCGAATAAGAGTTCTAGATGTTTGAGGTGTGATTCGAAACTGTCTGACGTAACGCAAGCGTCGTCCACATAAAACATACAGAAATCGTCAAGATCATTCCCGATGGTGGCGTCTAAAGCTCGTACCAGTGCTGCTTGAGATATAGATAGCCCAAAAGGTGCCCGCACGAACTGATAAGTTTTTCCGTTATGTTGGAAAGCTGTATATTTCCGGGATTCGGGTTCGAGTTCTACTTGCCAATAAGAAGCTGTAAGGTCGAATGTGCTTATGAAACGGGTGTTTTTGCATTTAGTGAGTAACTCATTGATTCCTAAGTTGCAATCATAGTCGTTAACTATCCGCTCATTTATAGCTCGGGCATCTAAACATAAACGAATTTCTCCCGTCTTCTTTGGGACTACTAGCATAGAATTAATGAACGTGCTATCGCTTCTTTCTATAATGTTTTTGCTCAGCATGTCATTGATTTCTTTGTTTACCGCTTCTCGGTGACACACAGGGATAGGATACGTAAAACTCTTGAACGGTTCATGATTTTTCAATTTGATTTTATATTGGAATTTATTGCATAGTCCGGGTTCGTTAGAAAAAACGGAATCATATTTTAATAACAACGCCCGTAATTTTTCCTTTTCTTCCTCACTTAAAATCGTGATTTCAGCTAACTTGTTATTTACTATCTCCCTGTTATCGGTTAATTTGTTATTTACCATTTCTTGGGCTATCGGCCGTGAATATACTGAACTTTCGTCTCCTTGTGATATTACCTGACATTTTATTCCTTTTTTATTTACGTTTATATGGTTGTTTATTGTTTCCTGAGTACTTTCTCCGGTTTTTTCCTGGTTAGTATTTAATGGAATTACCTCGTTGTTGATCGTTAAAGTATTATCCTTAAAGTTTAATACAACTCCTAATGATTCTAACGTTTCTTGTCCTATGATGACCTCACGAACTAATGATGGGATAATTAAGTACTGTGCGTCGAAGCTATGGTTGTTAATTTCAGTATGTATTAATATTATTTTTCTTATTCTCTTGGACTTTTGGCCAGTAGCAGTGGTAATATTGAGGTTAGTTACTGGAAAGGTTTCATGTTTGCCTATGACCTGTTGGTTTTGCTCATACCATTGTTCTTGCAAGCAATTAATGTTACAGCCGGTATCAATAAGAGCTTTAATTTTGGTTTGGTTTAATTTGATGTCTATTTCGGGACAATCGATACTTTTAATTACGGGTGGTTCAACTCCGTCCTCCTCGAGTAGCCATTTGTTATCGCAATATATATTGGATACGACATTATTTAGGTTAAGGTTTGATTTGATTGGGGATTCATTTGGATTATGGGTATTGACATGTCCGATATGTTTAACTCGCGTCAAAGTTTCATAATTTTGATCTGTTTTAGTCTTGAATGCGTGCAATACCCGAGAAACTTCGACGCTATTTAGTTTCCCGAACCTGCGGCAGTCGCTTTGTTTTGGTTAGGGTTATTCTCAGTTACGAAGGTCGATCTCGGTTCATAACCGCTTCGGTTGTGGAAATTGGGCCTGTCGTTGGTTCTAAAGTTACTTCTTTGATTAAAGGGTCGCTCGTTAGAGTAGGTTCGCTGTGTATCGTTGGCTACGTGTCGATCGCGATTGGGATTCGGGTACCTTGGTTCATGGTTAATATTCCGGAAATTCCTATCATTCTCGTGTCCGTAGTTAGACTGTCCCGATTGTCGGTTTTCATACGGGCGACTTTTGATCCGATGGTTCTGTTCCTCTAAATCTTCTCTACCTAATAGCTGTTCGAATTGCCTTATCGTGGTAATGTTTTGGACTCGACGTGCATCCCTAACTCGCTCCTCGAATTGTTCGCTGAGCAACATCACGATCTCTGCTTCTTCGAGTGTAGGTGTCATATTCCGCAATATGATCGCTCTTTCAATGAAATATTCCGATCTACTAAGTTTTCCTCCAGTTCGGTATCGCTCTATTTCGATTCTTCTCTTTATACCGCGTTGAATATCTAGATTCCAGTATTTTTCGAGAAACACGATTTCAAATTCACTCAAATCTTTAACGTCCTGTTTTACTATTCGCCACCATTTAATCGCACTTTCTTCTAGACACGATTCTAGCACGTCCTCCAAGTTAGGTATGTGTGAACTTAGCCCTCTCCGCGTATTTGATTTCTCCCAGTACCGTTTTAGTTGAGCCAAGAAGTGTAGTGGATCCTTTTCTCTCCCAGTGAATTTAGGTTTTTTCTCGTTGAGGTCAGGATTTACATAGTTGATGATGATTTCGCCTAGGTTACCCGACATTGAATTTCCCACACGGTTTTCGAGATTTCCCATTTTGTTCTGTATTCCTATTATATCTTCCTGAACTTTATTTACCATGTCATTATTTTGGACTATCGACTGGTTCATCTCCCTAAATTGGTTTTGAGTTTGGGTTTCAATTTTGTCAATTCGTTCCTGATTAGTTTGTGTGATTCGTTTAATTTGAATCGTTTCGGAATTTAGATATTGTTTAATTTCTTTATACCGGTCTTCAGTCTTATTTATAGTGTCTTGGTTTAAGTTTGTCATGTTTTCCATGAATTTAGCACCGTGCTCGTTTAGTTTTAGGTCGAAAGATTCATTTAATTTGAGATTATTTTTCCTAATTTTTTTTTCAATGTCTTCTTCGATGCCTATCCGTAAGCTCGTAATCTCGGTCCGGATCTCGTTTAGTTCCCTACGGTGTTCTTCCTTACAAGATTCGATTTTACTTTGTATTTGTTGGGTTATTTGTTGGGTTTCGTTTTGTATTTGGTTTTGCATTCGAACCGTTTGGTCTTGTATTTGGGTTTGTATTAGTTTAGTTTCGTTTTGCATTTGGACCGATTGTGTTTGCAACTGACTGAGCATTACCATTATTAACTTCAGATCGGTTTGCGTCTCGTTAGGTTGTTTAGGTTCCTCCGGTTGTTGTTTATTAGGATTAATTTCAGAATCTCCCTGCGCAAGCAAAATTTCCTCGTCATGCAGGTTTCCTAGATCGTCATCCTCGTATCCGCGCTGGTCAGTCTGCGAGTGTTCGTCGTCCGATTCATTCACGTGCGTTTCTTCGTTTCCGATTTCCGGGTTGTCTACTACATGTTACAGTCAATCTGTTTTGTAATCGTTGCTACAGTATTTTGTTTACTTTGAAACCCTATTTAAATCACCGTGATGTTTAAGTTTGAACATAATAACTTCCATATTTAAGTGCATGAGAAGTTAGTTGTCTTATTGAGTCATAATATGTAATATGTTTCGAGTTACGCTCAGGTCATTTGACCCATGTGATTTTTTTCTATTAATAAGTAGTACCTGGGGACCGAGCTTTGCTCGGAGGAAATTAGTCATATTTTTAAACATACAAGATCATATGGCTCCCCACAAAGATAAATAACATTTTGGTTAGATTTATTCATTGCTGTGACGCACATTGTTGTAGAACTCAACTGTGTGTTCCCAATTCTCGAGCTATGCAATTCGTTAGTTGTGTTGCAGGGAATTTATTATAATCTCGCTGATAATTCTAATTATGCAATCTTACTTCAAAATAACAGAAAATATATTTTCTAAGCATCTAAGTTTTGCAGCACGAACTGAAGTGGAATTGAATAATTCAACATTTTTTCACTTGGAAACGTTAGATAATCCCCCGTTGGTTTAAGGATTTTTGTCGATGATCTCTTGTGATAAACCTTATGATAAAGTTAACTTCAATGTTTTCTTTGTAGATTTTCGAGAATTTGCTTGTCTCCATAAGATAAAAAGTATTGACTTTTAAAAACATTATACTGGTTTCAATAAAATCTAAAACATCAAAACACCTTAATGTAAACAAATATATGTTGTTGCTGACATTCTAATGAACCTAAAACCCAACTCTTTTCCTGTTTTGAATTTTAAGATACAAACTTTATTTGCATACTCCACGAACAATTTGTACTTAATTGAATTATCTAAGTTCTATTCCACTCTACTGGCAACGTGCTGTAACAGTTTCAAGTGGCTTGCTTATTAATATCTGGATGATTCTTTTTATTACCACCCTCTTATATAACCTACGATATTCTAAGTTAATTGACAGAAATAAATACTAACTGAGGTTGACAAATACAAGTTTAATGATCTTTTTAAATCTAGCCCAATTACAAATCTTTGATAATTCGAATTCTTCTATTTTGTGAGTTACTTCCCATAAATAAATTAATTGCCCGATTCTTTCCCTGCTAGGCAGTCGATAATTGTTTGAGACTCTGGGTCGTAGTTCTTTGCCCTCGGTTCACTTGATATGTTCTTATTCCCAGACGGTATACTTCATTTATTCAGATGCAAATTTTTAAACAAAATCAAAGTTACGAATATATATATTACAAAAAAACGGGAGTCGGAATTATTCCCCCCTTTAAACGTGCTTAAGATATACTTTGTTTTTAATTTGTTAGTCCAATAGGTCCATCGGCACCTCGCTCGTTCACAAGTCCCATCTCCTCGTGTCGATAAAGAATTTCCTGAAACGATATTAGTGGATTTGGGTTACCGTAGTTTTGGCATCCTCCCAGATCGTCCTTCGGTCCAATTGGTGGTCTGATTGGGTTTTCCGCTAAACTTTATCTTCTTTTCTTTTATTAATTTTTTCGAGTAAATTTAGTTACGTCTTCACTTCTAAACTGTTGACTCGAAAGTAAATATTGTTCCGTAGCAACCATTTATTTGCAGCTGGCTTCACTGTCACTTGCACTTATTGATTAATTTCTGGGCACAGGTTTTTTGGGCATCACAGATTTATATTATATCATATAACGATCATATTGAGTATTCTTAAGCAATTTCGCGATAACTAGTATTCCGATTGCTCCCCAACATAATAATACTAAATTTGAAATTAAATTTACTTTCTAAACATATATGTATCGCGAATACCAAATATGACATCTCGCATATCGCTTACTTGCTAACAGAGGCCTAATAATTGTTTAGTAAATAATACTATCGAGAAAATATGACTAAAATTTAGACTAACGGTTGATATATTCCCACTTCATTATAACGCCCGCTGTTTAGTATGATTTTGGGTTCATATATTATATCTATATCCAATTGTTCCTTCCCTATGTCCTTGCCTTCTTTTAATTGCATTTCCCAATTTGTCAACAGCTGTTCCTGATATCTTGAGACTACGATCTGTCACATCGATTTGTATCTTGACAACAAATAACATAACCATAGTTTTGGGGCGTGGTCAGATGTACGGTTACATTTTGTTTACGTATTCGTTGTTAATTCGTAACCAACTTTGCAACTTATATTACCCTATGTTAAAGAATTTTTAACTTTAAATTTAATTTTTCTACAAGTTTTGCCTTTCTACAGCAAATTAAACTACATAGGTGAACTTAAAAATTCAAAACAACAAAGATATGCAAATTTGTATTGAAATCGTTTGAGCCGTTTTCTAGATAGGATTTATGTATATGTTCAAGAATTGCTCGTTTAAAGGAATTGGATAAATTATGTATACAGCTGTAAATTTATGAAAAATACTGTACTTTGTACTCATCACTTTAATAGTATGTTAATTTATTTGTGTTAGTACTTCATTTGCAGTGACTGACATTTAGAACGGTTGCAACATACAATTTTGAAAAACAGAAAATTAATCCCAAATTGACTACAACAGATAATCTCAAGAGTGAAAATGTACTTGTGATACTAAATTAACATATCTTGCTAAAAACGAACAATGGTGTTAACAATTTTGCGACTAATACTTGAAGTCACCTTTACATTTAACACTTTGAATACAAAAACCTATTTAAATTTACATTAAACATAACATGAGAACATAATAACAATCAAATCTTAATTTTTTCCCGTTTAACCTTCCCAATATTATTTTATAGTTCAAGAGCGAACTTGTTTTATTTGTTTTACTTGTTTTATTGCAAGTCGATTTTTAACGTGAGCTAACAAGTATTTTTCATTAGCCTAATGAACGTTAGAACATTTCTGTTTGACTTAATAAACGTTTATTTTTTTGCGCATATAAGAGTTAATCTACTTCAAAAAAATATAAAAGTATATTATCCTACGTTCAAATAAAACTTCGATAAAGTTCGATCTCCGGTCTTAAAACACGCCAGCTTGAGACCGAAATAAAATATTTACACCAGGAAATTCAAGATCGAAACACTGGAAAGAGGATCAGTCCCAACGGACAACAGCAATAGAGCCGGGACTTGGATGCTCGTTCAAGCGTGTGTCTGAATAGACAAATTAGATAGTTTACCCTTTGAAGAACTCTAGTTGAGAAATCCAATTCAGACTGTTTGTTATTCTCTCAATCTAAACAAGGAATAGTGTTTGGATGCACCTTAGATAGTTAAAGTAAGTTTTGACATGCAAAATGTCTATGGAAATTTTACTTTCGTAAGCCCCTTACTTTTTAAAGCCTCGGGTACGATACGAGCGACGAGCGGAAAGCGACAGGCGTTAGGGTAGGCGATGGCTCACTTAAACTCAAGATTCTATGCTAATAGTGTTAAATTGCCGTTCAAATAACAGTATTTCATTAACAAATTACTTGATTAATCTCCCTCACATTTCCAACCTGACATGATTAAATCCGTTTTTCATCAACAAAAGCATTAGCATTGTCGCGGTATCTTGAGTATAGATTCTTAGCTCGAATAATGCAACAATGTAGGTGATGAGCGACAAAGTGACACGAACACATTTTCAAGCCCGACCGGCGATAAAAACGACACTGAGCGACACCACTGAATTCCACTCGCCGCAGAGTGGAATCAGCTGAAAAATAAATGCTACCCAAAAAACGAGCGATGTCTCGTATCGTACCCGAGGCCTAATTAGTTGAAATTTTTTTATTATAAAAGAAAAGTTATTAGATTATGAAAATATTAGTCATTACTAAGACGAGAGACATTGTTTCTTTTAAACGTGAGTGGGGAACTATCCATGCATGAGGAAAAAGCAAACACCTATAGCATATTTTGATTTTGATTTTTGCGGACATTTGCCATTACTGATGATTAGTATAAAACAAATTTCACGACGTTTTCGGGACCTGGAATCTGATCCCGTCTTAAGGTGGAAAAAGAAACTAGAACACATCAAAATTAATAACACACAGCCAAGATAATCTGGACAAAAATCTTAGCTAAAACAGAGTACTGTTAAAGCAGTTACAAAAACACTATGCTGAAAAGGAAACAAGAACTATGCTTTCGCATACACACGCACTATACTTTTCAGCATAATGTTTTTATGACTGTTTTTACTGTTTTCCATGTTGTGCAAAACTCTCCACTTCTTAGTGCAATGTGGGTATTGCTCCTATATGGCTCTAACAGTTACACAAGGGTTAAAGACTGTACTGTGTGTTAAATTAGTTATGAATAATACTTCGTTTTGATTTCTTATTGTTTTTTTTGTTTTAGCGAATTTCCCCCTATAGGGAAGTAGCTATTACCGTAGGCGGCACGGTGAGACTTAAGCGCGGGACCACCGTAACTTTTCATTTTGAGGTCCCTAGACCCCAAAAACACCGTTCGTTCATTTTCATATATATGTATATATATATATATATATATATGTATATATATATTTGTCCGTAGGCGCGATAACTTTTGTAAAAAAGGTCCGATCTTGATGAAATTTGGAACAAACGTGTAAAGCGTCATTCATGACTTCGAGTTCGAAAACCAGCAAGATTGGTTTACTCTAAGAAGGTTTTTTTCACAAATTAAAATTTATTTTCAAGATTTAACACCTTTTTATTAATTTTATTTAAATTTAATTGTTAAAATTGAATTCAGCTTAAAAAAACAAACAATTTAGCATTTTGAATTATTATTCTACATCAATCCGTTGCTTAGAAATTGGATAGTATTGGATGTGCTAAACACAGTACGTTGTCCAATATTATTTTTAATTTTCCCTCCAAAAGTATAGCTTCCCTGATTTAAGAGATTTAAAAAATACAATTCTGAACATATGATTACATTTTCAGGTGATGAATATTCCATTTGTGTTTATTTTGAATAGTTCATTGATCAAGATTTTGCAGAATATACATACTATATTAAAAATTCAGTTAATTTAAAAGTAAATGAAAAGAATAGGTGTAGATATAATATTATTATATAGTTTAAAACCAGCTACAAAAAATGATAACAAGATTTTGCTTAGAAATACTTTAAATAAATTTAAAAAAATATTGGCAATTCACATGAACTTGAACTGTATATATGTAACCTGAGCTTTGGATGTTTCATTTCGCCTTGATACTATACTTGACTTGCAGTGGCCCAGTCCAAGATTTAAATATAAGGAAAAAATGCCGGCTGGCTGTAAATGGCACAGATAACCCCATCCCTGCTGTTCTGTTAAACATCTTGGGATTTTCTTTATAAACATATAACAATTAATATTCTTTTTTGTTAAAAATAATATTTCTTTGGTGAAAATGAACCTCAATTCCACAATCAACTCTCACCAAATCGGTTCTTGAATTTTTTCAAGATCGGTTTAGGTTTATAGAGTAGAAGTATTAGAAGGAAAGTAAGTTAGTACACAACAGTCAATTCTCCCAGAGTAAACAGATAAACAAGTCGAATGGTGCGCGATTTGACTGTTCTCAACATTTGGGAATCAGCTCGTCCTAACTCAGGAGTGGCCTGGCGTAGAAGTAGAACATGGGACTTCGGCTCCCAAGATCCGTGTTAAAAACCCGCCAATCACCAATGGCAATTTGCTATGTGATAATGCCGTAACCTCGAGGGTGCATAGCTATTTAAGCTGCAGTGCATGTCCATGAAAACTTCGAAGCCTGGCTCTCATCTAGAAAAAAAATCTTGACAACTCAAATTGACTAGAGAGCTGAGTGGACAAACTGTTCACTGCTCACCTCATAGCCTGAAGGTTGCTGGTTCAAGCGTATGATGTAGTTGGGCTCGAGAAACTAGCAGATCTCGCGGTTTGACTGCAGAACTAAGACCACACAAAATATTTTGATTGAGTTGTATTAACTGGTTTGTTTTGTAATCGTCCTAAGCGCTAGTAACGAGCGCACTGAATCGCACCGAGCCCTAGTAATCGGCCGAACTAGGTGAGGCTTATACATCCATTTTCCTCAGGTAATAATTTATATCAAATAGGAATCTAAATTACTTTAATGAAAACTATTTAATTTAAATTCGTTTAATGTAATGTTAAATTATCATCCGATTATACATTATCTCAGAAACTTAACAACCCTAAAATTACCTATATCACACGAGATCAGTTTATAGGCTAAATCAAATTAAATTTGTATTAGGCCCTACCTTCACATGTCAAAGTTTACCCAATGGACCTCTTCAATTCGATATCCGAGCGTACAGGTTACAATGTTTCGGTGAATCATTAGGTTTAGGCAAGGCCTCACTAAAAGAACAGGCCTTGCTGAAGAACACACTACAAATGCAGGCCATGCTGCATGATTTATTACGTCAAACAAGTAGGCGGTCTGAAAATCTGGCTCAGGACTCACAGCTGTGCTGATCATCAATTCCTTTGAAATCAAAACAAGAAAACGTAAACAAACAAGTAATTTTGACGTTTAGTGATGAAATGTAAACAGAAAAACGTAAACAAACAAGGGATATTTGACATTTAGCAATAAAATGTAAACATAGGATGTTAGTTTCCTGCCAACTTGTGTGACGTGGTGCAGCGCTGGGATCGCTGCAGCATGGCCTGTATTTTTAGTGGGGCCTTGGATCGCTGTAGCATGGCCTGTCTTTTCAGTGGGGCCTTGCCTTGCTTCAGAATTCTTGATGTCAAAACAGGAGGCCAGCTGAGAGTCTTGCTCAGAAATCACAGCTGTGCAGCTCATCAGTGTCTCTCAAAACAAAACATGAAAATTTAAATAAACAAATAGTATTTGACAGTCAGTGATAAAATGTATACAATGGAAGTACATTAATTAAACAAGGAATAGGCCTATTAATTTAACATTTAGTAATATGAATAAACATAGGTTGTTAGTTCCCAGCATACGGTACTGATGTGAGATGTCGCAGCGCTGGGACTGCTGTAGCATGGACTGTTTTTTAGTGCAGCCTTGGGCTAGATCACTATTCTTTATCTATAGGCCTAAAGGTTAACTCAGATATTTCAATTAAGTTATCTGTAGACTATCTAGATATAGAACTATG
Organism: Flexamia atlantica; assembly: GCA_035578135.1. Taxonomy (NCBI): domain Eukaryota; kingdom Metazoa; phylum Arthropoda; class Insecta; order Hemiptera; family Cicadellidae; genus Flexamia; species Flexamia atlantica. Next base: position 64,810,351 of record JAQJVK010000003.1, on the reverse strand, counting down.
ATCTTGAATTTAGCACGAATCACCTATGTTTGACGAATTAATTCAAGAATGTCCTAAATGACTTGAGCTGTTTTAGTTTTAAACCAACTACATGCAACTCGGAGAAAAATTGTAGTCTCCATGGTTTTAGCGAATTTCCCCTATAGGGAAGTACCTATTACCGTAGGCGACACGGTGAGACTTAAGCCGGAGACCATGTTATTTTTTCATTTTGGGGTCCCTAGACCCCAAAAACACCGTTCGTTCATTTTCATATACATGTATATATATATATGTCCGTAGGCGCGATAACTTTAGTAAAAAAGGCCCGATCGTGATGAAATTTGGAACAAACGTGTAAAGAGACTTTGAGTTCGAAAACCAGCACAATAGGTTTATTATAAAAAGGTTTTTTTTTGGAACATTGATTTCTGAAAAGTACCCCTCTTCCCCCTTGCCTTACAAACAGCTAAATCAGCCATAGGTAGCCAGATGTAATGCAAAAACTGTACCTCAAAATTATTTTTGACTTTAATACTAAAAGGAGACTGCTCATTCATACAGACGTTTTAGAACCAAAAACTGAGCACTTATGAAATTAGTTTGGCACTCGTCACTAGAGATTTCGCCAGGAGTGTGATTTCACGCTAAAGATTTTTATCCCTGAAATGGACCATTTTTTGCTTTTATCAGGCTAAAATATGGTATAGGGTTACAAAAGGGATTATATTTTTAACTACTTTGCTGCAGTAGAATTATACCCTGATCTTTATTCCAGTGCGTCAAGAGTAACAGATTACATGTGGCAAAGCCAACATTTCCCGTGCGATATATCAGCTGAGGGTGAAGCTCTTGCACTCTAGTTACCATCACAGAAACTAAGACGACCTTGTTATCATTCTGCAGATCAGGATTCGTTTCTGAAGTGACCCAACGAAGAAATAAAAAAAAAAACTAATAACCATATTTGATTGTACAGGTTATAAAAATTTACAAATTCAATAGTAAATTATACTAAGAATGCTAATAACATATTTATATGACAAAAGGATTTATAAAAATGTGTATATTTCGTGTTATGGAATAATAACAATAAAAAATTAAATTTAATGTTCCATAAATAACTATAGAGCAGCACGAGTAACTGGTTACTCATGTAGAGTTAAGAATAAGATTGTATTCTTTGAAAAATTATGAACTCGGGGGTATAAAACTCATAGCGATCGCATTACAACTGGCCAAAATACGCAAAACGCACCCGGGACTGATCGTTGATTACAGCCGCTGCACTCTGGGCAATGGCTGGCACGAGTAACCGGTTGTTTGTGACATAGGGAAGGAGTTAAAACATCGAAACTAGGAGTGAAAAAGAGAGAGGCCTAACAAAATTCTACAGCTACCAGAATGTGCTAATTTTTGTAACATGTGATCAAATGTTTTGGATTGAAAATTTAACATTACCTGGTCTATCTATTTTTTTATCAATATATTTATTCAATATTTAATTTACAATATGATATAAAAGTGTAGTTCTTGTAGCAGCGGTTAGATGAAAAACATTTTGTTTTCGAAGACAATTTCGTCTCAATTTGTTAAAGTTTTAAGTTTTTAAGTTAGAAATAAATACCGTAATCGAATTGAGCAAGGATGCATTTAAATATAAGTACTACTGAGATTTACATTATTGGTAAACATTTCCTCATTGTGTAGTTATATTTAAATTGTTATAAATAAGCAATGAAGCCTAATTTATTAAAATTTAAAAATCTGATTTTTATCTCTCACTAGATTTAAAAAAAAATTCACCAACTAAGTTTGGCCTACCTATGGTGAATAACATCCACGTAATGTCTGAAAAGTAAAATTTAACTTGATAGGCGTAATTCAATACAATCAAGTGATACTATTGAACAAGTTCAGCCCGACGTGGTGGTAAACGTCAGAATTTTTGAACTGAATAAAAGTTAGCGCGAAACAAACTTAAGTCATAATTTTAATAAAATCTTTAAAATTTCTGTTGATTTTACCTTTTTTAATACTACTTAAAGTAGCTAATTTTAGAGAAACTCATAAATTTTGATAGTATATTACCGGTGACACACGTTGTCCGTGGGCATACTGAAATCACCATGGGCCTACGTGCGGTGGTACACGCATGATTCGCTGATTACGCGGCACATGGTGAAGTGGCAAACGATTCACTGTTAGTTATTGCAACCTCCGTACGAGGTAAACCACTTACTGGGTCTTCTGACGAGCCCTTCCACCATTTTTGTCGTTATTACATCACCTTAATCTTCATCTTAATCACATTTATTTATTTTTTTTAGTTTTTACAAGCGCCATCAGTGGCCAAGGTGTGTCTATACAACCCTAAAATATGAACACACCTAATAGCCTAATATAACCCAGCAAAGCTCCGAAAGCGATGTGAAAATGCATTGAAGAATCAAATGGGAACAGTGTGTTTGGAAAGTTTGTAGTGTGCCACCGGTGGCGCACATCAGGGTCACGGCTTGACTTCTGTCAGACTGAACATGTTACTATTTTATTAGCCTAACTTAATGTAAGATATCCTCAAAAAACCTAAACATAAACCATTACTAATAACATATTTGAGTAGGTTTTTATTACAAAAATATAACAATTTACAAACCTTATTACTTTAGTTTGCTAATGTAACATAAAAAAATTTAAAGAGATCTAGAAATCACCCACTTCAATCATAACCTCTATATGATTACATCTCATCTATTCATTTGATTAGGCTACATTTTTCTGGGTATACATATTTTAAATAACATTTACGTTAATCATTTAATTCAATTTTATTAGACTGTTTCAACAGTTTATAAGCATTGACTCACAAAAACTTAACCTACACATACAAACACAAACACAAATAGAACAGCTGCTCAGCTGACATCAGACTTGATAAAGAAAAGACAGACATTAAGGGAAATGAAATGCGTGGAGTTGTATAGCTCATAATTTCATAGCCTATAATGTGTATTTTGTTTCATAGCTTATAATGTCAAAGAGTTGCATAGCTCATAATGGCATTATGTGGTATAACACCTAATCTCACTTGCATTATGAGCTATGAAACAGTTTGCCAAAAGCATTATAAGCTATGCAACTGTTGCGCATTTTAAAATATTATTTAAAAACAGATGATGGCAAACAGTTTCATAGCTTATAATGAAAATTCGTAAAGAGTTTCATAACTCCTAAAATCACGATAGTATCATAGCTTATAATGAATTTCACAAACTGTTTAATAACATATAACGCTTTTGGCAAAAAGTTTCATAGCTTATAAGTTGCATAGCTTATAAGTTGTATAGCTCATAATATGGGGAGGATGTACACTCGGCGTAATAGCAAGCAGCGCAGCTGTTCTACTATACAGTAGTACCAATCCAATTTTGTGGTTTACCCTATTCCCTGCCATAATTTCCCACCATTACCCACTCACTACACCCTGCAAGGCTGCAACTTAGCCGCTGTTTCAACAGTCAATGACGAAAGGGATTTCTCCCTTTTATGGGGATATTTAAATCTGTGGAGGAATAAGATAGGGATTGAAAATGTAATATTTGAACTTCTGGTTATGTTGTTTGATTTTCAATTTTTGTGTCTTTTTATTACAAGGTAGGCCTCATTTAGTGAAGTAATAATCGTAATTATGGTTGTCAAAGTAAATGACAGTGATAAGTTCTGGAAACAGGAGCTAATTTGAGTGTATTTATTTCTAGATAGCAGATAGAAAATCCATAGGCTCATAGGCCTGAGGGACTCTCGGTGAAGTATTTTTCGCCAGTGAGCAGTTTTTTCTTGGCGGAACTCTTTTCTTTCACTACAAACTGTTACATCTTAAGTGGCTCTGTGTTGAAATTAACTTTGAATGTGTTGCAATAGCAATAGACGATCCTAAAATTGTCGTCTGTAGCCTATCTATCGTTCTCCTGCAGGGCATGAAAATGTGTTTTTGAACAATAATTATTTAGAGTTTCTACTCTTACACCTTAGGCCTATTCAAGAAAAAACCAACTGCAAGTAAAACTAAAGCCATAGCAACGTGGTATAGGCCTACTCCTGAACTCAAGCAAATGAATAATACTGTCATGGCCTATCGTACAGTTTATAAGTAAACACTAAAAGTGAAGCTTCTTACTTAGCCTAAAAGCAGTTTAGGAAACTCTAAAAGCAAGAAGTAAATAAAGCTAAATTGAATGCAAATGCTGCTTTTATTGACCACTCGAGCAACAAATGCCAGGCCGCTTGGTCTTTAATTAGGAAAGTTTCATCCCAGAGTAATCAAAATGTGAATAACACCATTACAGCTGAGAACTTTAACTCGTTCTTCATTGAATCAGTCATCGCGACAAGGAACAACATCCCAGCAGCGCTAATATCTTCTAAGGAATTCCTGCTACAAGCTGCGAGACCCAGCTCCTTCTTTGAATGGAAGCCTGTGACCTGTGAAAGTGTGCTTGGTGTTGTGCCAAAAATGAAATCATCGAAAAGTAAAGATGTGTATAGACCCCCCCCCTTCTCTTCTAATATTACAGTTGACTCTCGCTAACTCGAAACTCCACGGGACTGCAATTTTCCTTTGTGTTACGTATAGTTCGTCGTAGGCATAGTTCGAGTTATAGAGGTAAACCAAATGAAAATTCGTGATATAGAGGTAAAGAAAAATGTTCCCTACATCCCCCTACATCTTCCAAATCTAAGCTTTTAACTTATTTAAATATTATATATCAATGAAAAATACAGGACTGCATTTATATTATAATAACCTGTAAAACACAATACAGATAAGATCGTATTAATTCTGTTTATTCCCTACATTTTCGACAAATCTAAGCTTTTTACTTATTTAAATATTATATATCAATGAAAAATACAGGACTGCATTTATAATATAATATCCTGTAAAACACAATACAGAGATAACATCGTATTAGTTCTGATTAAAAAGTCTGCAATCTTCCTCTGCTTAAACAATTATTAAAGTATCGATCATAATTTGTATTAAAACAATAATATAAAGAAACTTTACTGTATCCCCTACAGGTACAAAAATAAACTTATAACTTACTTACAGAATATTACTATATTAATAAAAATAAAACAACCATTTTTGCAGATGATACCACTTTTTGAAGTTCTCATACTGACCTTGCCTTATTAAAATAGGAAACTGAACATACCGCTGATATGCTACCAGACGTCTCTTAAATAAAGAAAAAACACAAAGCCTCATCTGTAGCCTTAAATCAAATTGTTTAAGTAGTCAAATTGAAAATAGTAACATAAAAATTTTCGGTGTACAAATCGATAGTTCACTTTCCTGGGCAGCCCATGTAGACTCTGTAGGCTATGTATTAAATTTTGTTAAGATCCCTAATGAATATTGATCTTGAGACTTATGTAAGAACTGCTTACTTTGGATTTTTCCAGTCTGCTCTGAGCTATGGCCTAATTCCTGGGGAAATAGTTCCCACATAGATCATGTGTTGCTACTTCAGAAAAAAGTATTACGAATAATAAACAAGGCTCCTCTTAGAGAGCACTGTAAACCTCTATTTATTAAAAGTAAGTTACTAACTGATAAATTTGTATATACAGTATTTATATGTTTGTTATAGGCTACGTCAAAAATAATTTTAATGTAGCCTAGGTAGATTTGTACATAGATCAGATTCACCAGTATAACACTAGGAATCAACTTGTGCTTATCCCCTATAGTAGGCTAAGTAAATGTCAAAGAGGTTTTTCTATTATTATAGTATTAAAATGATTAATAAGCTTCATTGTGATAGTATAATCTTAGAATTTAATTTGTTTAAGAAAAGATTATATGACTGGCTGTGCCTTACATCATTTTTAAAAAATTAGATGAATTTTTACAATTAAAGACTGTACCTTTTTGGTTTGATTAGGCCTCTACCTATTTTAGTTTAGGCCCATGAACCATCGGCGGGAAGATTAAAAAGATGATTTCTTATACTGTACCAACATTGAGTTTGTCTATTGCATAATTTCAATATGCTTAACGACAGTAAAAGTTTCTGATTTCTGAATATATTTGAGTGTGCTTTATTGTATATTTGTAATCAACTGTGTTGTTTGATATTTGATGTGATAATCATTGTTAAGTCTTGTTTTTGTGAAGTTGACAGTGAATAAAATCGTGGGTATATCTTTAATTACAATTAGTTATTGTGTATCTAACCCACCCCCTGTTGAAGATATGTAGCCTAATTATCAGGGAAATTGTAGTAGCAGCCAATAAGATGTGAATATAAAGTCCCGGTTTTATATACCTAATTCATCACTGAAACTTAGTGTTTTATTATTATATTGCACTAACCATGAATTTTGCTGGAAAGCTCAGGAGGGCGATGTGACGCAGGTAACATTCAGACACTTTTTACTCTTATAAATATTACAAAATAATAATTAATATTTATTTCTTCATGCAGGTGTAGTGAATTACATCCTGCAGATTCATAATGACTGATTTTTTTTCTTCATAATTTAAAGAAAATTTAGTTTTTGTGTAATACATATGTAAGTTATCATTAGAAAAGTGATCGTGATGCACGGTACTCAGACAAAGTTACGAGTTTCCTAAGTAAGGCGAATGCTATTTTTTCCGTAGTCTATGTAGTAAATCCTTTATTTAAAAATTTTCTTTTCATTATATACCTAACATATTTTTCACTTAAGGATATTTTTTTGTTTAAGAAAATTAATATTTTGGTCATTAAAAAATGTTTTAAAATCCTAATACATCGTGATGCACAGGACAAAGGTTTCTGGTTGCTTGTTTCATCATGTTTTTAAATTAATTTTCAGAGGTGACCTAGACTTAATAAATATACATTAAAATGAACACGTCAGTAGTTTTTTAAAGTTTTTTCTTGAGTAAATTAAGGAAATAAATAATAAGCGATTCTATACGTGACGCAAGGGACATTCAGACGCTCAGACATATAGACTTGTACACACTACGAAATAAAAAATAATTGTTTTTCCTTCATGCAGGTGAAGTTAATTTCATCCTGCAAATTCTATTTATTGAAAGAAAAATCAATTTTTGTGTAATATAAATCAGTTATCACTAAAAATGTGATCGTAATGCATGGGATTCAGTGAAAATGCTGAATTTCTTGAGGAATGTTAAACTTAATTAAATATTCAGTTGTTATTATTAAATTATTAATTAAATAAAGTTAATTAACTAAATTATTAAAATTTATTTGGAGTGCCTAGATATAATAATGGTCAAACTATATTTTTCGCAGAAAAATGATTTATTTATTGATATTTTACATTTTAAATAAACATAATGTATTCTAAGTACACTATAAGGATTGATAAAATGGTAAGATCAATATTAACTTTGTGTATCTGCAGTTTTATCAGTCTTTTAGCGAATTCCCCCTATAGGGAAGAAGCTATTACCGTAGGTCTCATGGTAAGACCTAAGCCCGAGACCATGATAACTTTTTGTTTTAGGGCCACCAGAAGCAAAAAACACCATTCGTTCAAATTTTTATATATCTATCTATCCACCTATCTATGTACTTATGTATACAGTGTGTAAGAAAAGTCCGTCCCCCCCTCCTTAATTTTTTTGTTTGTTACAACAAACAATTAACCTTTGGGGAATGATACTAACTCAACCCTAATTATTTTTTGACGTTACCAAAAATTTTGAGTGTCCCCCAAAAATGGGGGATTTTGGGGGCAACTCAAAATTTTCAAATGCAAACACCTTTTGAGTGACCCCTCATTTTAAAGAGCTTTCAAAAAGTAGATGAATGGTGAAAATTAGAGGTCTCTAACGTGTTTCTATCCAAATTGACAGCTTGTCAAAGTTTTGAATACCACTCATCCTTGAAACCTGGCGTCTAGGGCATTTGGAGTTTTAATTCACCTTTGGTGACGTCAAAATGAAACGAGCCTAGGAAAAATTTTACTAAAAGAAAAAGTAGTTTTTTTGGTGGTATTTAAAATTTTGAGTGTCCCCCAAAAATGGGGGATTTTGGGGGCAACTCAAAATTTTCAAATGCAAACCCCTTTCGAGTGACCCCTCATTTTAAAGAGCTTTTAAAAAGTAGATGAATGGTGAAAATCGGAGGTCTCTAACGTGTTTCTATCCAAATTGTCAGCTTGTCAATGTTTTTTGGAGTCGTATTCAAACTTTGACAAGCTGCCAATTTTGATAGAAACACGTTAGAGACCTCCAACCTCCACCAATCGCCAATTTTTTTAAAGCTCTTTAAAATGAGGGGTCACTCGAAAGGGGTTTACATTTGAAATTTTTGAGTTGCCCCCAAAATCCCCCATTTTTGGGGGACACTCAAAATTTTAAATTTCACCAAAAGAGACTACTTTTTCATTTAATAACATTTTTCCCAGGCTCGTTTCATTTTTACGTCACCAGAGGTGAATTAAAACTCCTAACGTCCTAGACGCCAGGTTTCAAGGATGTGATGTATTCAAAACTTTGACAAGCTGTCAATTTGGATAGAAACACGTTAGAGACCTCCAATTTTCACCATTCATCTACTTTTTGAAAGCTCTTTAAAATGAGGGATCACTCAAAAGGGGTTTGCATTTGAAATATTTGAGTTGCCCCCAAAATCCCCCATTTTTGGGGGACACTCAAAGATTTTGGTAACGTCAAAAAATAATTAGGGTTGAGTTAGTATTGAGTTAGTATCATTCCCCAAAGGTTAATCGTTTGTCTTAACAAACAAAAAAATTAAGGAGGGGGGGACGGACTTTTTTTACACACTGTGTATATATATATATATATATATATATATATATGTCTGCCAGCATGATAGCGGCTGTAAATATGGTCCAATCTTAATGAAATTTGGTACAGACATGCAAAGTGGTAATCGATTGGACAAGTTCGTGAACCAGCCCCATCGGACCACCGGAAGGGGTGGTAAAGGGGGATAAACCCCCCAAAAATGTTTTTTTTTTAGTTTTTTACATAGAAAAATAAAATTTATCGAAGCTTTGTTGGCACCATTGAATTCAGCTCAAAAAAAACAAACAATTTAGTACTTTGAATCATTGCTCTATGTCCATTGGTTACCGAGATATTGATAGTGGTAAACACAGTACATTGTCCCAATGTTAACCTTATGGGGAATAAGTACAATTCTATATCTCGCTTATTTCTCAACATATTTGGATAAAACTTGGTTTGTGGCTTCATCTAGATGAGATCTAATGTATTTTAGTCTAAAATCCCTGATATTTCAACTTTTTTGGCAGCAAACCTGCATAATCATTCCCCATGTTATCCTTATGGGAAATAAAAAAATACTCTCTTACTTATTTTTTAACATTTCTTGACAAAACTTGGTATATACCAAGAAGCCATATGGTATATACCAAGAAGCCATATGGTATTTACCATATGGCTTCTTCTAGTTAAGATCTACTAAATAATGAATCAAAACCAATCAGTTTTAACATACCTGTTGCAGCAAACCTGCATACTCAGTCCAAATGTTATATTCTTATGGAGATTACAAAACATGTCAAAACTCGCTAAGTTGGATTGAAATAGGCCTATATTGTTTTGTATTTGAAATTCGCTGAGTATGCAGGTCTGCTGCAACGGGGGTATTTTCCTACGTCCTGTGCATCACGTGATGCACGGGACAGACTTTAAAAGTCTTATAAAACAACATATATTTAAAATAAAAATACAGTTACACTTAATTTTGATAAACCTTAACAAAGTACCTTTGCACAGTAAATATTATGATGAAAATGCTTAAGCCAGCAGAAAGAAAATTGGATGTTTTTGTGACGCACGGGACACAGTGAGGTGAGTTTAGAAGATTGTTGTTTCAAGTGACTTTAATAACTTAAAACACCCTTTTTATGTTATTGGCGAGTTGCTGTAAGACAAAGCAATAATTTAATTGTATTATTTTATGAAAATATTCCAATCCGTCCAAAAAATCAAATTTTATCGGAGTAATTTTTTTGAGTGATTAGTGTTTACAAGATTGGTTAACTTTGCTAGCTATTTTTTCACAATATGGGAGATAATGATTTTTTTCCATAATAATTAAATTTATACATTTTACTAACAAAATACAATCATTATAAGTTCTACAAAATTACTTCCAGAAACATCATGTCAGTGTCGCCTCCCAGAGAATCGCCCAGTTGCTAATTTATTTTTAAAAAAATGACAAAAACCTATTGAACTAGGCCTATCAAAAAGGTGAATGCAAGATACATGACTCCAGATAACGAAAGTAAGTAGGGCCTATTATGGTGGTATTTAACTGTTCACCACCAACAACCACCACACACCACTGTTCATGTGTGTGAGTGTTCACTCAAGTCAATAATTTTATAATTGAAGTATGTAAATGCTCACAATAACACCTAATAAATTGACATTAACTTTTTAAAATTAAATTAAATGTTCAGTAGCACCTACAACAAGTTTAAAATTGCTCAGTGTTTTAACATGAATAACATTATACATTAGCGCAAAGTAAATTAAATTTTAAACAATGGATGAATTCAATAATGTATTGCTCTGCATTTGATTTTGCCGCCAGCAATTTTATTTGTGATGAATCATATTAAAAATACAGTTAGTAGTCAGGGGCGAAGAGGGGCGTTCGGGATTGTTTTAGTCCCTCCGCTGGCAGCCTGTACTCCGTTGCAACTCCAATTACGGTAATGCCAACCTTGTATTTACAATGTCCCTTTGTTATAACTCTTATGTTGGATTGTTGTAAATGATAACTGTATTACTAATAAGGGGCCCAAAAATAAATTTAATTGTTGTGTCAATGTAAAAAGTTTACAGAATCGTATGATTAGCAGTATGATCTCTTTAAAATTATTGTTTTGTAAATACCGTGTGTCCCAAAAACAATGTTACACTTTCTATTGCACAAAGCTTAAAGTTTAATTCATTCCTGATCGCAGACCAATTAATTAAACTGGTGCCATTTCTTTAAAAGATTTTAAATTTCATTTTCAGTAACTTAAGCAAAGTGTAGCCATTCCTTGATGTGAATCTACAGTTTATATTAAAACATAGGCTACGGCACATTTGCATTGACAATATTAGTGAATGTTGAACTTTCCGAAGTTTAATACTGTAATTGCAGTGTGACATTAGTCTTGGCGTGTCTTCAATGAAAATTCTCTTCAGAGGGTTAACGATAATGGGATTAGTCGTGCTAGGAGCTTAAAAATCATCGCAAAGTCCTTGCAAAAGAAAGGCTATGAATTAAATGTTCCATAAATAAATAAAGTCAAGTAAAATGCCTTTATCAAAATTATCGTTTTCATAGAATGTGAAAAATAATCAAGATGGAAAAACTTTTTTATTGATGTTAATTAATCAGAGAGATGAGTTTTTCTTAAATAAATATCTCAAAATCGAATTTTGGCCATGGCTCTGCTGACAATTATGAAATTTGTCCAGGTTCCCTAAAACATTCCGACTTTGTTTATTTTCGAGGTCTACATCCCGATTTCGAAGAAGGTCTCCTCTACTAGCTAACTTTCCACCAATGAATTAAGCTGTTTTCTAAATCTAATGATAAGACTGTTTAACTTTTTATCTGTGCTTCCCTGACAACCAGGATTCATTCGCATTTTAATACCTTTACCATTATCAGAAATAGCTTCTTTCTATATTATTTTACCAAACTCGTTTTCGTTGCCAATTAGGGCCATACCGTTAAAAAATCTGAGCATAACTGCCAAAATCGGCCATTAAATAATTGGTGATATTTTATTTATCGCAAGATCAGAACCCAACTATTATTATACACCTAATACACAACAAGCTGTATAACATTAGCTTGTTAATAACCTAATAAAAATTTAGCTCGTTGTTATATTAAAAAATCTGGACGCTTTGCACTCGCTATTGATATAAAGTTTAATTATTGTTACCCTAGACTTTTTGAAATACCTGCATTTAATAATTACAAATATCGAATCTGGACGTTCTTGTAACTAGACATTTTGAAACTGCGGTATCAGACAATTATAAACTTAATTTTAAACTTAGATATTCTGTATACCTGTACCTGGACGTTCTCAAACACCTTTAAATAACTAAAAATAATTAACTAATCTAGACATGTTGTGGATGCGGATTAAAAATACTCCTTAATGTTGAATTCTTAGTACCTAAATAAATGTTCACCTGGACATTCTGTTTAGTACGTTTCAAAAGATATCCACAGACCAAAACATAGTCGTTCCGGTACTTCTTATTTATGCGCTTATTATATAGCAAAGTTGTTTATACATTGAGACAAATATTCAATTTTAAGTAATCCCGAAACGAAAGGAATTTGAATTTGTAACGAAACGAAGAGCGTGGGTTCCTCTAGCGTCTAATCCTTTAAGAGTCTAAAAGTCAAAATCGTCAAAGACTGAACGAGTCGATCTTTGAGTTTGAAAGATTCGTTTAGTTGTTGTTATTGGTTCTTATTTGATTTTGTAATTGATTCGTTGGTCGCGTACTTTTAACCCGATATATTTATTTATTCTTTTTAACAGAATTATTTATTTAGCCTACTGAAACTTTTACACTTTATTTATTGAACATAAATTTGATGCTCGATTTAAGGTCGGTGAGTAAAGTCGACGAAGATAAGAAGACTTCCAGAGTTCGAGAGTTGGATATCATATTTAGCACTAGAAATCGACTTGGCTGGAGTTAGCAGACGAGTTGGACGTGAACAAGTGTGAGAACGACTCTCAGCAGAACTGAGATTGAAATAAAATAAAAACGTCTATATTTAAATACCTTTTTTAATACTACAAGTCCAATCAGGGCAATGCAAGCGTGCACTGATGCGCTCAGCCAACGTTCGGCATTATTTGTTCTAGTCACTGTCTTAAGGCTTCGTGCAGAAAACTGCCGAACGTTTGTCGAGTCATCAACGCCGTGACTCGGCCAACGTGAACTCTAATCATCAGAGATATAAAATCCCCACATCATGTGTAAATTACCCGTGATTGGCAACACTGAGCATAGTAATGCAGTTTCGGACACCAACGGCTGTTCCGCTGCGTGAACTCCCCCCCATTATGAGCTATGAAACTTATGAGCTATGAAACTATTTACAAATTACAAGCTATGTAACAGTCTGCTTTTAGCAATTATTTAACAAATACCAAACAGTTTCATAACACATAACGCTTTTGGCAAACTGTTTCATAGCTCATAACGAAATTGACATTAGGTGTTATACCACATAATGCCATTATGAGCTATGCAAATTTTTGAAATTATAACCTATAAAACGTAATGTCATATTATATGCTATACAACTTATGAGCTATGAAACTTTTTGGCAAATCCATTATGTGTTATGAAACAGTTTGTCAAATTCGTTATAAGCTATACAACTGTTGGGATTTTAGGAGTTAAACATTTTATTATGAGCTATGAAACTGTTTGCCATTATGAGCTATGAAACTTATGGGCTATGAAATTATGAGCTATGATACCCCACCAATGAAATGTAAATAATTTGTTCATGGCCAAGGAAGTTATACAGTTTGGTGTTCATTTCACCAATGAATGCTGGTATAGCGTCAATTTGTATATTATACTGCAAAGTGTAATAGTTAATAGCTTAAGGATAGCTTAAAAATAGTACAATTAAATATCAAATTGTGTTTGAAATTTTGGAATATGGTGAATGAAAAATGACTCATAACGATCGAATCAAAATCATTCTTTTAATAAGATTTACTGTAAAATTGTAAAATTAATGTTAAAATGTTAATAAAGTTTTGATATTATTGCTTAGTTATATCATTAAATTTTTATGAAGAAGAAGTTTGCTTGCTGTGCCTTTTTTGTAAATATTAATCATTTATTGGATGGGAGTTTTATTCTAGTATGTTACCAAGACAAACTACTTGCATCAACTCTACGAAATTTTTGTACATATATGACCGATAACCTTTTTACTGGTCCAACCAAGGCCACACTACAGTGAAAATACTACAGGCCAAATACAAATAAATACTGCACATATAAGACCGATAACCTTTGTTATGGTGCAACCTGCTTCCAAATTGTTCCATTGTTCCATTAGTATGGTCATCAAGCTCTCTGTCATAAGCTTAGAATTTTGTCCCAATGTTAAAAGTCCTTAAGAAAAGTTTTATTTTTATTTTTATTTAATTAACATAACTTTTTCAAAATACAAATAAAACCTGCACATATAGGACAAACAATCTTTATTTTGGTACAACCTGCATGTGAATCAGTCCAGTAGTATGGCCAGGCTCGCTGTCATAAACTTTAATAGTCCTCCCCCATGTTAAATCTCCATTAGAAAAAATTTATTTCTATTTATGACCCAGTTAACATAAATACTTCCAAAATACAAATGAAACCTGCACGTAAAGGACCGATAACCTTTGTTTTAGTACAACCTATTTTTAAATCGGTCCATTAATATATATGGTCAGCAAGCTCGCTGTCATGAGCTTAAAATTTTGTTCCCTTAAAATCTCCTTAAGAAAAGTTTTTTTTAACATTTAACTAACATCAAATTTTCAAAATACATAAAAAACGTGCACACCAATAACGCCAAGGACCAATAAATAACCTTTATTATACTGGACCGCTTTAAGTTATAAAGGATCAATAATCTTTATTTTCGTAAAACCTGCATGTGAATCAGTCCATTAGGATGGCCAGGCTCGCTGTCATAAACTTTAATAGTCTTCCCCCATGTTAAATCTCCATAAGAAAAATTTAATTTCCATTTTTTACCCAATTGACATATACTTTCAAAATACAAATAAAACCCGCACATATAGGACTAATAACTTTTGTTTTGGTATACAACCTGCGTTTCAATCGGTCCAGTAGTATGGTCAGGCTCGCTGTCACAGACTTAACATTTCTTCCCCAATGTTAAATCTCCATCAGAAAAGTTTATTTTTTTGACCCAATTAGTATATATACTTTCAAAATACAAATAAAGACTGCACATATAAGACCAACAACCTTTGTTTTGGTACAACCCACATGTAAACCGGTCCAGTAACGGTCAGGGTCAGTGTCATTAGTTTTACAAAAGTTTTTTAATATGTAAGATTTGTAATATTAAAGAAAAATATGTAAAATAAAAAAAAATAATACCACACATAAATTCATCATTAAAATAAATTCCAATAAATAGGGCCTATGTGTCCATATAAAAATATTACATCTTTGGACGAATGGAAATTCGCTGAGTACGCAGGTCTGCTGCGACGGTTGTATTTTGTTGTTTTTTTTGCTACTGAATGTATGGGTAAACCAAATAAATGCCAACCAGCATGCTGGTTACATTTTATGCTTTGGCTTGATATTTATGTTTATTGCATGACTTGATAATAGATACATTTAAAATATTTTCATAGCTTTAATACGATAATTTGTTCAGATGATAGTTTTACAATAAGAAAAAGAGTTATAAATAGGTTACGTACTCCGTCTTCAGCTTCAAAAAAATCCAATTAAATCTGGACTACCATGGTTTCGACAAATCATGATGATTGTCATCATCGGGTCCGACTTCAATAATCCAAACATCAGTTGTTCATCATCAAAAAGATAGAATTCACATACACTTAACATGTAACGAATAAGTTAAACATTTAAAAAACGAGTATAGTACACTACGACGCGTACCAGCCGGTAACACATTCGTTACATGTTATGTGTTTGTGAATTCTAAGAATTCACAAACACGTAAAGAATAAGTTTAACATTTAAAAAACGAGTTAAGTGCACTACAACGCGTACACATTCATTACACACTCATTAACACATTCGTTACGTGTTGTGTTTGTAAATTCTATCTTTTTGACGACGAACAACTGATGTTTGGATTATTGAAGTCGGATCCAATGATGACAATATATTTGTCGAAACCATGGTAGTCCAGATTTAATTGGATTTTTGAAGCTAAAGACGGAGGTACGTAACCTATTTATAATTGTCTTATCAGCTTCGGAGGCTTAACAACATGAATAAGAAAAACAGCTCCCTATTTTCTGCTTATCTTTTTTTATTAATTTATAGCTCATCACTTATTTTTCTGATAATTCAAAAGTTAAAAACCTGTGGTGATTGGTAACTTCTATTAGTGTTCAGGAAAATAATAGCTCAAGAAGGCTGTGTAATGTTATCAGAATTTAATGCCTCTTTTAATTAATTGATGTTGAAACGACCTACATTTATTGTAAAGTATCCCTTTGCCTTTGCTTTATAATACAAGAGCTTTTCATCAAAGTGCTTCCTTTAGAATTTATGGTCAAAGGAGAAATACTGCACTG
The DNA here is from genome assembly GCA_035578135.1 of Flexamia atlantica. Lineage (NCBI taxonomy): Eukaryota > Metazoa > Arthropoda > Insecta > Hemiptera > Cicadellidae > Flexamia > Flexamia atlantica. The sequence continues at coordinate 64,793,983 of JAQJVK010000003.1, read as the reverse complement.
GTTGTTTTAAATTTAATATTTACTGTATACAGAATTGATTAACTATACACTTTGTAGAAAATAGAATAGCACAAATGTTTCAGAGGTTATTAATATCTTCCATGTATTTCAGTGAGCTAAATTTCCAATCGTTTCACTGGGTATAAGTGTTTCTTTCCGTATCATGTAAGAGTTTAAGAACTGTTATTGACCATGTTCGCAAGTCGGAAGCTATCAAAGTAAAAAATAATATATCTCAGAATCTTAATCAATGTAACATGGGTAAAATAGAATTGGATAATTTTGTTGATGGTCGAGCACCTTGAATCACTTAGGGGCATCCTCTAAGTTGTGTACATCTCAACGCTTTCGATTGTATAGTAAGTTATTTAGTATGGCAAGCGGATTTGTATTTCCACTTCTCCATTCTATTTTAACTCATTAACAATTTTTTTTTAGTGAGAAAATTTTTCAAATAAATATTAATTTTATAATTACAGCTCAATATACCAATAGCATCTTTGACCTACAAGATGCTATTTGACTGATCTAAGTCATTCAAACCCTTAAAGGGTGTTTGGCCAAGAATTAGAAATAAAAATGTTAAATTTGTATTAAAGAATGCATTTATTACACGGTGTGGCAGGAACGTGTTGGTAGCGTTAATTTGTGTAATGCAGATTGCCTAACCAAATTAAGCAGGCGTAAAGTTTTAATTTTTTGGTACTGTACAACTCTATAGTGAAAAGTTTTTAAAAATTTTAATTTTTTGGGGCATTGTATGGTATTGACAGGCCTCAAAATTAACATAATTTTTGAAGCTATAAAATTTTCCAATGGAGAAAAACAGTGATTTCCAAAAGCATAAAAAATAATGTTAATATTTTTAACGTCAAGTTTTAGATGGTAATAAATCATAAAATTTCCCAAAATGTAGGCCCTGTAGATCAAGTGGTTTCCCCTGTGGTATTGTAACAATATTGGCGTTTTTGGTCTGTTTTGGCCCTCTTTGGACCTCTGAAGCTCTCACTCTTTACAATAAAAAAATTGTAAAAATTCGCTGTTTTTGTCTCAACATAACAAACAAATAGAGAGGGGAAATGTTTAACAATAGTTCTTAACCAAACACGCTTAAAGAGAATGTGTTGTGTAATGAAATAGAAAACACTTTGCAAGCAAGAGCTGTTTTAGATTCCTCCAAGATGCTTGATCCCTCAAGAGCTATTTAGAGATAAGTGAATCAGTGGTTTTGTCGTTTTTGTTGCCCATTTCAGTTCTCCTCTATTATCTGGCTTGAGAAATGTTTCCATCTTATGTCAATTAACTTTTGTAAACATTTTCCAGGAGTTAACATGTAATTATTCAAAAGAGACTTAATTCCTATAAACTATAAAGATTTAGAAATTTTCTTAAATCAGCAACTTATCAAAATGTGTTTAATCTTGTAGGACCTGAAGGGGCGGTAGTGGAGGAAAGCAAAAATTTTAAAGAATCTATTCTTAAAGGAAAAAATTAATTATTGATTATTTTTACGTTGATTACTCCATCAGTAGGCCTACTCAGTGGATACTAAGTCTTCTCCTGACCTCCATACTACAACAAAAGCTTGCAAAACAATAATATTCAAGTAGAAAAAAGTGTGTGAGTATAAAATAGTTTTTCCGATAAGTACCTACAGTAATACATCCTTTATCCTTGACCAATTGGTTTGGGTTTATGCCATTAAATCTGAGTAAGTAATATGAAGACTAGTAAGTAGTATGAAGACTAATTTAGACTTTAAATTTGATTTCAATCAAGTATTCTATACTTTCTTACTTTCTAAGCAAACCCCATATTGAAAATGTTAGCTTCTTGAAAGTTAAACCAATATTTAGAAAAAAACTATACACTTTTATGAGGGAGGCTATTTTGAAGAGTTCTGTAATATCTGAGAACCTATAATCAAACCTGGTTCAAGCTATAAATATTTGTAATAAAAAGGGCATATCTTGTTTTCCCACAAAAGACCGAAGCAGATTAAAACATTCTCATATTGCATCACTGCTAAGCTTTGACCAATAGTACGAGTTAAGTTCTCTAATGCGGCATTAATCCACTAATCCAGTAGTAATTGAGTCTGATTGTCTGTAAGCCCCAATCAGGGTGATATGTAACCATCTAAACTTCAGAATTGATTTTGGACAGGAACAGAATATCTAATTTACCACCTTTATTCCTCCAGCACCTACTTTATAGTTGAAGGAATTTAATTTAGGTTTATCCCATTTTACTTGAGCAACACTAATATGAACCAGCAGTTGTCTGGAGGTTGGAAAGGCATGAGCTTGCAAATATCACGTAGTTAACATTTACCTTTTTTAAATATCAAAAACCGATCTTAAGTTGAGATTCTGTAATGTCCTATTTACAGCAAAACTGATCATCTGCCCATAGTCTTTTTGGTACTTTATTGTTCACCTCATTGAAAAAGTATTGTCATTTGATTTTATTGTTGTTACCTCAAATAGAACAGAAACACATTTACAGTTGAGTAAAATTTAGTAGTATTTATTCATATTGAGAAAAATATATATAATATAAACACACAGAGCACAGGGTACAGAAAATAAAATTCTAAATTTCGATGACAGCTTCAGGTAGATACCCGATTCAGCCAGCTTAACTAATTTAAATTAATAAATTTAAATATAAAAATAATTAAACAAGTCACATGCACTATATCTGTTACTGAGTTGCTACAGTCTGTTAGTATTAGTAAAAATATTCTAAAAGAGTTCAGGGACAGCCCTACACTCTACCATTAGAACACAGGAGTGTATTTACACTGGGTGAAGAAAAACTGTTACCGTGCTACGCAGAAAGAACCGGATTCTGCATGATTTTTTTTAAGATTTGGCTCTGTCAGAGGATGTCTATTTATACAGTATGTAAAATACATCATTTAACATAACATTTTAACTTATTTTATGTTTGAACATTAAACATAGCATATAAATGTTTTAATAAACCATTTTTAACACAGATAATCAAATTTATACTTTCTGTTGATCCAAAAGGGTAGTCATTTTATGTCTCTATGCTTATTATCTCAAATTCTATTACCTTTTACTATAAAAGTCAATGCTGTTAAGGTAAAACCATATTTATTTTTTAAAGTCTTAATTTAAATATATTTTATTATTAAGCTAAACATTTTCACAAATTTTTGCTGTAGTAAATGTGACATCCTACGAATTAAAGGAACTTAGGCATGGTTTCAAAGAAAATCAAGGTTTGTTTGTGTAAGCTGATATTGTGAAAAATATAATTACTGCATTTTATTTTATTTGTATTATAAGCATTTCTATGCATCAAACTGAATCAGATTATATTAAAGACATTTTAAAGGGTCTGAGTGAAAACCCCTCGCTGTTTTTGCTTAATATTTAGTTAAGATCATCCCTTAAAACAAGACCAAACATTATAATTCTGTTCTTTGGTTAAACATAAGCAAAAGAATATTAGTAAAATAGGTCCTATGTAGATCGAATAATAGATTGTTCATTATTGCCCAAAAATTGAAATTATGAATATTGATGATGTTTTTAAGCAAAATCTTATATAGAAGGTTGGGCCCTGTGCAAAAGATTCCCAAAAATTGAAATTATGAATATTGATGATGTTTTTAAGCAAAATCTTATATAGAAGGTTGGGCCCTGTGAAAAAGATTTAATTTTGTGGGTTTACCTACTTTTAAATACAAGAAAAAGCCTATTACAACTAGCTTACGAATTGGCAAAGTTTTAAAAAAAGAAAAGAAAATACCAAACAACTATATAATTTCCATACAGAAAAAGGTTTGTGGGAAAAGTAATTTAAAAAGTAATGTTTTTTGTCAGTACATTTTATTTTTCAACATCATAAAGAAACTTACTGTACTGCATAGCAAAAAATAATAACTGCTCCATTAGATTAGAAGAATAGAAATAAAGTTTAAACAACAATACAGTATTTACAACAAAAAAACTGTTTTAAGAAAAGCACACATTTATAATAATCATATCTGCAAGTTATCTATATGATGGCAAAGCATATTGGAAGTCAGGTTTCCTCAGTTGCAACGTTTATGGTGTGTCCAAAAAGTCCTGAACCAGTTTAGTAACTTCCACCACAAAGACCACCAAAAGAAGACTACTTTTAGCTGAATATGCCATACCGGCATATATGCTAAGATGCTGAATATGCTAAGAAATTTGATTTTGGGGGTCGCCCCAAATGTTTAAACACAAACCTCAATTTGAGTGAACTGTTTGATAATAGAAACAAAGAGTTGCAGACCTGAGTTCAATATCATGCCCATAACTAAAGTTGCAGCAATTTGAAAATTCAATTATCTCAAGAATTGTATTGAAAAGACTTGTGACAAATATTCCTGTCTAAGGAATATGTCGGCCTTAGTCAGTAACAAGACTACAAGATCGTGCCACAATCATCCTTCACTCATCTGTCATTCATACTTGGCTTAAAATACCTACCTGGGTAGGTCGCCATTTCAGCTAATGTATCTAATGTACCTAATGTATGTATCTAAATCAGTACCTGACAATCAGTCTCTAAATTAACAAAAGTTATTGAAAACAGGTCTAAAAAAATCCTGGCCTGATAAACTGTTTAAATTTGGTGAAATTTTTATGTCACCGCCCCAACCAACAAAATAAAAATTTAAGGCAGGTTCATCCCATATTAAAATTTAACCTCCATAGGTGACCACTGAAGTTAAAGGGTTTTTTGAGAAAAAAAATACATATTCAAAATCAATTTTCAGGCCATTTGATATTTTTCAAATATAATGATTATAATACCTGGAGTTTTTTTATAAAGGGCATGGAATCAATTGAAAGTTTGGCTACACCATTGTGTCAAACCCTTCAGGAAAAAAGAAAAAGAGGCCGCCAACCTCTTTTTACAAAATTAAAAAATAATCACTCGGTTGAGGTTTATATTTTTGTGCATGGAACAGTTACCAACTTAAATTTTACTTGAGTGTGTTTGGGTGGGGAGTTCTAAATCCAACCATAGGGTATTTGTTCGTGCAAGGAATAAACTTTTTAAGAAATGTTTCAACAACTTTCTATAAGTTTGGAAGCTATTTGCATGATTCAAACTTGTCCTATGAGTACTTTTCTGAACAAACCTTGAGGCAGTTTTTAATTTCTAAACAGCTTTAGCGGAGCTATAACTAGAGGCATAATATTGATCTTGTTTTTATGGCATATTGTCTATAAACGAATTAAATGATTTTTGTAAAGAAAATAAACTACTTTGGAATTTTAGAGCCAAACTACATATTAACATGTGTTGTTATACAAATATAACATATTTGCAACATATTTATCTCTAACATACCTTATTTAGTGTAAAGGTTGTCAGCCTAAACCGATCCCAGACTTTTGAGACACACAATAAGGTATTTTATTTAAGTAACTACTGAGTAAAGGTCACTTATTAAAAAAGAAAAATCTCAAACAAAAACTGCCAATCTCATTTTACATAGTTTTGCCTTTAGTTGCCTTTTTCTTTTTTTTCTTTGCAGCCTTTACCTCACTCTCACGCCTTTGATGTTTTTTACTTTTAGTATGATCCAAATAAGAAATTGTAAGAGCATTAAAGTCTCTGTTGGAGCATAGATCAAATCCACACAGGGGACAAAAACATATCTTCTCTCTCACTGAAATAAAAACCTTTGGAAACTCAGGATGTACACCACTTAACATTTTCCGTATACACTTGTAACACTTATTTAGAAACTTTTTATCTTCTTTACACTGATGACAGCAAACGACATCTTTGATTTCAGATTTGTTTGTACTAACAATAGTTGTCTTTTGGGATTCGTTCGCTTTCTCCTCAGATATCAAATTTAGAGCAGACTTTTCTTTTTTCTTTAATTGTCTCCTTGTTATTCTAGCTTCTACCAGGCTCAGAAGTTTTCTGTGTTTTTTGCTCTTAGTATGATTCAAATAAGAATCCAACAGAGGAAGAATCCCTCCTTTACTGGAAAAGCGAGACATACATATGGAACATACACATTTTTTATTTTTCACTGCGATATAAAAACTCGATTCTTCAGGCTGAGCAGCCTTCAACATCGTCTTTATACATTTGCAGCATTTACCTTGAAACTTACTATCACCCTTACACTGGTGATGGCAAATAACATCTTTTATTTCACTTTCATTTGTGCTAAAACCACTCAGCTTTTGGTTTTCACTTGAATTCTCCACATATACTGCTGATTTTAAAACCGAATTAACTATAGCATCGGTTTGAGAGAAATCTATGGTATCTGGTTCCTTGCTATGATTAATTATGTCAGTCTGATAAGAACAATTTTGAAAATTGTTGGTAATATTCAAAGTTTTAACCTGTTCAACACAATTTTTTTTGTGAATTTTCCCTTCAAAATGGCTTCTTAATGGTTTAAATACTTTAACTAATTTACCTGGTGTCTTTGGTAAAACACTAATTAGTACATTACACAATATGCATACAAACTCTTTGCTACCAGGTCTATATTCCAGAAACAGAAGATTTCTTTTGATGAAGATTTCTTTTGAAGTAGTGATTTGATGTAAAGTATCCATTATGCCTCCATTATTAGTTTTCACGGAACATTTGGTTCTTTTTGCAGCTTTTACTGAGTTGGCACCACTACTCTGACCTTCTAAATCAAAACTATTGCAAACTGTTGAGTCAAAATTAATTCTTTTTCGTTTATTTGGAACTTGACATTGATTTTCAATGTCTCTGCTTACATTAGGGAGTATAGCTTCAAGGACATCAATATTATCTCCATATTCATTTACAATCTCACTTTGTTCTTCACATTTCACAAACCAATTTCTTTCAGTGTTACTTGTCAGATGAAATGGATCTAACTCATATTTTGTATCAGTGACCTCTAAATCATGGCCACCATCACGACTATTTCTTAAGTATTCTTCTTTTTCATTTCCTGTAGCAATATCAAGTGGTTTAACATCGCATAGGTCATTCAACTCATAATTTTTATCAGTGGCCTCTAAACCATGATCACCAACATGAACATTTCTTGAAAATTCCTCATTCACACTTGTTCTTAAATCAGTAATACGTGGTCTTAAATTACATCTAACCTCATGGTTATACGACTCCAAATGACCAACAGCCGATTGCAAAAGTTCACTCTCCTTACATTTTGAAGTCTCTTGACACACAGAGCAATGTAAAATAGATTTGTGGAATAATAGAAAATCTTTCTTTGAATTGAGACGGTAAAACCAGCAAACTTCTTTTATTTTATTGGAATGAATGGCACTCTCTAGGTGCTGAATAATGTCTTTTTTTACTTGAACAAAGGAAGAGGTAATGTCTGAAATTGAAGATTTACACATAAGGCAGACTATTTGTTGACCTTTTTGACAAATATAGCTAGACTCCTCGCCCAGCAATACTGAAATGTCAAATATAGACTTGGTTGCTACGTCTAAATACTTTACATCATCAGTGTCACAAGCTTCATCTGGGATGCACATTTTAAACAAAGCCTTCATACATTCCTTGTGATCTGAACTTTCCAAGTGGTTTAACATTTGTTCGTCTATACTGTTTGCACCAGTTAAGAGCAATAAGGTTTGTTTGCAAACCAAACATAGAAGGGACTTTCCATAATTGAATAGATGACAGCGCTGATCATTCAAGAATAACTGTTGTTCTTCATATTTTTCCATCTTTTCAATAACAAGTTTTTCGGTCTTTTTTTTGTTATGTTCTCAACATGAATTCTTGTTTATTTTTCAATATATTTTTTATTCCAAGAGTGTCCTTACCCTAAGTATCTTCTCTGCTTGGAAGAACTAAATATTTTCCCCCAACCATTTCAGTCTTCAATAAATCCTAAAACAAAAGAAATGATTTTTGATATTAAATTTTGTTGCTCATGAATGTCATCAAGTAATGGAACATAAGCTAAACCTTTTTAAAAACAATCCAACATTGGTTTTCATCCGGTTCAGTTCACTAAATTTGATTGTGATCTTAAAGACCCACAGAAAGCTGGAGAAGTTCTCTTGAGATAGGTATGTTAGGAAAAAATATGTCATCAAGAAAAAAAGAAAATGTTGGGTGATTTCTTTGAAATAATTCTAGTTTATTTTTATTTTGTTTGAAAAAAGCACAAATTTTAATTTTTTGTGTAGTCTTTGTTATTAAAATTAATTATGTAAATGTTTTTTGTTTTTGGATGCAATGTATATCTGATCATGATTTTCTTAATGCAACAATGGCTGCAGGTGCGAGTAAGCTTTTTCTTTTTTTCATAGTTTATAAAACCTTTGTTTGGTTAAATTATTAATTATTTTACTGATAGTCTGGTTTGTCCTTTTCTTTCTTTTGTATACAATTCTGAGGGTGACCCCAAACGGGCGTTGCCTAGCAGATCACCTAATTTATTCACCATTACTTTCCTGTTTTCTTTTAGTGTATTTTTTTAAATTTACTATACAATGAAAACTTATAAGTGTCTTGTATTTATGTTTTAATGAATAAAGTTTACTATTATCACTAAACAAAAATATAGCATTTGATCTATGAAATGTTTACTTTATGATTGCTATATTATGAAATGCAAACAACTATCCTGCGGAGGAAAGTCTGATGAGCATTCCTCAATCGCAACAAGCAGCCTTGCAAGCATCAGTCAACATAAGTGTCAACACTGCTTTGATCTCAAATCCTATAAGAAGTAAGAAGGGTTGTAGTACGTGAGGTTGGCATAAAAATCTGGCAACTTTTGATACCGTTTAGCCACTTGCTGAGTGTGAAGAAGATACCAATAAAATTATTTAGTCTGAGGACCCAACCTTGAGTTTGTGTACCAGGGAGGGGACAACAGGGACAGTTTGCCCCAGGCCCCCAGCTCCAAGGGGCCCCGGCCCCACAGGAAGTGTACAAGTTTGATAAATATCCGAATACCACTGCAGCGGGCAGTTGGAAAGTTTGTGAAGAAAAAACATACTCATATTCAGGAAACAAATATTTAAAAAAAAACTTTTGAGAAGATTCAAGTTAGCAGGCCTTTCCGGGCTATCTTACAGTCAGTAGGCAGTCTAAAAAATCTTTTTTTAGTTTTGTTTTGACCGGTACCACTAAATGACTCAGTCCTCATCACTAAGCTCAGTGATTACCACACGTTCCTGACTGGCCGCGTCGCATCATGTTGTGTCCATTGTGTCGGATCGTGTGTCGTCTGATAGCTATTACTATTTGATACTGCTTACTGCTTACAGTGGATGATATTGGTTTTTGCATGATTAAAGAATTGGGTTTGATATACAGCAAAAAAATAGTGAAAAGTACTGTAGTGATTCAAGACTTTTTGTATCAAGTACTACATAAGATTTGCAAAATTCTACCAATGGATCCAGACCAGGCTGATAAATTAAATCAAGAATTAAGATATACCAAGCTCAGTTGGTTTTGAAATGTGCCAATGAGAGTTACCCTAGGCATATTATTAATGATTCAGTGATTTATTTCTTTTTGCAAAAAATACAAAACTCAAAATATGCAATTTTACATAGGAAATAGTTAGTGAGTTTGTAATAATAATAAAGTATGAAGTTAGCTAGATTGTTTGTTCACCTGTCAAGCATATTATTACAGTTTCAATCAATCTATACATTGTAAAGGGTGTCCAGAAATTATAGTAAATTATTTTAGTATAAAATAAGAGAGGTACAAGTTCAAATAAACATGGATCTTAAAGTGCTTAGTTTTACGTCTGTGTGTCTGTGATTTTGACATATTTAACTATCTCACGAACCTCTCAAAGAATAAACTTTAAACTTGGTACTTGTATGACCACTTTTGAAACTAAATTTTTGATAGAAGTATCAAAATTCTACGTTACACTATTTCAAAATGGCGACTGTGTTTTGTTTTCAACGTTAAATATCTTAAAAACCGTAAGTTTTAGAAAAATTACATGAGATCATCACCACTCATGGATTCCGTCGAACGCACTGTCCTTTTTAATGCACGACCATGGTAGCTAAGACTTAAGACTTAAGTAGCTGAAGATGGCGAAGCGCCGAAACCATGGTCCTGCATTAAAAAAGACAGTGCGTTCGATGGAATCCATGAGTGGTGATGAGTTTATACACAACGCACGGAATCAACCACAACTATCGACGGATTAAAATTACATGAGAAAAAAAATTGTGAAAATTAATCCAATTAACACTAATATTACAATTAGAATGATCGGACAGCTGATAATGGGGAAATTGTAAACTTCCGAATAAAAACATGCACATTTTAGGCAGTACATACTAAAGAATATACGTATTTGTGGTTTTTAGGATATTAATCATTGAAAACAAAAAACAATCACCATTTTGAAATATTAAATGTGGAAACTTGATACTTCTTGCAAAAATAGTTATTGATCACGTTAAGAGGTTCGTGAGATATAATTAAATATGTAAAAATCATAAAAAACAGACACACGGCGGAAAACAAAAGATCCATTTTTATTTTAACATATTTTCTTATTTTAACTCTACTATCATATACTACCATATCAGACAATTTTACCATAATTTCTGGACATTGTATATAAGTAGCTGGTGGACCAAGCCTTGCTCGGTATTATTTCATGTTTATTAGTTTATCCAATAACTATAAAATATTTCAATATTTCAGTGAAATAAAATTAATAAGTAAAAACTGTTTTATTACTCCATGCAATCTTCATCCCACACGCTGTATTTTTCCTTGATGGCTGTAGACTGTAAACAGCTTTTAAGATTAATTTATTTGCTTACACCTTCCTTGTTTATTTCTTTGCTTTCATGGTAACCCATAAGACAAATGTTAAAATTTTACAACTTTTAATTCATTTAATTATTACGTTATTCGATTTTCTCTGGCCGAGTAATCTGCATAGAACATGTTTTCGAGTTACGAATTACTTATTTCAAACTTGGAAGGAAATCCTGGGAGCAGTTTTTGAGATCATGTAAAACAGTAGGCTAACTCATTATTTCTTTTTTAATACCTATTGTTTTAAGTTAAATTAGTTTTATTTTAAATTAAGTGTTCAAAATATCAATTCGTTTGTAAAATGCCTTCTAACGCATTAGAAGAAAAAGCCAAGCACGTGCTTGGATAAAAGTAAAATAAAAATTTAGAACTACCTACATGGAAGCCATAAAACTCAATATTAAATTATCGGACTTACGAATTTTTTTCCGTAAACTGAGTTTTTTCTAAGAATGCGACATGAACTAATGCACATTCCCTCTGTGACGTTTGTGTGGCATTTTTTTAACAATCAGCATACATTGTATATCAAAGAATACAGTATTATCACTAAAAAATCCTTTATAGACTAAAATCAAAGCTAAAGAGCGACACACAAAGGCATGGCGGCATTATGTTCAACGGACTCGGGTAGTGAAGGAGACCCCAGTCTAGTTGTGTCTGCCGCAAGGTGGCAAAGTGTAACTGATCTATGGGGGTGAGAGCGGACACACTCGCCGTCCATTCAACCCTGTAAAACAATAGGCAGCCGCATTAGGGCAGCTGAGGGAGGGCGAAACGCAACTACTTTCATCCGGTTTTTTATGTAGTCCGAGATGACGGCCCATGGTGTCGGTAAATCTGCAATCTGCTTTCACAGTTACCAACATTTCCACAAGCTAGTTTTGGTTTGCCGAACGGTCTCTTTAATCTCATCGACTCGTTTTTCTCTATGCCTTCTTGTTTTTTATGTTTCAGGGTTGAATTTACAATATATTTATAATCTGTTGATCGTGGAACTTCACTATAAGAATTTACCTGCTTCAATTTGACTACAATTACTTATAAAAGTAGCCCAAATGTATTTTCTTAACCTGTATTGGATCTTGTTTACAGATACAGACAATCTATATTTGTTTTACTGTGACGATGACTGTGACTGGTTAAAAATGTATCGCAAGGTAATCAGCTGTTAAACTACAATCACATTTTAAAACCGTTCTCTCTAGAAATAAATCAAAGGCTTGAGGGTTGAAGCCGTAAAAAAATGCCCATTTTAATTATATTATTTAAATTTTAGTACGCTACATCATAAGCTTTAAAATGACACCTCAATTGTAAAAATCAGTTAAGTAGGACGGGTGAGAAAGGAATGCAACAGAGAAAACCCTTATTGTATTCAATATTTAGATATATGTGTGTTAGCACGGTAGCAGCCGTAAAAATGGTCCAATCTTTATGAAATTTGGTACAGACCAGTAAAGTGGTAATCAACTGGACGAGCTCAAAAACCAGCCTGACTGGACCACCATAAAAAGGTCCAGGGTAAAGGGGGATAAACCCCCTCAAAAATGGCTTTTTGGGGTTTTCCTAAAGAAAATTTAAAATGATACAATTTTGGATTTCACCATTGAATTCAGCTTGAAAAAACAAACAATTTAGTATTATGAAACACTGCTCTGTGTCCATTGGTTACCGAGATATTGAAAGTGGTAAACACAGTGTGTTGTCCCAATGTTAACCTAATAGGAAATAAGTAAAATTCTATATCTTGCTTTATTCTCAACATATCTTAATAAAACTTGGTTTGTGGCTTCAACTAGATAAGATCTAACATATTTTAGTTTAAAATCCCCGAAGTCTCCATTTTTGTGGCAGCAAACCTGCGTACTCTTTCTCCCTGTTATCCTTATGGGAGACAAAACAAATTCTATATTTTCATTATTTCTTAATGTATTGTGATAAAACTTGGTAAATGGCTTCTTCTAGTTTAGATCTATTAAGTATTGAGATCTATTAAGTATTGAATTAAAACTACCCAGTTTTAACATACCTGATGCAGCAAACTTGCACACTTATAACTAACAATAACAAACAATTGGACTAATAATAAACAATTTGGTTAAAAATGTAACCTTTATTAAAAAACACAAAAAATTTTAAAAAATTACAATGTATATAAGAGTACATAAGTTATAAGTTAATAACAATGTACAAGAGTGTATAAGAGAATAATTTTACAATCCACACACTGATGGTTTTAGTACATAACAGTTCAATGTGGCATGAAAATTATTTATAGACAAATATAACTGGACCTTTACAAATGAAAATAGTTTTTGGTTGAAGTAATATTTTTATATTAACAACTTGTGTTACATAATACCCTGTTAATGTGTGCAAAATAAATGTTAATCTATGTAACGATTACAAAACAAATAACACCTAAAGTAATAGGAAATTACGAAAATACTCAGTCTTCAAATTATTTCTAGTTTTAATTTTTTGTGATATTCAAAATAATACTAATAATTACTGTATTTACAAACAATTTGACTTTTTTGTAAAATCAACTACATTTTTACTACAGGAAATTCAAAATGAGGAAAAAATAGGTTTATTCATTTATAAAAACCAATGAGGTGAACTTTCAAAAGTTAACGACGTTAATTATAATTATTTTTCATCCAAATCAATTATAGCCAACATACATTTTATTACAGCAAAAATATTTTGTTTAGTAAAATATGACAACATGACACAATAAATTAACTTGATCTCAGTTACTTAAGTCAAACAATTCCCTAAGTTTTTTTTCCCTGTAAAATATTCAGAACTTTAAAATAAAAATCTTACGACAGAATATTATTTTTAACTAAACCTTCTACCCCTTTAAGACAAACCTTAGTAAATTTGACCTAATCAGTTTTTATACTAAGAATGCATGGGGTTAAAAAAATCCAGAAGCAGCTTTATAACTTTTTCATGGAATCAGTTAGAAAATCCTAACTTGGAAGATTTAACTATGACAAATTATTTCCTGATTCACCGCTTACCAAACATTTACCTTCACTGGGTGGACCTAGGAGGAGTTGATCAATAATCTTATATACAAGCATTAGTATCAGAAGAATAAAGATATATAGTTAGAAAACAAAGCCGCAAGTCCAAACTCAACATAATTATTGAATAAAAATGGCAGGTGATCTATTTTTTCTAAACTTTTTCATTTCAAAAACTGTAAAAATCTAGATTATGAATGTTAGGGTCATGCTTTTAAGATGGGGTTTGTGACAATGATTTTACGTCTCACTATACCTTTGGAATGGTGTTCAGCTTCACTCATGCCTACCGAATAAAGAACTTGAAAATTAATACTTTTCTTTTCATATTGCCATAAACCACTCTCAAAAGAATGCCTATAAAACTTGCAATAACATTTTAAAGTTTTTTCCAAAGCCAAATTGATAAAAAGTTCGATCCCTTGCTGTTTTTTACTCAATTGGTTGAAGTTTACATTTGAGGCATTATTTTCTACACAAAGAGTTGCCAAACATGTCAACTTGTGCTTATATTTAAGATAACTGATGATTCCTCAAAAAAGAGTCTATCCTCATTAGAGGTCACAATTTGATACAGAAAACAGATGATCACCTCCAAAATATAAGTGTAAAATTTTAAATCTTTGAATCAATTCTGAAAAAAGGTTTTTAGCTGACTCTAGACTTCTTTAGATATTTTTGATTGATTAGAATGGTGTTCACCTGTAAAAATTGGCTGCAAATATAATAATGTAAAGAATGTTTAAGCCAACAATATTTTTTATGCTAAAACACACCACATTATAGTACTGTTCTTTTTCATTTTTTACCATATTTCAATGTTAATACATCATGGCAAACAAAATGTAATTCAATAGAAATCTTGAAAATTTACATTTTTCTACGTTTAAAATTGTTCAGTAATTAAATAACAGATAAAAGGCTTCAACAAATCATTTAAAATGTTACTATCCCTAATTTTAACATGTGACAAAAGTAAAATAATATCGTTGATACATTTTTTAAACCTTAATTTATCAATAAAGCAAAACTTAGATTTAAATCACTATGACAATTTTGGTTGATGAAATTGATCACGCCAACAACAAATAAAATTTTGAACACGCCTGAACTATGTTTCTCTATAGTTGATATTCCACAATTTTTATTTTTATAAAAAAATAAGTTGGATTTACATCTCAAAGTATTTAATTATTAGTTTTTATGCATAACAGCATATTTTCTTGGAAAAAAATTTTCTTCGGTAAAATTTACAAAATTCAAAGTTACTGAGCAAACATTTTTGACACATTTATGACAAATTTTGTCTTCCATTTGATATTTTCAATCATAGCAAATTATGATATTCTGCTGCATTCATTTTGTCAACCAAATTTCTTAGAATATCAATTTGAACACCCAAACCTCTCAGCTGGTTTAAAATGTGGTTATTATACCAATCGATGTTTTAACATACCGTAATCATAATTCATTTTTCTTAAGTAGGAGGACAGTTGACGTTTACCCCATTGACTTCAACAATGACAATTATTTCTGTATGATTAAAAGCATTCTGTTTCAGTAACAGCAGTTTTAATTTTAAAGTGAACACTGCCTCTTACACTGACTCTTACACCTCTTTGAAAAGATCATTACTTTTCGAGGACTTCTTCTCATCTTCTCTGCCCTTGCAAGAGCAACTGAATTTCACTAACTTTAACATTAACATGTTTACTTGAAGCTAATTGTGTCGTCTGATCGTCTTGTTTGCCTATACTGAAAAGTAATTGCTCAACACATCAAAGCTTTCAAAAATAAATCTCAACAACTTTACAACTAAACTTATTCCCGCTTGATCTTCTTTAATAGCAGTGTGAACTAACTATTATTTATTTTATGGGCAGGAACCTTCAAATGACTACTTACACCTTGACAGATGCCATCAAAGTCACTCCATGGTGTAATGTAACACTGGCAAAGCCCACAATATAGCTGACTGCTTATAAACATCAAACGTCTTACTTCTTGCTTCACATCAGTTCCGACTCTTTTCTTGATTTCAGCAAGAAACTTATGTCTATGAGTGAAATCTGTAATGTGATTTTTCACATCATTTATTTCCAATGCAGAAGAGCAAAGTTTACATGTTATCCTACTTTTATTCAGAGACAAAAATTCTTGATGAACCGTTAGATTTTCAGAAAAAGTTTTGAAAGTGTCTCTTAAAGCACTTGACATAATTTTGATTTTGTCCCCCTCCTTCGTTGATTCTTCAGAGGAATCCTCACTTTTGTGAGTGTCCCCATGTGAATCTTCCACTTCAAGCCCACCAAAACCAAATTCAAGCTTGCCTACTTCCTCAGGGAATGACCTTTCAATAGCTTGACCAATGATTATTTTCTCTTGCTTGTCTTCCTCATTACACACTCGTTTGGAGACCCTTTGAACTTTCTCTGTCAGGAAGTTATCATCAACGTTTTTACTGTCATCAGTATCTCTGGAAAAGAGCTCCTCACACCTCGGAGGTCTTGAAAGATCCTCACTTTTGTGAGTGTCCCCATGTGAATCTTCCACTTCAAGCCCACTAAAATCAAATTCAAGCTTGCCTACTTCCTCAGGGAATGGTCTTTCAGTAGCTTGACCAATGATTATTTTCTCTTGCTTTTCTTCCTCACTACACACTCGTTCGGAGACCCTTTGAACTTTCTCTGTCAGGAAGTTATCATCAACATTTTTACTGTCATCAGTATCTCTGGAAAAGAGCTCCTCACACCTTGGAGGTCTTGAAAGATCCTTGTTCTTTAAAGATGACTCTTCATGATTTCCTTGCTTACCCGGACTCTGCTTCGTGTCTAAAGGCAATTTTTCAAAGACCGGCTTTTCTGAAATGCTATTCTTTAGGAACAAATTTACCTCTGGTTGGCATTTATATGTTGGTTGAGTCGATTCTGTTTTCAATAACTGTGACTTGTCCGAAATTTGATGAAGCTTTGAAGATAAGTGGAAGTAAAGCTGAACAGCAGTTTCAAAAATGTCCCTCTTTTTAGTTTTTATGAAAGACTTACACATACTACAAAAAAGTGTATCACTTTTTAAACTGATATTTTTCATATACTTTCCAAGGGAATCAGGAATGCACTCAAATAATTCCCTCAGATATTTCTTATTAACCGCCATTTCTTCATGTGCTGTCAGAAGTTCCTCAATGTTTAAATGACTAGCTTTGTAGTGCATTTCAAATGACATCATTACATCCTTATTAATAATTGGAATGACTTCATTACAGTCAGGACACTCATATTCAAAATGTTCATCAAAAGCTACTGATGATACTTCAATACTGACCAGATTCCAAGTAAGAGTGGTTGATTTAATTTCCATTTCCGTGTTGCTTGAATCGTTACAACACAGTCTATCGTGTGAAAAAGGATTATTGGGCTGTTTTTCTAACGACTGATCCATGCATAACTCTCTGGCTTCTTCCGAAGAACAGTCACTACAGCTTTCTTCCAAGGCCTTACCATCACATTTCAATTCAGTTCTCTCTGACGTGGAGTCATTAGCCATCAGTTCCGAAACATCAAGATTCTCAGTAGACTGAAGTCGCAGTTGGTTTTCATCCAAACTAATTTCAAGAATATTTTGGCCAGTACCTAATGTGTAACTGTGTTCCTCAGAATTTATTTCAATATTTTCATTGTTGCTTTGGTTATGCCCCATCTGAGACGTAAAGACTCTGGAAGAGATGTTTAACTCTGATATACTATCATCACTTATAATTTCTTCAAGCTCTTCGGCTTCATTCATCACACTTGGGTTGTGGAACTTAAAGATACAATTTAACTTTAAAACATTCCTTGCATGTTCTCTTGATAGTATGTGCCCCATTACGGTACCCCCGTTTTCTGTGAACTTAACACTTTTGTTACATAGAAAACAAAGAAATTCCCTTGTGTCGTAACTGATATAGAGCAAATTTGCAACTAAACTGTTATTTCTTTGGATGTATGCAGTCTTGGCCATTTTGCTTAGAACATTTGTTAACCTAGATCTACTTCTGGTTATTTTACGAATCGTACTGTTTTCATCGAGACCTTCTATAAAATCAACTGCATACTTCATCAAGATAGTGTTATGATTTGGTGAATAGCAATGTTTTTTCAAATGTGATTCATTTTCAGTGATGTTGATAAAAACTTGACAAATATCACAGAATACCTGATTATCTAATAATCTAATATAAAGATGGTTTAATGAGATCACCAAACTGGACTTGGGCCTCTTAAGGGTATCATTCCTCATATCACATCCATCTGAATGACGAGATAATGACTGGGCATCCAGTTGCAAATCAAAGCATTTATTACTATTTGCCATGAAACTACTTCCTTTTTTCTTTTCCTTTTTCTTTTTCTGCTTGAGATGTTTGACATGCTCTGCTGTTAAACAATGAGCTGCGAATATATTTTTCATGTTTTTCTCGTCAAAGTACAGAAAATAGGCCCCACATAAGGAACAAGAAAAATATGTTTTCCCTTTCTCTAAATGTTCTTTATTCTTTTCATTTAGTTGTTGTACCTCTAGTCGTGTTTCACTACTCCCGTCTTCAAATCTTTCCCATGGATCCACGATTTGACCTGAACTGTTGCTTTTGTACAATAAGTACAGTTCTTTGTGGCCAGGACTGGACATATGATCTTGAAGTGTTTTACAGTCACCTTCAAAATTATTTTTTGGAAATAATGCAATCCCGCAGAGATGGCAAGTAATATCCTTGCCTTCTACTAAAATGAAATCTTTGAACACGCTATATTCCTCAGGCAACTTTTCAAAGAAATCTGAAACTGACACACCTGCACTTACAATCTCTTTTTCTTTTATAGGACTTTGGTTGTTGCTAAACATCATCTTTCCATTTTCATCAACTTTCATTGGCAATTCAAGCTGGTTTTTTGTTGAGCCATGTTTAATAGTATTTGAAGGGATATTGCAATTTAAACTTAACAAATTTTGTTTATGTATTTTAGTCATAAAATGTGTGACTAAAGTTGACCCATTTCCAGAAAACTTAATATTGATATTACAGAGGAGACAAAAGAAACTTTTACCATTGTTGTCTATATACAACAAGTTTGGTGTGATCGTTGGATTATTGATTCTGTAGTATGATTCAGCAAGATTTTTCAAAACATCAACAAACTTCTTATGGCAAGGATTTCCAGCGTTTGCAAGCTGGTTGTTTCCATGACTCATGATATATTTTTCGGCATTCTTGGCTAAAATCATGCTGTGACATTCAGAATAGCAGTGCTTTCTTACTTGGGTTTTTTGGTTAGAGGGGATTGATATTTTACAAAGCTTACAACACACTAGGTTCCCTTGTACAGCAAAAAACTGTGAGTTCAACTGATAGCCAGGAAGGCATTTTAACTTGTCAAAGATTACTTTGCTCTCATTTGTGTTTACTTCTCCTACTGACTGGGATGAAAAGGTCTCCTTAGTTTCATCAAACGTGTTTTCATCATTCCTATCATCATCATTGCACTCATTTTGATTTATGTACTTTCCTAGTTTTTTCTTATGATTTTTGCACATAAAATGTGAGGCAAATATCTTCATTACCTCTTGCTCATTTTCAAAATGTAAAAAACAGCACTTACAAACTTTGCAAAAATAATAATATTTACACTTTTCAATGTACTGATAGTTTTCATTGATAACAGACTTCACTGACGATAAAGTATCGGGATCATCAGTGTTTTTAAATAAATCCCAAGGGTCTACTTTTTTGTTAACTTTATCATAATACAAAATTAATTTGCAAGCATCACATTGTTCTTTATGATAAGATTCTGTTAAATGACTTTCGACCTGTTTGCAGGCATCTTGAAAACACTTGGATAAAGGAACTGTACATTTACACAGTTTGCAGTAAAAATCATCTTCTGCTAGTATAATAAGGTCTCGATGTACTTTAAATACATCTGGTATGCAATCAAATACCATCGACACATCATAATTTAATGTAGTTTGTGTTAGGTTGGGTTCCATTTTGGCAGTACTGCATCCATGAAGGCTAACTGAAAGTTCAATGTCCTTATTGAAAATAAGTATTTCTTCTAAGCATACTGTACAGGTGTACTTAGTTTCTCTGCTGACTTCTGTGTTCAAGTGACTGTTAACTTCAGATAAACTTCGGTGACTCTCAAGATGGAGGTTCATTGAAAATTCCGGATCATTATTGTAAATACTAATAGCTTCATTACACTCAAAACAAATCAGGTCGTTACAATGTGAGGTGTTTTCTTGAAGATTCAACTCTAATGTATTTCTTCCCATCAGCGTTGGGTATTCTGTGAGCAAATGTTCTTGGAAACACTGTACTACACGATGAGGAATACTCTCAAGGTTTAATGCACATTTAGTACATTGACTAACATGGCTATGAAAAGCAATAAAAACCTCACTAAATTGCAGGTAATAAAACCACCAAACATTATCTCTCATGATACTGTAGTGTTGTTTTGAGCCAAAATGGTAAAACAAATCATATTTTATTGTTTCAAAAGTCTGGGTAAGTTTTGTGATGGGTTTTTTACAAATAAGGCAAACGATATAATTTTCACACTGAAAAACACATCCCGTTTCATTATTTATAACCGAGGCCAATTCATTATATTTCTCCATGCTTTTCTCACAAAAAGGATCGGGTATGCATTGGTATAGTATTGGCTTAATGCTCTCCTCATGTTTTGGAGACGACATATGAGATGTGATGCCATCGTTGACATTTGAGTCCAAAATATCTGTGACAATGTCTTTACATACAACGCAAAAGGTTGTTTTCTTTGAAGAGTGATTCTGAAGAGTGATTAAAAATGGATGATAATTACCTCTCTGTATTATTTCAATCTTTGAGCTGATATTATTTACATTTCCATACATGTTACTTAAGTTTAACTCATGAAGTCTCATGACGATGGTTTCATATGGCAGGAAATCTACTGAAACACTTTTGCCTTTTCGTTTTACTTTGGTTTCTCCAAACACCCCTCCTCTAATGCTTTCCTTGCACGGGCCAACAAGACAACTCTCCGTGTCATTTTCAAAATTCTCATGTTGTGTGTGTTTCATTTCCTCCGATCCATCACATGTTAAATAGTCCATTTCACCGGAGTGTGTAGTCTGTAAATGTGCCACTGCATTTCGTAGAGTGTCATCTTCCTCGCTATTATAAGTTTGATTACAAACAGAGCAGAAAGTAAATGTTTTATGAAACATTAGGAACCCCGGGACAGTTTCAAGTCTATAAACCCAACACACATTTTGCCTAATGCTGTTCAAGTGCTGTTCACTGCGAATGTGGCCAAAAATTTCTTCTTTGACAGCATCATTGCAGTTTCTCACTTCACATATGATATCTTCACAAATTAGACACACGATTTGATTTTCATAACGATGTATGTACCTGGATTCATTTTTCAACAATATAGACAGATCAAACACTGAGTTTGAAATAATCTTCATATATTTACTATCATTTCCATCACTGGGATAATCAGAAACACACATTTTGAACAGCTTTTTCAGATTTTTTTGGTGGCATGAGCCGCGGACATGCAACGACAAATTAGTGTGATTATCTCCACATAGTGACTTCTCACAAATCAAACATAAAGTAAGATTCGTGCTGTTTTCTATGACTGATACATGTTCATAGCAAAAGGGATTGTTGGGGTTTAAACCATTGTGATTGTTCTTCTTCTTCTTCATTTTGAGGATTCCGTACTGACATATAATACTATTAATAATAACATTGGCTTTGCAGTCCACAAACCTGCCTTGACATGGTCTTTCCAGATACTCTTATTAACCAATCTGCAACAAAGATACGACACCAAAATAGAATTCTAATAGAACACAAAAAAACATATATAAACTTCATAATTGGAAAACTGTAGTACTGTACTAAACAATTTTTTTTTCATTCCTACGTTTGTATTATAATTTTTCTGGCTTCAATTCTACAAAGTCCTTTATAAATTAAGCTCATCCAATACTGTTTATATAGCCATTAGAATATTAAAGTATCACAGGAATGTAATTTATTCTTGGAGCAGTCCCTTACTTTTCACTACAGACTACAGATCTTGTTTAACATGCAAACCCCTTATAATGTTAGTTTTATGTAATGTTCATCAATATCAATACAATTCCACCAACTTTTGGAACTATCCATTGTGGTATTTAGAGACAAAGGTGTCATTGAAGATCTCATATTGCCAGACATTTTGCCCTTGCTGTTCTTTCGTGCGGTATCAAAAATTTATAACTGAGAACAAACTATGTTTCACCTGTCGGCCAGTATTCATAACATTGCACTTTTTAAAGATTTCTCTTCTTGTTCGTTGTTCTAGAGAACATGGTTGTTGTTTTGTTTATACTTTATCATTCATTGACTAACTCATTTCATGATCTTTTTTGGTTTTATCAGGTTTAACTGTCAATTTTATTACCGGTTGAACAGACACTTTAACTAAAATCAGAAAGTTAAAAACATGACAAAACCGCAGTGTAGGCCGGTTAAAGTGACATCAAGTTGAAGGTAGCACACTAAAGCCCGCATTACACTATTAAATATTACATAAAAGATCTCTTATAAAAGATTTATTTGTCCAGTCAAAAGTTAATTTTTTGTTTTTAAAATCAGCTGGCTTGAATTTTGATCTGGTCAAATTGATCTTTTATAAAATATCTGATAGAGTTATGCGGGCCTAAGAGAGAGTCTACTATAATTAGGCAGCGTTTTTTGTGGTTAAAATTCCTCCAACAACTCTGAACCAATTTTAATAAATTAGATGTTTCCGGAAAGAGCTCAAGTTTTGCAAGGCATTAAATGTAAAAGAGACGGACTTAAGGGATGAGCTCTAGATGCCTTTTAGTTTGGGTTTTCTCACAAGATTTGACATCAGAATAGGAACTTCAAGAAGCAGCTGACTTCATTATCTTATTTTATCAGTAAACCATCTAAATTTCTAAACAAAAATAAATGGAGACTTAAAAGCTGCTAAGCAGTGCATGTCCACTAGTAAAGTCAGAGCTTCATCAAAAAGTAATTTGAGTAACATTTGTAAGTTTTAGAGACTTTTTAATGCTAATAAAAATTGTCTGGTTTAGTTCAATATATATTTATTGTCTAGGCTAGACCAAGTATGCTCTCAGTTAAGGAGGTGTGTACTTTTTTAACTTATCTACAATTCAGCTTGTAAATAATAAAATAAATTATAGGAAACAGTTTTTTATTACTTCCCTAAGGCAGATTTACATGAGACAAGTTGGCGGGTGAATTTGAAGGGTCGCTAGTCATCCATTTGACTCACCTATTATTATCATTGCTAAGTTAAAAAGTGGATGAGTGATACAAATAACCAACTTGACCGCTAACTTGCCTAGTTTGACTCGCCTATCTCACTCGTCTGCCAGATTAATCCATGTTCATCAGCCTCTACAAAAAAATTAATTCATAATGAAATTGCATCTATCTATATACTTAATACAATAAGGGGTTTCTCTGTTACATCCCTTTTTCAGCCGTCCTACTTAACCGATTTGTACGATTGAGGTGTCATTTTAAAGCATATATTATAGTGCACCAACGGCTGACAATTAAAATGGGCATTTCTTTTACGGCTTCGCCCCAAATCCTTTGATTTATTTCTAGAGGGCGTTTTCAATGTTCCAGTGCTGAACAACTAGCGTTCTAACGGTTTTAAAATGTTATTGTAATTTAACAGCTGATTACCTTCAGATGGATTTTAACCTAAGTCAGATTGTAAACAAAAATAGATTGTCTGCAACTGTAAACAAGATTTAATCAACTTTATGAAAATTAATTCTTAAATAAACAACTTTTTTGGTTATTGTAGCTTAATTGAGGTGGCAAAACCATTCTTTGTGGTGCAGAAAGAAGAAGAGGGCAAAGAGAAAACTGAGTCTATGAGATTAAGGAAAAACATACGTAACCTTCGACAAGAACAGAGAACTGCCGAGAGACAAAGACTGATAGAACATCTTAGGGACACTGCACCACCTAACTACTTGCACCTAGGGACTTAAAGATGATGTTACAGGGTGTCCACCAATTTTCATATATGAAATGCCAGACTTTTCCCGACAATTAAAAAAAATTCCCGACCATAGGAAACATGGCCATTGCCTTCTATAACTAATATTGAGAACGATACTTCTTATTTGTCAAAGTATATTGGGTACTATATTGGGTCAAATCTTATTTGTCATCCCGATATCAGAGAACGCTAATATATAAGAATAATGTGAAATACATTTCGGATTGGTGTGAAGTTAAATTTGGTGTACCTCAGGGTTCAATATTAGGCCCATTGTTTTTTTTGTTATATATAAATGATTTACCTGTTAGTGTTTCCCCAAAAATTATTTTGTATGCAGATGATACCTCAGCTATTTTAAAAGCAAATTCACCTCAAGATTTAAAATTAATATTTAACCATGCTTTTGAAGAATTTCACAATTGGTTCTCAGTAAATGGGTTACTGCTAAATAATTCTAAAACACAGATTGTTAAATTTCAAACTGCCCAAAATAGGGAAAGCGCAGATTTCAATTGTTCTTTTCAAGGTAGTTTTTTCCCGAATAATAATTCAGTAACCTTTTTAGGAGTAGAGATTGACTCAAATTTAAGTTGGAAACCCTGCATTCGTAAAATTATCAAAAGGTTAAATTCTATTTGCTTTCAAATGATTATTTTGCGTGAAGTAATTGATTTTCAAACAAAGTTAATGGTTTATTATGGGCTTTTTTTCTCTGTCATAAGCTATGGTATTGAATTTTGGGGAGCATCTTCTCTTTCGGATCAAATTTTCAAAATGCAAAAAAAATTTATAAGAATAATGACATTTTCTTCAAAAAGGAAATCTTGTAAATCATTTTTTAAAGATTATAGTTTATTAACTGTTCCCTCACTATATATTTTTAAATGTTTAATGTTCGTAAAAAATAATCTTGACATCTTAGAAAATTCTCAGCATGAACATGGCTATAATACACGGTTTTCCAAAGACTTCCAATATCCAAGACACCGATTGACACTTTTTCAAAAAACTCCACTGTATATGGGAAGAAAACTTTTTAACCATTTGCCAAGTAATTTAAAATCTATGGTTAGGGAAAATAAGTTTAAAAAAGAATTAAAATTGTTTTTGATAAATAAAATGTTTTATTCAATTGAGGAATTTTTTATTTAGGTTAGTTTTTAATGTAATTTTACTTTTCTTATATTTGTAGGAGTTTTTTTTTCTCTGCACTGTCAGTGGTAAGGTATTTAGTAAACATATTTTTTAGTGTAGTAGTTATTGATTTCTTATTTTAAGCTCTTGACAATGTCTATGTTCTGTGCTAGCATTGCTAGCTTTGTAAGAATGTTTGGACAATAAAGTGATTATTATTATTACTTGTAAATAAATACATTTAAACGGCTACAGTGCAAGCGAAAGATCGCCAAAAAGTGAGCAAGATGACCGCGATAAGTCCAATAGATTTGCCAGCCGTAATGCGACCGAGATTTCCGGCCGCAGAAAGAACAAGCGATTTTCCGGCCGCGTTGTGACCAAGAGATTCTCTGGCCGTGGTATAAACGACCGAGATTTGACAGCCACAATGCGACAGAGAGATTTGCCGTCCGCAATACGACTGAATCATGTAACGGCTATGAAAAGAGTAAGCGACACAATACGATCAAGAAACAATCGGGCAGCCGACAACCGAAAAACAAGCGAGATTTCCGGCCGCAAGAAGTCCAAAAGATTTGCCAGCCATGTTGTAAATTAAAATATCTCTGGCCTCGAAAAAAATTAGCGATTTTACTGTCGCAATACGACCGAGAGATATAAAGGCCACTAAACGAGCAAGGAACTCGTCTGCCGCGAATCGACCGAAAAATGTTTCATTCCTAAAACGAGTGAGCAACTTTCCGGCCGCAATATGACCGAGGTCTCATGGCCACGAAATGAGTAAGGTTCTCATTGGCCGCGATGCGACCAAGAGATTTGCCTGCCGCAAAACTAGCGAAAGATTTCCGATCGCAACGAGACCGAAAATCTTGCCAACCACGGTATAAGTAATAGATATTCCGTCCGCGAAAAGATCGAGCGATTTTCTTATCACAATACAACCGAGAGATGTGACGGCCACGAAAAACGCAAAAAATTTGTCTACCACGAGACGGCCGAAAAATGTTTTTGTTCCAAAATGAGTGAGCGATTTTCTGGCCGCAATACAACCAAGAGGTCTAACGCTCGCGAAAAGAGGGATAAAGTCATCAGCCGAGATGCGACCAAGAGATTTGCCGGCCGCAAAACAAGCGAAAGATTTCCGGCCTTAATAAAAGCAAAAGATGTGATGGCCGCGAAAAGAGCGACAGATTTGACAGCCATAAGAGAGCGAGATATCTGACGGCCCCAATGTGACCGTGAGGTTTGCTGACCCTGAAACGACCGAGAATTTGCCGGACGGGTTATAGATATTCTGGCGTTCATGAGGCCAATAGATGTGATAGCCAAGAAAAGAGCGCACGATTTTAAGATAGCAATACTAACGAGAGATGTCGGCCATGTAGAGAGCGAGCTAGACCTTCAGTCGCGTAAAGAGCGAGAGACTTGTCGGCCGCGTAAAGAGTGAGACTTGCCGGCCGCGAAACAAGCGAGCATATTTACAGCTGTAATAGGACCGAGAAACTTGCGGCAGCGGGATAAGCGACAGCTTTTCTGGTCGTGATATAGCTAGAAATTTGTCTGCCGCGATTCGTTCGAGAGATTTGCCGGCCGAGACGATGAAAATAACAAAGAAAACAGCTATTTCGTTTTGTTTTATAGCTAAATTTGAATTTCCCAACCAAAAGTTGAAATTCATTACTTTTTCCCGACTATTCCCGACCTTACAAAATCCCCGACATTTTCCCGAATCTTCCCTAATTCCCGACTGGTAGACACCCTGTGTTAGTTAGGGCATGAATACTCGAAGAAAAACTTCCGGTGTGTTGTTCCAGAAGGCAAATTAAATTACTTAGTCCTGGGGTTTGTACAATAGGTGTTTTTTCCAGCTAAGCTTTTATTTATTTGGGTGAAACCTTTTAATTTCAATTGAAAGGTTAACGTGATAAATAACGGTGACATTTAAAGCCATCTGAGTCTACCTAACCTGAGTCTACCTGAGTCTACGTAACCTTCGACAAGAAAAGAGAACTGCCGAGAGACAAAGACTGATAGATCATTTTAGGGACACTGCACCACCTAACTACTTGCAGCGACTTAAATATGGTGTTAGTTAGGGCATGAATACACGAAGAAAAACTTCCGGTGTGTTGTGCCAGAAGGCAAATTAAATTACTTAGTGCTGGGATTTATACAATGTGTGTTTTTTTCCAGCTAAGCTTTTTTTTATTTAGGTGAAACCTTTTAATTTCACTTGAAAGGTTAACGTGATTAATAACGGCAACATTTAAAGTCATACAATCTCTTTTAATCATAGGCAAGTTTTTCACAAAGGAAATAATATTTAAATGCGCAATTAGCATTAGTTTATATTAAGGCCTCCTAGTCTTAACTTAAAATCAACAAAAACGTACATTAAGCCGCGTTTACACCAAAGTTTTCCACTAAGTTTTCAACAAGTTGCGGCAATTAGTTGCTTTTTCCAAAAAATTGCGGCGACTAATTTCAGTCGTCAACTAGTGGAGAGACAAGTTTTCCACTAAATTTCGGTTTCCCGCGGAGTGTCGGTAAAGATCAAAGAAAGTTGACAACTAAAAGTGGAAGACTAGTTGCTGCGCGCTTTGCGCAAGCAACTAGTGGAAAACTAGTTGAGAACTGCCCTCTACGCACGCCGGACATGACGTCGGTGGCGCCACTCCCGCACTCACCCCTGGTCCCATCCCACGCTGTCATCGCACGTGGGTAGGTGTGTACTGCAACTTGTCCATGTTAGCTAACATGTCAGCTGACATGTCACTACCAATGTACCGATCCCTAGCCTGCAACGAAGGTCTCACCCAATAACTTCGGGGAGCCCTTGTACAGCGGTTGGCTATGATCACACAGCAAGCCGCAGCCATAAGTGCGTCTTCTTCGTCCGACATTCTTCACAATATTGCCTAGAAAGTCAACAATAGACGCGACAATTTTCCCAGGTTTTCAGCAAAAAATCACATGTTGCTCTGTATGGAGACCAGCAACATTTAGTTGTCAACTAAAAAAAATCTTCCACTTGTTGCTCTATTTTAGAGAGCAGCAACTTTTAGTCGTCAACTTTTTGTTGTCAACTTTTTAGCGAATTTCCCCTATAGGGATGAAGCTGTTACCGTAGTACTCATGGTAAGACCTAAGCCCGAGATCATGATAACTTTTCGTTTTGGGGCCCCCAGAAGCAAAAAACACTATTTGTTCATTTTCATAAATATATATATATCTATATATATATATATATATATATGTGTGTCTTTAAGCACGATAACTCGCGTAAAAATGGTCCAATCTTAATGAAATTTGGCATGGATGTGTAAAGTAGTAATTATTCGGACGAGTTCGTAATCCAGCCCAATCCGACAACCGGAAGGGGGGGTAAAGGGGGGTAAACCCCCCCAAAAATGGGTTTTTGGAGTTTTTTACATAGAAAAATAAAAATAATCGAATTTTTGTTGGCACCATTGAATTCAGCTCAAAAAAACAAACAATTTAGTATTTTGAATCACTGCTCTATGTCCATTGGTTACCGAGATATTGAAAGTGGTAAACACAGTACGTTGTCCCAATGTTAACCTTATGGGAAATAAGTAAAATTCTATATCTCGCTTATTTCTCAACACATCTTGATAATACTTGGTAAGTGGCTTCTTCTAGTTCAGATCTATTAAATATTGAATTAAAACCACCCAGTTTTAATATACCCGTAGCAGCAAACCTGCATACTCATTCCCCATGTTATTCTTATGAAGCTTTCAAAAACCTGTAAAATCTCGCTATGTTGGATTGAAATATGTTGTTTTGTACTGGAAATTCGCTGAGTATGCAGGTCTGCTGCAACGGGGGTATTGTTTGCAGGTCTGCTGCAACGGGGGTATTGTTTTCAACTTTTAGTTGTCAACTTTTGGAAGTCAACTTTGGTGTAAACCCGCCTTTATTGATTGGCACATTATATCTTAACCCTTGGGAACTGTGTTGAAGTGGAGTGAAAGTCATCAGGACACAAAAGCTGATGCGCTAAATTTTATTAGCCTGACATGTTAAAATTGTCCAACAGCTGTTAATTTATAATTTCATTGACATTTGTAAACTAAGTACGGTTGATATTTGTCAAAATTTGTTTATGCTGTTTGTTATCCAAAATCATTGCCAAAAAACAATGTCTGTCATCTCCGGCATTGGAATAGGCCGTGGTTCAAGATATAATGGGCCAGGTGTACAGTTAATTTCGGGTAAAAAAAGTAATTTAAAACCAAATCCGAACAACAACAAAATGACGCTTTTTCATTCCTGTTAGCAAAAGTAATATTTGTCTTCTTTAATACAAAAAATTATTAAATTATGGCAAGATTTGGATGGATAGTCAAACTGCTTTATACTACACAGGGAGATTTTTTTAAAGAAAAAGCGATCAATCTTGGTTTTTGATTACCTTAGCAATTGTTTTAGGTTTTTGATAAGTCTGTCGGAAATTGAATTTACAGCTCTAAAATTCCATTATTTGTCATCAGTTCATGACTCAGGACTTTAAATTTAATTTGGTCATCTTGGGTCTAGACTGATGAGCTTTCAAATCAAAATCAATTTCAAGCATACAACACAAATTAAAAATGCATTTAGCTATTGTTTTGGTAAGACTTTACATATCTAAGCAATCTAGTAGTTAAGATTAAAAAAATATTTTGGGTTGAAAAGGAAAATGAACATATTCATATACAAAAAAAAACCTATACTCATGCGAGTAAACAATAGAAGCGTATGAAAAAACCCTACCTACTT
This sequence comes from Flexamia atlantica, assembly GCA_035578135.1. Classification (NCBI taxonomy): domain Eukaryota; kingdom Metazoa; phylum Arthropoda; class Insecta; order Hemiptera; family Cicadellidae; genus Flexamia; species Flexamia atlantica. The sequence goes on along the minus strand of JAQJVK010000003.1, from coordinate 64,764,087 downwards.
GAAAAAAGTCATCACTCTATCATCTATCTCTTTTAGAAGCTGTGTAATTTCTAAGGTAAAAAAATACAATTTTTCGGAAATCGACAAAAACTAAAACAATGTCCTTTATGACTACTCACTTTTACAACTTTAGTTATTCTTTCTCTCAATATAGAAAAAAATCGTTCAGTATTATATTATATATATTTATATTTAGAATTAAATGTAGAGCCAAAATACATTAAAACTTTTTTGAAAAAACTTTTTGCTGTTTTTTGCATGAACTCCTCCCTTAATTTTGTCAATCAATCATCATGAAAGATTTTTTTACTAAGAAAATGTTATTAAAGATGTTAAATATGAAATTTTTCAACCTTAACCACGTCTAATATTAGGTTTATAAAAAGGGTTTTGTTTTAACTGTGTTTTGGGGTTATTTGTGACATTTCTACAGTAATTATTTTGGAAAATAGGTTGTAATTATAGTCTATTTTATAAATAATCCACAGATGTCTTCATAATGATGTTTACAGTACCAGAAACAGAATCAAATTGCAATAGATTCACACAACTTACAATTTTTTGCCAAAAATCAAAAACATAGGTTCTATTCCGGTATTTTACAAATTGTTGCCAATTGTAATTAAATTTGAAAAATTTGATAGCTCTAAAACCTAAGTAAAACAATACCTAATAACTTATCGTTATAGGTATTCTTAGAGTTTAATGGTCAGAGTAAATGGATAATCAATTGCTAGATTCCTAGAAAACATATTTAAAACAAGGTAGGCAACGTTTTTTATTAGTTGCTATAACTTATTTTTCTTGCCTTGATGAGCTCGATCTATTTTTGTCGAGAAGTTCCGGTAACTCAGTTTGTTTCTAATGCCTTAAGATGCAGTGTATTTGTTTGAAAGGAGGGAGGCGAAGGGGCTTTCATTAGATGGGCCAATGGGGGGTGGACAAGAAGCGAATATCTGTGAATCTATCTCAATCAATCAATCAATCAATCAATCAAATCTTTATTGCCATTGATCACAGTAAACATGAAATAGGCATTGTCAATTATATTCTAAGTTGTATTACAGCAGTATGTAACATATTAAATTGTAAAATAGATTTTCGTATCAAAGCTAAATGTATAAAATAAATAAATCAGTATGTAAGGTTATATAATCCAAGATGATTCTTAAAATTTCAAATTTATTTCACAATTTAGGAATTCATCAATTGAATAAAACGGATTAACCAAAAGCCACTGAAATAACTTATTCTTAAAAATGCCAATTGAAATGGTTTGTGCAGACTCGTCCAGCTTATTGAAAAATGTATACAGTTAAGTTGATGAGAAGATCCAATTTTTGTCAGTCGGTGTTGGGGAATATTTAATTTACTGTTATTTCTTGTATTGTGAGTATGGATGTCTTTTCTGGTAGTAAATAAATGTAAATTAGTTTTTGTATATACCAATATTTGAAAAATGTATAAATTTATGACAGTTAGGATTTTAGCATCAATAAATAAGGGTCTACAATGATCTAAATAACCTGCCCTGTAAATAGTTCGAATTACTTTCTTTTGAATTAATAAGATATTTTTTACTAAGGGTGAATGACCCCAAAGAATTAAGCCATAGGAGATATGTGATTGAAATAGTCCAAAGTATGCTATTCTTAAAAATTCAGTTAAAATGATGTCTCTTAATTTCCAAAATAGGTATCTTACCCGAGAAATCTTTTTACTAAGGATATTAATATGGGATGACCAGTTTAATTTTGAATCTAAGTTTATGCCAAGAAGCTTGACTGATTGTAAAAGGGGGTCTCTCACCGGGTGGCCGCACATTTAAATGAGATTTGGGCAATTTTAGTGTTTTGTGATGACATTTCCTTTAATAATAATCATGAATAAGACCATGCTTCTAATTTAGAAACCAGTAATCATAAAATTAATATTGATTTATTGTGGCCATTGCTGAGACCAAAGGTCAATGCATGGAGAGGCAAATTCAGGCTTTGCCTATGAGAGCCATGTTATCTAGCTCTCATCACACAAGTAAGTTGTTTATGTATTAACATCTCCAACCATTTGATGTCCTTAAACTACTTGACTGCATATGTGGAGGCTGACAAAATAATCTTTGATTTGAGATTTGAAATTTGAACAAATTTCACAACAAATACTTAGATGATTTCATCAAAATTGTTAGAAGTATTTTAGACATTTATTTTTTATATTTCACAACTGTCACAGTAACAGTTGATTATTTATTGTATCGATGAGCCATTCTATATAGGTGCAAATAAAAAGACATCACCTAAACTGTCACAGTACACACTGCACAGTAATTGGATTAAAAAAAGAAACAGTATTAAAAATAGTTTATTTAAAAAAACTTGGATAACAATTTAACAATCATAGATTTATAGTATTCTAAGGCAACCGATTTTAATACGCTATTTGAAAAAAACAAGATTTTTATTTCATAAACATACTTCACTAAAACATTATATCCAGAAAGCAGCATTTTACAAGCCTGATAACATACTATTAAATCAAAAGAAAAACTAAAATTAAAGGACAACTGCTTGAATTGTAAGGGAATCCCTTAAGTGACCTATTGCAAGTTCCAGTGGCGGATCTAGGGGGGGGGGGGGGGGGGGGCACCTGCACCTGGAGCCAGCCATCAGGGCGCGCCGACGCCCACAACTGGCTGGCTCCTGATAAAAAAAAGAAAAACTTTAATTTAAAGTTGAATTTTAATAATAATACAAAAACTATGTTTACTAATATTTTTTTGTTGTTTTAACAAATCATAATCATAAATTAATTAATTAATTTCCGTAATCTGAACGTACCTTTGTCCAGTTTAAAGGTCTTTTTTGCAAGGAGTGGCTGTAGCTTAACACGATCGGCATCTGATGCGGAGCGATGATCGCAAGGCTATTTTTCGATACTTTACAGACGTGATGAGGCGATTAAAAACCTCATCTGAGGGGCGAGTAGTGCCCCCCCCCCAGAATAAAGAAATAATTTTTCGGAATCTATTCGATTTTTAATTGCTTAATTTGATTTTGTACAATGTTTGGTACCGCAAGACCTTAACGAAGCGTGGTATAATCGGAATCTGTATCCTATTTAAACAGACGAAACGCTTAACACAACTTTAGGGTACGTAAATGAATTGATCATGTTATCCACAATTTAGGCACTATTAAAAGGATGTCAAGTATCAAGATTCAAGTGAAATTGGTCAAATTTTAGTAGACAATATTTATTTCAGTGGAGACCCGATAACCTGAAATAATTGGGACCAGTACCCTTTTGGATTAGCGAATATTTCGGAGTGGAATTGTTACTAAAATAAAAATAACTGCAAAATACCATGTTTAATTTATTCCCCGCAATCAGCAAATGTGCATGATTTAACGCCTGTACATTAAAATTACATACTTGGAATGTCCTGCAGCATTTAACAAAGATGCGCCATCATCTTTTGCAAACCCACTTCCGCCGCTGCCGCCCCAAATACCCACCAACAGAAAATACGTGTGATTAAGTTAAACAGCTTTTTGCTTATTTTTGATCGGTAAATACCCGTAGTTAAATTTCACAGTAACTCACATTTTGTGCAAAGTTGTTCGTACCTTTAGGCTACCTGTGATTGATACGTTTCGCCAAACACATTTGCGGTTGGTGACAATATTGCACGAGATAATTGCTCATCTATCAAATCAAAGAAACATTAGAAATTAAAATTCTTATGTTTAATGTTTGGAGGAGGGAGGGGGGTGCCGAGCGCAAATTTCACCTCAGGCTACAGTAAGTGTAGATCCGTCACTGGCAACTTCTCATGGTTAACTCATGATCTTGATTACCAATGTTCAAGTATACATACCTTGAACCTTTCTCACTTTTAAGTTTCAGGGGTGGATAAAATAGTACAACAGTTAAAACTAATACCAAAAAACAGTGCTTAATAATCTTCTGAAAATCGAGGGCTAAACTAAACTAAAATGGCATAATGAGTCTCTTATTAAATGATATTTTATAAATTGTGATCATCTTCCCCTTTGAGGAGAAGACATGAGTTAATACATATTTTTATATTGTCAATAAACACCTCTTAAAAAGCTAATATTCCTCCTCTCTTTTTTCCATCATACTAGAATAATTATGTGATTTTTCTAGAACATGATTTTCGAATAGTATGAAGTAGTAGAAAACTCACACTATTATCTCGCAACAAAAAAATGCAGCAAAGCGGCAGACAAACCTTTTCTACTTCGTGAAAAAAAAATCTCACCCTCATGTATTGCATCAAAGCTCAGCAGATTTACGACGACTCAGAAAAGGTTCATGTTTGACACCAAACTACTAAGGTACAGTTATAAAAGTGATGTGTGCACATTACAGCATATAGGATTAAACGCGGACCTTGAAATGCTAGAAAAGCCACATTTTCACAGCCCTCCATTGCTCAACCTCGTTTGGATAATGTGGGATCCATCCAGATAATTTGAAGTGTACTGTATTAGCAGTCACTTTTAAGCTGATAGTTTTAACACTGACAAACACTATAGAATATAATTACATAACAATAAGTGTGTCTACTAAAATGTGTACGAAAAACTATTCCATCAAATAAAAAAAAGTTAAATTCCCTTATTACTTACATGAAAACCTTATAAGCTTAGTTGTGAAAAAGCGGTGTGAACATGTCATGTCAAAACGTACACCATAACGTACATTTTACCATTCAAATATTACCATTACCACATATTATCTTTACATATATTTTATCAAATAAGAAAAAAGTTCCCATTATTACTTCTAAGACATACTTAAGCTTAGTTGTCAAATAGTAATGTGAACATGTCATAACTTTATACTTTTCCTTGACACAACACACATTTCACCATAACATACATTTTACCATTTAAATTTTACCATAGCAAATATCATTACACCTAAAGGTATATCTCTCTTAGGGTCTATCAGCAGTTCTATTAATATGACTTAATCGTAAAACCATGTTTTTTTTTTTTTTTTGCAATGAAGTACATGAAACAAAATTTTATAATTAATAAAAGGTTTAAAATACCTGTGCCGTTAAGTGATCCTATTTTGTAGGAAGGACTACAGCTGTATCGTGCCTTGTATTAGCATATAATCGGGTCCAAAACATCAAATGAAGTTGTAATCCATCTTCATTGTCGTTAAGTTAATTAAAAATGTCCACATATACACAAAAATACAAAAAGACACATTATTTGGCCAAAAGCAAAAACACTTGACGACGAACACGCACGGCGCTGGTGATACAGATGTCATGAGTGTCGCGTGCCGCCGGAAGCGATGATCCTCTCTTTTTGTTTGTGGCCAAATAATGTGTCTTTTCGTGTTATTTGTGTTTCTGTGGACATTTTTAATTAAATTGACAACAATGAAGATGGATTACAACTTCGTTTGACGTTCTGGACCCGATGATGTGCTAAAACAAGGCACGAAACATCTACAAAAAGTCAAGTGGTCCTTACTACAAAATAGGATCACTTGATGGCAAAGGTATTTTACACCTTTTATTAATTGTTACTTAGTGATCCAGATGCTATCCCATAGTGACAATTTTATAGTATTTACTAATGATTTTACATTTGCAATTAAATCTAACTGACACTTGTATGTCTACTTGTCTTGTTCCTGTGTTTTTTGCTGTTTAGGTGCACTTTCAAATGGCTTCCATTGTTGGAATATTTTATTATTTCGTGACAGACCTTACAGAAGAAGTTTTCATCTTTTGTATCAATAAACTGAGAGTTCATGCCAACTAGAGGGGAATACTCCAACAAAGAGGCCAAAACTTTCTTAGTGAGTTCTTTGGGATCTTTGACCTTCGGCGGAACTTTCTTTGTGACTTTTATGGAATCTGTAATATTTGGCAGAATTTTGTTTGACTCTGGATTACATTTCTTTTTCTTACCAAAACATATCTTGAAAAAATTCTCCCTATGAACTTGACTCTCCATAATATGTTCTTCAATACTATTTTTATTTATTGGAATTTTCACATCACATAAAACACATTGACTGCCTTTTTCATCTCCAAAAATGAAAAGTACATGAGGTTTCAAAAACTCATAATCTGCCAAAGAGTTCAAAATATTCTGAAGCTGTCTTGTGATGTTTGTTTGTATGGGAACCAAGCATGAGTTTGATAAGAAATCAGTTACATTTCTGGTGAGAATTTCATTGTGTGCAAAAGAGCTACAATGTTTCACTAATTCAGAGCCCTTTAAAGAAAAACCAACAGGTTGTTTGCAAATCTTACAATAAAAACTGTTTGTTCTCCTATCATTCATGATACAGAATTGGTTCATATGAACTTCATAATATTTTTCAGAAACGTTAGCTATAGTGGTTCTCATTTTTAATTTTAATTGTTTCCAAGGTTTCTTCTTACGCTGAAGCGCTTTCTCACATGTGTTCTTTTCCACATCTTTGACAGCTTTTGTATGTGGAGGTCCTCTAAAATGATACATAAAGTTGAGTGCTTGGGTATGTTCACTTAAAGCAAGGTTAATATATTTTTGACAAATCTGACAAAAGTAATGAACACCCTTTTTTTCAATAAACTGTCGGTTTTCCCTAATCAGAGGGTGTTTCTTCACTAACATTTCAAGTGTATCAGGTTCTTCACTTGGTTGACAGTTTTGGTACAGGTTATTGCACTCTAAAACAGCCATAGTCAAATTTTGACTCAAAGATTTGTACTGTTCTTCATGGTAAGAATCTGATAAGTGATCATTAAGCATTTTTGAAATATTACTTTGAACATCTCCCACAGGTACCGTACAGTTACAGAGTTTGCAAATAAACCCGTTACTTTCCAATAAAATGAATCTTTGATATTTTTTCAGAGACTCTGGAAGATTATCAAATGTATATAAATCCAAATTGACAATACTTCTTCCAGGTAACCCCAAGCCCTCATGATCAATCTTGTTATCTTCAAAATGCCTTCGGATAGAGAGTTCAATATTTTTATTAAAAATGGGAATCATATCATGACAGAGAGGACAGATATACTCACAGTTAGCATCAAAAGCAAGTTCACTGTCAGTATTTACAGTATTTAAGTTTTTGTGTTTTTGGCGATGAAGCTGTAGGGAAAAATCAGCATTCTCATTTAAAATCTCAACAAAGACACCACAATCTGGGCATGTCAAAGCCTCAAGGGTATCGATGTTATCTTCATTATCAGTAGGTTCACTTTCAATCTCTGATCCATAATATCCCATTACTGCAGAGCTGAAACTTGACCTATTGCTAAGTATACTTTGTGTTTCTAGTAAATCTGTAATACCTTCTGCAGTAACACAATTATTATTCCTTGTACGCTTCACAGCTCCATGTGAGAGAGAACCAGACTCAAGTTCTACAGTACTACTGTCTTTTACATCTTCGGGACTTCCTGGAGTGTCATCATCTGGCTTTTTTTCAAAACTGTTTTCTTTAAGGTCATTATTATTTAGTGCTTGAAAAGTCTCACAAGTTTCTGTGTGATCATTATTTTTTTTACTTTCAGAATCTGACAGAGGGTAATAATGGTGTGCATTTTCTAGACAATTGTCTTTCAAGTCTACAATATTTCCTAGTGTGTTTCTATCAAATTTTCCAGCAACTTCAGGATTGCTTTCTGGTTGGTGATTAACCGGTTTATCTTCCTCCTTTTTTGATGGAGCATCAAGATTTCTTAATGTGTAATCATCCTGTTGATTCAGACCATTCTTTGAGCTGCAGATTTTCACATCTTTAGACATTCTTGTTGAAGGCAAATAATTATCATGATTAGGATGGCTTCCCTCAGGATTGCTTCGTGGTTGGTGACAAACAGATTTATCTTCCTCCTTTTTTAGCGAAGCATCAAGATTTCTTAATGTGTAATCATCCTGTTGATTCAGTTCATTCACTGAACTACAGATTTCCGCATCTTCAGTCATTTTATATTACTTACTCATTTTTAATATAGAGCATTACCACCATTCATTTAAAGCTAGCTAAGGTTGCTGCTCCCGAAACAGATTTTCTCGGCAAATACCTGAAAATGAACTCAGAATATATAATATCCTTTGGTGCCTTTAGAAATATGAGACAAAATTGATATAACATTGAAACTGTTGACATGAGCATGGGAAATTTTGTTCACAGTTTGATTTCCTCTTACACCTCTTTTATTTTGAATATGATCACCAAAATGGAATATTTGTTTCAGCCAAAAAAAAAAATTAATTAATTAATTATCTTATAAATTAAAATTTTTACAATGCTTAATGGCGGGTTTGCCTCCAGGGTTGACTGCAATAAGTCATAAAATAAAATAGTTTATAAAACAGAATAACCCCAATAATCTGAACTAATTGGGTCCAAAAACAGTTCAGTTTAGCAAAATGTCCTGGTCAATCTAATGATACTTCCAATTGCATTTTAAAAGGGTGTTTTCTTCATTTCTACTAATTTTATTTTTTAAATTTCAACACTGTTAAAATCCGTCGACGGCGTCACTGTCGCACTTGAACGTGGACCTAGGTTTCGGCGGTTTACCATCTTCAGCACTAATATTGTGAATCGTTGGAATCCTCGCTTATATAGGGGAGGTATTGTTTCCAGGCGTTTCTAGGGGTTTCCAGTAAACAGAGATTCCAGGAATTCGGGTCATTGATGCGGTCCGTCGGTGGGGGAAGGCAGGTCAACGGTCTGTTGTTTGTTCTATTCTAGAATTCTCTAGTATTTTATTGCTTAATCTTTCAGAAAATTTTAAATAGTTTTAAAAAATCAGATCCTGAAACTTCTGTTTGGTGATTTATGATGTTACCTTTAAGTTTTTCTTTGTATATGTGCAAGTTTTCTAATAAATCTAATTTTTGCCCTTTATTTAACACATCGATTATTTCTAGTGTATCTTCGATCTTTCCATTCTCATGGTTTTCTTGTAAAATATGTAGGGCGTAATGGGATTGGGGCTCAATTTGTTTTAGGGAATATAAGTGTTCTTTATATCTTTTTCTAAAATTCCTTCCTGTCTGTCCAATATATACTTTATTGCAGCTGAGACATTTCAATTTATATACTCCTGATTTAGTATATTTGTCTTCTTTTTCCAATTCGGTGTGTAGTTTTCTTTTAAGATTATTATCAGTCTTGTATGCAATGTTAATATTTTGTTTTTTAAATATTTTCGCAAGCTGGTATGATTCAGGTCCGATGAACGTAAAACACGCAAATTTTTTATCTGTACTGTTGTCTATTTCTTTGTTACAGTTTTGTTTTCTAATAAGTTTCAAAATATCTGATTTTTTAAAACCGTTCCTTCGTGCTAATAATAAAATTGTATGGATTTCCTCTTTATATGCTTCTTTGTCCAGGGGGAGTTGTTTAGCTCGATGAACCATGCTACGAAAAGCTGCCAATTTTTGTTGTTGTGGGTGGTTCGAATCCTTGTACATTGGTAGCAGTTGGTTTTCTGAAAACGTGAAATTTAAATTTTGGTATTTATTTTTTCAAGGTTATATCTAGGAAATTCAATAGTCCATTTGATTCTTTTTCAATTGTAAATTTGAGGTTTTTGTGTTTTTCATTTAGAAATTTCAGTATATTTTCGAAAATACGCCCCCATTACGCCCTACATATTTTACAAGAAAACCATGAGTATGGAAAGATCGAAGATACACTAGAAATAATCGATGTGTTAAATAAAGGGCAAAAATTAGATTTATTAGAAAACTTGCACTTATACAAAGAAAAACTAAAAGGTAACATCATAAATCACCAAACAGAAGTTTCAGGATCTGATTTTTTAAAACTATTTAAAAATTATCTGAAAGATTTAAGCAATAAAATACTAGAGAATTCTAGAATAGAACAAACAACAGACCGTTGACCTGCCTTCCCCCACCGACGGACCGCATCAATGACCCGAATTCCTGGAATCTCTGTTTACTGAAAACCCCTAGAAACGCCTGGAAACAATACCTCCCCTATATAAGCGAGGATTCCAACGATTCACAATATTAGTGCTGAAGATGGCAAACCGCCAAAACCTAGGTCCACGTTCAAGTGCGACAGTGACGCCGTCGACGGATTTTAACAGTGTTGAAATTTGTATAACCGGCGCACGGATAACTCCACAACATTCTTCAGATTTTATTTTTTAACCTTCCTTTACTAATCTTTTACCACATTTTATGTTTGATTTAGTTTGGATCAATATAATAAATTTGGATTGTCGGGGTTTAGATAAGCAAGGTTATTCTTTGATCAGTGATGGTTTTGCCTTCAGAATTTTTATGAAAACGAAGCTTTCTTTTTGTTGTTTTTTTTCTATTGGTTAGTGGTTATGTTTATTTTTGGTTCAGTGTCTCTTTTGAATCATGTTCTCACTCAAGTTCTACCTCTTATTATCAGGAGTTATGAATGAATTTAGTTTAAAGAAGGTAAAGACATAATGACTAGATATTTATTTGTGTGCTGTTTTTTAAAACTTATATTACAGCAAACAAATATGACGGATCAATTTTTAGAAAAACAGTAATCCCCTTTCCCAATAGACAGTTTTTCATATGAGGAGGCGCATGTCCATACGTCAAGGAGTCTTGTGACCCACTACCATCTCAGCTTAGCAAGTGGATTATACGAAATTGCCGTGTGACATGCTGTCTCATCATGTAAAAACACCCATAAGGTTACATAGAATTACGAATATGACGACACCATGTCGTCATAACACAACACGAGTCGCATCAAAACCGCTTTGTGTGAAAGGGCCAAGCATTTTTAGACCCATATTAGGAAGAACTTTATCCCCTCTTCTACCTAATACATCTGCTTCTCAAATTCCCTTGAAATTTCCTTAACACTCAGTGTTATATTAACCTAAACTCGAAAGTTTTCATCCAAACAGCCTTGATAATATGTGACTTTTTCATCATGCTAACACAGAAAAATCTGTTTTCAGTTCCTTTTTGTTGGCTCAAAATTTACCCGTTGCCGGCCTAGGCTGGAAAGAATGGAAGTTATCACAGCTGATCTGCAGCAACCTGTTTAATGCTTGTTTATTGGTTTCTTTTTGGAGGAATATAGTGGCAGCACTAAATCCGTAGCAAATGTTTGTTCTGTTTGTTATAGGTTAGGTTTGAAGGTTTGAGAAACGTATGTTTATGCAAGGACTATGTTATGATTGAAAGTATGTTTTTTTCTGCATAGTATGATGAAAAAAAACGTATGAGTCTGTTACATGGTTGGGAAGTTTTGCCGTACTCGCATGAAAATCAATAGTAGTTTTTTTAAAACGAACCATTTTTTCGTTATTTCTACTTAAAGGTTTTCAACGACCGCCATTTTGAAATTTACAGTTTGATCATGTTGTTTATTTTTTCATAAACTAATCTTGAATAGATACAAGTACATACCGAGTTTCAAAAAAATCGACTAAAACCCTCGGAGATAAAAATTATTTGGTAAAAAATACAAAATGGCGGATATCTGGTAAACAAGGCGTTTTTGGAAAAAATCTTATTCCACGTTTTCTCTTTATTTTGATCCATATAACCTATTCTCTGAGTTTGGCACTTTACTTATGGGACACCCTGTATAGTCTTTCATTTCATTACAGCATTAGAGTCTCAAGTGAGTGTGGGTGAAATCATATCCAAAAAATTAAATTTTTCTTCAATGTCCTAAAATAATTAACATTCTAATAATTCAATATTAATGTGTTTGCCAAAAATATATACATGCACCATACACCAAACAGTAGCATTTACTATTCAACCTATCATGAATGCAATCCGAATGGTAGGTGTGGGTGGGTGCGATTGTTCCCACAGAAGTAGGCAGTGCCGGATTTACAACTAGGCCCTCCAGGCCCGGGCCTAGGGCCGCGCGGCGATTTGGGGGCCGCACAAGGGTAAGGATAAGCCACCGAGAACAAATTAGAGGGGTCAATTGGGCTTAAAAACGTTATTAGTGACTAAAAAATGCTTTTTGTAAGACTTTAGAGGCCTCAAGGGGCCGCATACTGATCCAGGCCTAGGTCCGCACCAACCGTAAATCCTGCACTAGAAGTAGGCGTCGATTTTCACACCTCGAGACGTGATGGAAGCAGTCAAAAGCCCATCAGTGATATAATTATTTGCGAAGGTAAGATTTTATTGCCTTTTCAACTTTCAGGAAGGCAGGTGGGTACTCAGAAAAAGTGTGCTGCTACAAGCCTCTTAATACATATAACCATTTACTTTACTTTTGTCTCAGGAATCGGCCCTTAAGTTTGTTGAAGTACTTCAGACACAACCTAAAAATGTTGCTAGTATAACTTTGTCTCCTTTGAATCTAGCCTTACAATAAAATATACATACCACAACGGCCGTGGAAAGTAAACTTCAGGAAGTAAGGTCATTGTTAAAGCTTTTCTCAAAAATACCATATTGTAAAAATATACAATGCTATTGTAAATGGTTTAACACTTCAGCAGAGTTCATAGAATGGTGGGAACTACAATCGGTGTGTAGTCACCATTCTACAGCAACATGGTAACCTTGACCTATCTAGTTATACTAGCTAATAATTTTTATGGCTTGGGAGTCACCTTCAAAAGACAGTCTCTGAGATAGCCCATTGCATTCCACTTTCATAAGTCCACTTTCCAATTTCATCTCTATGAAATTCTGTCTGAATTTCATTAAATTCTGTCTCTGGATTTTTTGGAAACTATGACATAAAGTAACAGTTGTTTAAAAAAAGTTGTTCATAATTCTAAAGTATTCTATCACTTAATACGAAGTAAGCCAGATTGATTTTTAAAAATCAAAAGATTTTGTTGCAACAACTGAAATAAGCTACCACTGGCCAATGTACTGTTAAAGAATACTTGAATCCTATAATGAGGTACAGGTTGACTCAAATAACAAGGCCCAGTTCATCCTTAAGGGTATTATTAATTTTAGCATTGAGCTTATTTATGGACAGCGTAGGCAATGTCAATTTGACTCAGACTATAGGCCTACTACGACATTTATAAGACACAAAAACGTTTTTAGAAGGACAATATTTTAACATTTTCTATTTACAGAAAACGCTCTACAGGAATTTTTAATTAAATAATTCTTTTAGATCATAAAATTTATTTTTGAGTATTTGACATTTTTTTTTAAATAATTTACTCAATATGTAACTATACTCATGAAAGTACGGTAATAAATTAAAAATTGAAACTCAAGTCTGTTATGTGTACATAATACAGAGTGAGTTTTAAATATTACCCACCCTTAAATTTGTCCACACTATTTTAAATATCAATCCAAGACTACCTCCACACATTTTTGGGTAAGAAGTACTTCATTTAATTTTGAGAGGATGGTCATTTGCAGCTGCCATCATGGATCCGCCATATTGTAGCCTATATCAAATATTTTTTCAAATGTAAAGGTGGTTTTGTGACCCATAATTTCTAACAATATTTTTACACTGATTTCAATGCTGCAATCCGTTTTTAAAATATTGTTCCATTCTTAGGATATTGGGGTTTAAAAAAAAAGTATTAACTTTTTTAACATTATGCATTGTAAAAGTAAGCCCATAATCTCAGAATAAAACTAGATAAATGACAAGAAACGACCAGCAGTCATTGCCGAGCAATTTTCATCTCATTCTGACCAATATAGCACTTTCAGGCACTATCTTGGATCCACCATTTTGAAATGAGCTAAGTTATTTCAAATATAAAGGGGGTGTTGTGACCTATCATTCACAACAAAATTTTTACGCTGAACTGAATGCTGTAATCCATTTTCTAATATTATTTATCAATTTTGAGTTATCGTCACTTTTTGAAGTCATGATAAAAAATGGTAGTATGCTAAAAAACAAAAATGATATTACAAAATGGATTACAGCATTCAGTTCAGCATGGAAAATTAGTCGAAAATGATTGGTCATAATACTACCTTTAAATCTGAAATAACTTAGCTCATTTCAAAATGGGGGATCCAGATGGCGCCTAAAAATGCTGTATCCTTCAGAATCAGAAGAAAATTGTTCAACAATGACTGCTGGTGGTTACTTGTCATTATCTAGCTTTATTCTGAAATTATGGGCTTATTTCTATAATGTGTAGTGTTGAAATGAATTTAAAACATTTTTTTAAACCTCAACTGATGAGGCGAAGCTCATGTCTTAATGATACAGTAATTGCTTCATTGTACTTACAGTAATTGGAATAAAAAAGAAACTTAATTAAAAATAGTTTTTATTTAAAAAAACCTTGAATAACAATCATAGAGTTATATTATTATAAGACCTCTGATCTTAGAATCTAAAAATAAAAGATATTTTCATTTCACTAATTTATCGCACAGAAACATATCCATAAAGCAACATTTTACAAGCTTGGTACAATAGTATTAAAATCAAAAGTAAAAGTAAAATTTTAAATTACTTCAATTATAGGGAAATTCCCTAAGGAAAGTGAGCTTAAGGCACTTCCCACACAGTTAACCCATGATCCGGATTACAAATTTGTACGTACACATCCTTGAAGTAAGGGCACCGGATGAGAAAATTTTAAAATTATAATCCTTCCAAAATACTAATCGTACATAGATGGTGCAACATTTCCTTTTCAGGCCAATTTAGTCCTTGCCAGTACTCAAACAGTTTACAGATTAGTACATTGTGAATTTTAATAGCTGGCTAGACAGTTTCAACAATTAATCAGTTATAGCTCATAACCATTCTCATTTTTACATTTGAAAGGTAAATGAAAGAGAAGACAATGAGACCAGGTAAAACTTCTACTAAGAAACAGTACTTAACCCCTTCTGAAAATTGAGGGCAAAAGTAAGGTGAAATGACATAACTTTACATAAATTAAAAAAAAAGTCTAGGCTATACATTGTGATCATTTTTCACTTTAATATGACCGAAAGTCAAAATGCCAAATCCATATCCACAAAAAAGGATAGCCTACTTACTATATGGGAAGTTTTAATTTCATTTTATCAATAACCACTTCTTAAAAACTAATATCCTTCTTGAAAAGAAGTTGCCAAGCCCTCTGGGCTAAATACCCCCTTGCTAGCCAGAAAACATTGATAAAAGAAATTCAAAACTAATCATCTCCATCCATTTATTGATAGGTGATTTGAAGATATGTTTAAAAAAAGCATAGGAAAAAAGTACTTTCTTTTATACATTGCATATCTAATCCCTTTCTTACAAGATAAAACATAATTTTTAGTTGTCTTATAAGCTCAAAAGTGTCTTATTTTCTTAAGGGATATGTTTAAGTTATTAATATTATCTTCACAAAATCTTAATATTCTACTTAACAAAATGGAGGTCGTAAATTCTTTCTGTGTGTTTTATGAAATTTGAAGATTATATCACGAAAGTTAAACCTGATAAATTCAAATTGATCGTGAAACTAAAAATCGTTCTCTGGCTTTGCAATGAAGAATTCCTCTGGAACTTGACAAGTATTATATGGCTGGTTATGTCAGTAACACGCCGAAAAGAAAAACCTTAAAACCCTTAGAAGTTAACATATTGAGTTTTTTCTCATGTGGTTCTGTAGAACTTCTAGAATTTTGGATGAGAAAACTCCCCACATGTTCAACCGATATCTGTCTGCCTCTGACTATTCATAATTTTTCTGTGATCTGCACCACTGAGGTGAGTTTTCAAATGTTTTCCATCAGTAGAATATTTTATTAATTCACAACAAATCTTACAGAAGAAGTGTTCGTTCATCACATCAACAAACTTAAAGTTCGTGGCAATTAAAGGCGAGTACTGCAATAATTTGGCCAATGCTTTTTTCGCATAGTCTGTGGGGTCTTTAACCATCTTAGGTTTGCTTTTCTTGATTGCCTCAAGTTGCATCTTGAATGAATTGTCTCTATGATAAGTACCAAATATATGCTCTTCAATATTCTTTTTGGTCGTTGGAACTTTAACTTCACACAGAACACAATAACTGCCTTGCTTATTCCCAGTAATGAACTGTATGTGAGGTTTCAAATATTCCAAACGGGCCAATGAGTGCAAAATGTTTTTTAGATGATCACTAAGGTCTGTTTGCAATGGTAAACGTAAGTTTGATACAAAACTGGCAGCATTTTTAGTAAGAATATCATTGTGTCCTGATGAAGAGGAATGTTGCACTAATTTAGGACATCTCCTGGAGAACTTGATAGATTCCTTACAAATAATACACAAAAAAACACCTGATGTAGGTCTAATCTTAAAATAGTCACGGTTTAGATAAACTTCATCAGATTTGTCGCATACAGCAGACATAGTGGTCGTCATTTTATGTTTCAATTGCTTTTGAGGTTCTTTGTCCTTTTTCACACGCTGAACTAGACATTTTTCAGATGAGCTTTTTTCCACCCCTTTAAATGCATTTTCATGCAATGATCCTCTTAGGTGAAGCATAAAGTTCAATGTGAGAGTATGTTGATTTGATGAGTGGTTAATATGTTTTTGACAAATCAGGCAAAAGTAATGAACACCCTTTTTGCCAATGAACTGCATGTTTTTCTTTATCAGAGGGTGCTTCTTTGCCAAAGTTTTGAGTAGTTCTAATTCTTCATTTGGTTGATGGTTTCGGTACTGGTTATTGCACTCAACGACAGCCATTGCCAAATTCTGACTCAAAGACCTGTACTGTCCTTCATGGTAAGGATTTGATAAGTGGTCATTAAGTACTTTTAAAATGTCATTTTGACCATCTTCCTCAGGTACCGTACAGTTACAAAGTTTACAAAAAAAACCATTACCCTCCAATGTAATGAATCTTTGATATTTTCTCATGGGCTCTGGAATATTATTAAAAGTATGGAGTAACAAATCAGTGTTAACATTATTCCTTTCATCTGATCCAAATCCTTCATTATAGATCTTGTGCTCTTCAAAATGGCGTTGGGTGGAAAGTTCAATGTTTTTATTGAATATAGGAATTACATCATGGCAAAGAGGACAGATGTACTCAACATTTGCATCAAAAGCAAGTTCATTGTCGGTATCGACATTATTTAAGTCCTTGTGTTCTTGGCGATGCAGCTGTAACGAAAAATCTGCATTCTCGTTTAAAATCTCAATAAAGACACCACAATCTGGACATTTTAAAGTATCATAAGCATCAACGTAATCTTCGGTATCAGTAGGTTCACTTTCAGTGTCTGATTCATAATTTCCCCTCACTCCAGAGCTAAAACTGGACCTATCACTGAGTTTACTTTGGGTCTCTAATGAATCTACAACATTTTCTTCGGTACCACAATCAATACTCCTTGTATGCTTCACAACCTCAAGTGAGTGAGAACTAAACTCATTATCTACACTACAACTCTCTTTTGTAACTTCAGGACTTCCTCGAGTGTCATCGTCAGGCTTGTTTTCAAAACAGCTTTCTTTCAGGTCCTTATCACCTAGAGCTTGAACATTCTTACAACTTTCTGTGTGATCATTATTTTTTGTATATTCAGAATCTGAGAGAAGGTAATCATTGTGTTCTTGTTCTAGACAATTTTCTTTCAGATATACAATACTTTTTAGTGTGTTTTTATCAAACACTTCTGCAACATCAAGACTGCTTTGTTGTTGGTGATAATCAGATTTATCCTCCTCCGTTTTTAATGATGCATCAAGATTCCTCCCAGTGTAATCGTCCTGTTGATACAGTTTGTTCGTTGACCTGCAGATTTCCACATCTTCACTTGTTAAAGACAGACAAAGATCATGATTAATATGACTTTTCAGAACAGGAAACAAAGTTTCACAATTGATAACTATAATTGTTCGCTTACAATAAGAGCAATACACTCTTGACTGGGAAATCATGACAAAGCCCAAGTTTTCTTTCAAGAAATAAATCCAACTGGTCCATCTTTTCATACTCCTGATGTGCTGTTCACTTTGAAGATGTTGATACAACATGATTTCAATTGAACCTTCATTTGCACAAGCTTCAAATAGCTTTTGGGAACACATCAGGCAAACAACATTAAATCCAATTTGTGACACATAACTGGGCTCATTTCCAAGGTATAATGATATGTCAAACTCCAAACTGTTCAAAATTTCAGCACAGTTAGTTTCTTCTATATCAATCATTGAGTTAGGAAAGCATTCCATAAAAAGTGATTTTACTTTCGACTTATGTGCATCACTCAGTAAGTGATCAGTTATAGCGTCATTTTCAAATACCAAATTATAATTCTCTCTGGAAACATTTTTATTTATCTCTTCTAGACATAGGAGGCAAATGGCTCTATTATTGCTTATGAATATGTTAGTAAGATGGTGCT
Source organism: Flexamia atlantica (assembly GCA_035578135.1). Lineage (NCBI taxonomy): Eukaryota > Metazoa > Arthropoda > Insecta > Hemiptera > Cicadellidae > Flexamia > Flexamia atlantica. The sequence continues at coordinate 64,745,743 of JAQJVK010000003.1, read as the reverse complement.
TGATTTCATGACTATTTTGTGCACAGTCCATTTTGTTAATGTTTTATGTTACTCACTCATTTTAAATTCAGAGCATTACCACTCATTTAAAGAAAGCTTAGGCTGATGCTCTGGAAACAAGACTTTCTCAGCAAATACCTGAAAATCAACCCAGAATATATAATATCCTCCAGTGTCTTTAGAAAAAAGAAAAACATTGATTTAGCAATAACATTTTTGACCTGGACAGAGAAAATATTATTAAAATTTGATTCCCATCCTTCTTTTTACTTTCAATATAATCACCAAGATTCTTCAATCAACACTAAAAGTTTCGACTTCAATAAAATATTTTTATAAATAAAAATTTTTTGGGACCTAGTCATTGTCGGATTTGCCTCTAAGGTAAACCACAAAAAAAGTCTTCAATAAATATTTTTGCAATAAAGGAGCACTATTAATCCAAACTAACTGGATCCAAAGATCATTTGTAGTTCCAAAATGTTCGGATTACCCGACTGCTGCTTCCTCTGATGATTTGTGATTGTATTTTACAAGGGTGTTTTCTACATTTCTACTATTTTCATTTTTTAATGTTCCTTTGTTTCATCTTTCTCCATATTTTTTGTGTTATTTTTTATTTTTAATAGAGTCTTCATGTTGCTTCGCAGCACCGAATTTTGGTTTAAAAAAACTAAAGCGTTAAATACTTGCCTAAGTTCAAAAAAGCAGATATTAGACTACATAACATATGATTCAATTCAATTCAAATATCTTTATTTCCAGTTAATAATTACATTAATTACATTGGCAGCTTAAACTATGAAATTAATCCTCAAATAGGAAAAGAAATCCTGTGCGTGAGAATGAGTCTATTTTTAATGTTTTTAATTTCACCCGCTTATCAATGGACCGCTTTTTGTTTGCCACTTGCGAAGACGACCAGACAGACAGACAAAACCCCCCCTCCCCCCTTAGAAATTCCACGCCTAACAAACATTCACACACAATCACGCACACATCCATACCAACAGCACTCTTGCAAAAACCTGCTGCTCTGAGTAACTAATGTCTGTATTGTAAAGTAATCAGTGTTTCGATGTTATCTCTTCCAATTTGTTCTAACCAATGTTTGATGCGTTTTTTGTAAGTCGCAAGTGTACAAGTTTCAAAATCCTTCAGTGACTCTGGTAAGTTCCTGTATAGTATGTGTAGAATGTAGTGACAATTTGTGACAGAGAAACTTTTCACGAGTCTAGGAGTCTGAATGCCCACTGCAACAGCATGTCTAGTTGAGTAAGTGTGGTTCACATTGTCAAATAAACAGTCAGCGTGTTTGTACGTATAAATGAGTAAAGTCCTAATAAACAATTGTCTTATGTCTAATACGTTCCAGTCGTTGAAGAGCGCCTCCGAAGGGTATCGTCGGCACCTACCCATAGCAGCCTTTGAAATGGCTTTCTGCGTTACCGCCAGACAGGGTTTAAGCTGCGGTCGCATTTGTCGCAAAACGCGACATGCTCCATGAAAATGCGACAATATTCGACAGGCTGTCGCCTTTTTGCTACAAAGTAAAGAGTGGAAATTATTTAACTTTATTGCAGAAAATAAAGTTAACCAATACAAATCTCAATAAAAGTCCATTTACTTCCACAAATCACTTTGTATGACTTTAAAATAAAAGAAGACATAATTATAGAATCTAGTCGTCAACGTAACCCTCGATCAGATGCCGCGTCATTAAGATCCACAGTCAAAAAGAAGACTATAAATAGACACGGAAAACGTGTAGACGTTCTATACGTTCTCTGTGCTAAAGAGCAGTTGGGGCGCACTCTGTAGTGGCCGAGTCACCAAATCCAGCCGAGTGGTGGCGAATGCGAGAATGTGGGGGGCTAGTTCGCCACCGCGTGGAATGATATGGAGTCGAATAATCAATATAGTCATTCGATAATTTCAGTTTCAAGTCATGAATGCCCTATTTAAGGGGCAAGAAACGGTAACGTGGATTATGCGGGGATTTTTAAAGAAACTGCCGTGTAAAATCTCATGGCCAGTCTGGCATCACTGGTGAAAACAGACGTCTCGAAAACGGTGATGCGAAATATATTTAGAAGTTATGTTGTTCGATTAAGTTGTTTTGGTTTGATGACATGTGCTATAACTTAATGACATGCGATAAAAATGCTAAAAGGAAAACAATTTTGCTACAAGTCTCAAAGAGCTTGTAGCATTTTTGCTCAAAGAATTTTTTTCCCAGCTTAAACCCTGCCGCCAGAGGTTGAAGGGTGGACTTGTATGCTCCTCCCCAGGCTATGATTGCACCTTCCATTAACGATTGGGCATATGCAAAATACGCCATATTGATTTCATTAAAATTAAGGATTGTGCTGAGCTGGTGGAATGCAAATATGTATTTCCTTAATTTCTTATTTGAATGATTTATATGTTCAGCCCAACTAAGCTTACTGTCAATAACCACCCCAAGATATTTGAAAGATTCCACCCTTTCAACCGCCTGGCAGACACAGTTGCTGTTATTGACGTCACCACAAGTGTGAATTGTGAGATTATCTCTGAGCATGTTCCCTCGGTCTCTTAATGAAATTGGCATGAATTTAATTTTTGAAATGTTGAGTGTCAAAATATTTTGGTCAAATCACTTCTTTACTACCATAATGTCTCTAGTCGCAATTTGGAAAAGCTCGTCCCATGATCTACTACGAAAGAAAAGAGCAGTGTCATCCGCAAAAAGAAATATTTTACATGATACCTGGACTTTGGTGATGTTATTTATGTATATCAAGAATAAGAGAGGACCCAAATTGCTACCTTGAATAACCCCATAATCTACAGCTTCGTGACTACTAAAATTACCATTTATCGTTACGAATTGTTTCCTATTTTCGAAGTAAGATTTAAACCAATTCAGAGAAATACCATGAATGCCAATTAGCTCGAGTTTATTCAGTAATTTAGATCTATCCACGGTGTCAAATGCTTTGGCTAAATCTAAAAAAACCAAAAGAGCTTTCTCATTATTACTTACAGCTTTGTTAATGTGACTATTTAGATGAAATAGAGCATCATTAATATTTTTTGATTTTCTAAAACCGTACTGTTGGTCCGTTAAAATGTGGTTGTCGTCTAGATATTTAATTAATTGATCTTTAACTACTTTCTCGATGATCTTGAAGAACACGCTCAAAAGGGATATGGGCCTAAAATTGGACATGCTGGTGACGTCATTGGCCTTGTACAGCGGCAAGACCTTGGCTATTTTAAAAGAGTCAGGAAATTGGCCCCTTCGGAGGCTCGTATTTGTTATATGTAGCAAGGGTTTTCTGAACAAAGCAAAATTTTCTTTAAGTAGAGCAGCAGATACACAGTCATAACCTGGAGCTGAGTTTCCGCGTAATTTTGTCACACAGTGCAGTAATTCTGTCTCAGTGATGGTACGTAATGTAAATACGGAGTCCAGGGCATAGTCACTGTCATTGACAATCTGTGGTCCTGATGAGTCAATTGAGCGTGCCAAGTTGTACCCTACGTTAGTGAAAAAGTGGTTGAACTCGTTAGCAACCGATTTCCCTACATTACTGTGGTTCCCATAAGACCGATTTGCAACAAACTTTTCTAATGGGAAAGAATCTTTTTTTGAACCACGACCTGCAATTTCATTTACAGTCTGCCAGAATTTTTTGGGTCGTTTTGGGCTGAGTTTAGTTTTAACCTATATTACTCCCTTTTTGCATTTTTTTATAAAATATTGAGACGATTTCTATACCGTACAAAATGAATTTTCAACGCATTATTAAAAGGTTGTTTTTTAATCAATTTGCTCAATCTATCCCTATTACGAATTGATCGAACAAGGCCATTAGTGATCCAAGGTTTTAATTTTTTGAAACGCGTAGAAAGACCTCCCCTTACCTTAGTCGAACCATCTATACATTTTTTAATGAGTTCAAAAAATGTGTTTGTTGAGTCATTTAGGTCAGCGATTTTAGTAACAGTGTCCCAGTCGCAGTCTGTTATGAGTTTTTGTAATGATTGTCGGTCTAAGTATGTTTCCGTACCGTCCACAGCGTGTGTAACTTTGTATCTGTAGTCAATATCTAAGCACACACTGTAGTGGTCCGTGATTTCGGTCTGAATTACTGCAGTATGTAGAGCATTATAGTCGTTGTGATTCACAAATATGTGATCTATGCATATCATACTGTCACCCTGGACTCGAGTAGGCTTGTCAATACCACACATGAAACCAGCAGCGTAAAGTGCGTCTAAGTATGTTTCGGTTTTTCTGTCAGTATGTAATATGTCAGCATTGATGTCGCCTACAAATATGAAAGTTTTATCTTTAGGCATGGCTTCGTAATGCTGGCTCAGTGCGGCAGTGAAAACGTCAAGGTCTGAGTCGTGAGTACGATAGACAGCTATCAGGTTTGATTGCCTACCGTGATAACAGAAGTCTACGCTCAGTCCGTACACGTCACCCAGCTCCATTTCCTTCCACTCACACACATTCACTCTCTCACTCACATACATCAATACCCCGTCATTCCTATTTTTCCCCTTCGTAGTCCCAATAATTGAGTACCCATCAAGTGAAAAAACCCCCCCATCTTTCCCCAGCCAAGATTCCCCTAAAATAATAAAATCGAACCTAGCCTTAACACTATCCAAGCAAACTAATAAAGATTCAAAATTTTTGCTATAACTCCTAATGTTGGAGTAAAATAATTTTAGATTTGCGTTGGAAGTTAATAGCAGGTCAACATCGGAAACATGTCGAAGTTCAGTACAGTTAATTTTCCTGTATTCTTCAATTAAATTGTCCAATTCATCCATATAATTTTTCCCGTGAAACCCCGTTTGAATTGGTGAAAGATTTTTTTCTTTCTGACCTTATATTCATCTATATATAAGAATATGATAAGAATTGGAAATAGATAGATCTTTAATTGAAGGCCAAATAAGAAAATGTTTTAAAGTTTGTGTCATTTTGCTAGCTGACATTCACATCATATTCGTCGGAGCTAAATAAACTACACCCAAAGCGAAAACCTGAAGTTCACCAAGTGTTCTCATAACTATTAATACAAATGGCATGAGTAATGCCAGAGTTATCAATCTTTAATTATTGAAAAACCTTTGAAAAATTAGAACTTATGTTAGTTGTTCACAATTTATTTACTCATAACGCATCTAATTTCTATAATTGATGGGGCAAATGAAAGACAATATTTCAGTGAAGGTTCTTACACCAAAATATCTTGTGCAACCTGAGTAGGAATGGAGATATAAATGATTAATTGGAGGCTAATTTTGAAGAAATAAAAATTAATTAAACTCACCTAAAACCTGCCCCATTGAAATTATTATTTGCTCAAATGAAGGCCCTTTTTTGGAGAGTGTTTTAAGACCAAAACATATGGTATAACTTGAATAAAACTGGAGTTATTAGTGAATAATTTCAGGTTAATCCTAAAAAAAGTTTTGTTATTGGGAGTCTACAGTTCGCTTCATTATCATCAGAACTACGTAATGAACAATAGTGAACAATTGGGAACAATAGTTCAAATGAAAGACGATAATTCACTGAGCATTATCATACCAAAGCATATTTGGTTATGTAAATAATACTGAAGTTATCGAGCGTTAATAAACAACATATCTCGGAAAAATGAACTTAAGGTTCGTTATCCATCTAGCGTTCGGTTGAAACTTGTCCAATTTCTATAATTAATGGTTCAAATGAAAGCCAATACTTTACTAAAGGTTCTTAGACCAAAACATTTTGGGTATGACTAAATCTGGAGGTATGGATCTTAAACTGAAGTTGAATTAAAGACAAATTCACTTTTTTTTGTTTGGAGTCCATAATGTACCTTAAAACTCAACCTATTCGAATGATCTCTATCTCATGTGAAAGCCTGAAATTCACTGAGTATTTTCGAGACCAAACCTACTTATGTATCTGGATTCAATCCTGAGATATATGAAATACAATTAATTAAAGACAATGTTACAAATCACTCTCATAAGAAATACATGGGGAGGAATTTTCCTTTGAGTATAAGTCAAGTTATGCAGTAGATAAATGAATGCAGATGCTTGATGGCTAATCTGTGTCTAGATACCTTTAAGTTAAGACCTAAATTATGAAAATTGGTCTGGTAGAAGGGCCAACAGACCCCGAAAAGTTAAACCAAATTTATTTAGGGATAAACCAATTTTCTTTTAGGTCAGTTACCAATTTTCTTTTAGGTCAGTTATGTATAAAATTTGCAAGTGTCAAGTTTGGATTTACATATATTTTGGATTATCAGGGTTTGGAACAGCGAGGTTATTGTGTAGTTAGTGATGGTTTAAGACTATTTTTCACACTAATTCTTACTCATATTATAAGGAAGTATGAATACATCTCATTAAAGATATAATGGCTAAATATTTAATAATTAATTTTAAGTGTAGTTTTTTGAAAACTTAAAAATTCAGTAGAAACTAATACTAAAGTCAATTCGAAGAAAGCCGGTGCTCTTTCAGTGAATTTCTATGGGGTATAGGCTAATTCATGAGACAGCATTTTATTAAATAAACCTCAGACAATCTCTTCTTTTTTTAATAGTTGGTTAATGTTGTTATAATATAAGTAAAGAAAAATAGAGATCATACTGAAAATTAGTTAACTTCACTTTATTTCAAAATAATTCATCAAATTTAACTTAAAGAGTAATTAAGCAATAAACGCCTGGGTAGCTTTAGACAGAAAACTGACAAAACCATGGGATGCTTCCGCAGAGGAAAAAGGGTACACTGAGAAAAATTTAGTCTTGAAATACGTGGAAAATACATGTAAATAAGGGTGTGCGGGTTACCCACTGCAATCTGGACCCGGCTCAATGCTCCGGCAGTGAGGCCGCCACACGGAAAATCAGGACTTTTGTCTACATAGTTATGACGTCACTGGCTATGACGTCATTACTGTCAGTTGTAAGTCCTGCCGATCAGAGTTGGCTCTCGTAATTGCAGAGACTTTTCTCAGAATATCCTGCGATTCATTTTGCCTTCACCACAGTTTATCACAGAATATACATTCCTATTCTCGTAAAATACAACCGATTTCTATGCACTGCCTTGCCTAGTCTCTGCATTTACTTGTATTTTTTACTTAAAATCAGTAAAAATTGTCTGGGTCCTTCTAGCGGTCACCCATCCAAGCTCTAACCGCGCCCGATGTTTCTTGACTTGAATGTTCAGGTGAAGACTGCTATATCCATTGCGTTACGGCTCTCTGTTGACAAATGTAGTTGTTGAATAGTATCTGAAGAAGTTATAAGTGCAGTTTACGCCTAATGGTACTTCTCTACAGTGACAATTTATTGCGTAATTGAGTCTAGACTAGCCCTCCGTACGTGTCGTGCGTGTTTCCCGGTACCGGAATTTTTATAAAACGTAATGTTTGTTCGTTGTGTGCGTCTATACGTTTGCGTTACGTGGGTATGTGTCATGATGGTTTTTAATGCTTCTTGACGACTTCCACTGGAATTAAATGTGATTTCCATCGCCGAGGAAGATCTCTCTGAGATTGTAACTGTCGTAGCCCATAATATGAGACTACAAAGGATAACTTTGACAGTACAAGGTATTTATACCATTAATAGTTACAATTTATTGCCCTGATATATTTATTTGATACATTTAAAAGTGGCAGCAAATCAATGCAAGGTTATACTCCACCTGCATTCTATTTCTAACAATTCATCTTGTTTAAGACTTTGCTAAAAATCCCTGAGTTATTAAAATCGAAGCAGGATTCAAACAGTGCAATTACTTTTTTTGGTAATTTGCTCGTGTAAACTTTGGGCAGATAAAATTAATCTTAGGTCTAAAACTGATCAATGCGTCCTTGCAACTTTTAAAAATAAAACAATATTTAACATAAGTAACTGCAGACAAATAAAACGATTTGATTTTCTTCAAAAATCTAAGCTTTTTTTCTGAAAAATTGGAAATTTGATATTCTTTTAGACGTTTCACTACCATTTACTTTACATGTATTTACTATCAATGGTACTACAGTAAGTAAATCTGTAAAAAACATTAATACAATTTGTATTATAGAAACCAAATGTTGTTATATTCAAACTTATATCACATTTTTTAATTTTCAAACCCAAATATAAAACTAACACAACGGACTTAAAATCAATCCAGATTTGGTAAAAAAATATTTATTCAATTGAAATAAAATATATGATGATAGTGCGAACTAAAACAAGGTAAAGACTAACTGCTTTTACCAAACCACATGGAAATAATTTGAAGTTCTTATCCATACGCCTATCGTAAATGCAATGGGCTGCAGGCAGAAAGTAATCATGGATGAACTTATGACGTGTTTTGTGACGTATACAAACCATCTATGACGTCACTTTAATGTTTTTTCCTTAAAATCACGTTAAATTCCCTGATTATTTGCAAATACGGCAGTTTGAGCGTAATTGCAGAGAAAAAGTTCTTAAAGAAGGACTGCGAGTCCTGCGTCTGTACTATTGCCCAAAACTCTGCCGAGTCATTGAGCTGGGTCCAGACACAACACTCCTGTACGTGAGCCAAGTCCTTATTTACGTATTGCGAGTACAGATTCTAGTCTTGGGGGTAAAACTCTGCTTTTCCGCTAAGATATTTTTCTCAGTGTAGTTTTAAGTTTTTGTAAATCAAACTTCCAATTAGAGTATACTTAAGTATCGCCATATTATTGTTTTTTGATAAACACCTACATTTAATTGATCCACTTTATGATGCCAGCAGCATACATAATGGTATTCAAATGAGATCATGAAAAAAAATTTACTTAGTAAATTAAGTTTGATGCCTTGCCTGCATTTATTACTGACCATGCTGATTCTTTCGCCAGAGTCATTAATTAGAAGCCAAACTATCAATGACAGAAGAGTTAAAAATCAGTGTTCAAAGGCTACAGACTTTAACTTAACTTAGGAGTGATCTAGCAAGCATATGATTTGGAGCCCAACATTAAAGAATTTGCTGGTGTTCATAAAGACTGGTGGAAAAAATAATCCCTCAATCCAACATGAAAACACTGACACATTCTTTTATTGTGTATCCAAGGTATTTGGCTAAAAACAGAGATATTTGCCAAGAGGTGAAACTATAGTAAATAAATATCTTGATTTTTAACAAACCTTATCTCAATCAGTACTAAATCTCAAGCAGTAACCCTTGGTCCCCCCCCATCTAAGTATTATTCTGCAACGAACCACGTTATATGCGAAGCTATTTGAAAATTATGTCGTTTTGTTTCACGGTGAGGCACAGAAATGACACGAATATATAAATAAAAAGTAGCCGTTTTATTGGAAACCTGCCCATCAAACAGGAAGATCTGAATATAAAATGTTCAAACATGAATAAAATTAAAAAGGAAACCTAAGTCTAATTTTTTTAACTCAGTCTTGCACACAATTTCCAACGCTCAGAGTAGCCCTGCATAAAATGTTGGAAGATGCCAAAAACTTTTGAAACACCACTTTATCGAGCACTCTTTTTGCAACCCCCTCCAAAATTATTCACTTGACACAGATGGTTGTTTGAAACATAAAACACTTTGCTATTTACATTTTTGTTCATCAAGTTAAATATCGAGAGCTCCTTCCAAAAACACAAGGCTCTCCACACTAGCAACAGCCGATTCCACGTCCTTCTTTTGAATTGTCTTCTTCTTGCTTTGAGCCGTGAATGACTGTGCTTCCTTCGCTAGAGTCTGAATGAAATATTCAGTAGCTTTCGCAATGAGAAACACTGCTTCTTGACTTGCTAAAGAAACTTCAGGGTCCATTTTCATTATGTGTTTTATTCTGGACAGAGGTAGTTTTGTTAACCTTTCTGTTTTCTCTTCTGCAATCTCACCAGTCACACCCTCCTCCTGTTGTTCGGTACCAGCTTCTGTAAACTCCTCCGTCACCTCTGAGTCTTCAATATTCAAGTTTTCTCCAGAATCATTTACAACCTCATTCTCCATAGTTGAGTCCTTTGTTAATACGCGTCTTTTCGAGTTTGAGTCCTAGAACAGTTCCAAAACCAAAATGTTAAGCCATATCATGGCATATGGTTTTTCTTATCTTGCAAATTCTATGTAACATATTTCTATTTCTAAAAATTATTCGGACTAGTCAAATAAATTTTCATTTAGTGTAACATTTTGACTCTTTCCAGATTTCTTATTCCTTACTGTGACGACCTCTCTTTAAACTTCTTCCTGCATCAATTAGTATATATTTTGTCATCAGTTTATTTTTGTGTATGTATTCTGTTCCTTACATATTTTCTTCTTTTTTTATGCTTGCTGTTACCATATTCTTTACCATCTTATCAATTATAATGCACATTCCTTGTGTTATCGTTGATTGTAAACCAACTAAAAACTGGCTCTCCCCTCACCAGATTCAGTGTCACACTGAGAGAAACATAAAAACAGTCACTAAACATCGAAATCACATTCTTGCTATCTTACAAAACTCCTCATTTTCCTTCTTTTCCACACAGCCCTCTCACTGACAGTTGTGAATTGTCATTCTTCATATTACTGGTGAACTGCTATAAAATTTTGCATAGTTAATTTACAGCCTGTGTTCTTACCGAAGCCGCTGAATCTACTTTGTGTTTAGTGTGATGTGAATTTCAAGCTGATGAATCATTTTGCTATCTATGATATTTCATTACTGATTGCCACATTATATTCCATATTACCTAAATGCTGCTCAAGCGTCAGCAATCCAAACTCCCAAAGCCAAACGCTGAGTAGGAAGTAAATGCCTGCAAGGCTACCTCCTCAAAAGACATTGGTCCGATAACAATTTGGCTGATTACATTACATTGTGGTTAAACATGTTTAACTACAGCGTTTGGAAAACTGAATACAAAAACCAAATTAAATAGAAGGCAAATCATTTAACTCAATTTTATTTAAAATTCATTTTTATTAACGGGACGATCTGAGAACCTGAGTTAACCAAAATAATCTACATAGGTAATGTCATAGGTTGGTTTTGATATAAGTCTGATCCAGCGAACAAGGTTCTGGGTAAATATTGACTGAGTTGGGAAAAATGTGGGGCAATCTAAATAATAAATAATCAAAAGCTAATTAATTTTTCACCACAGTAAGTTGATGAACAGGCTTACAAAACAAAGGTGATGGGAATGCAACTGACGACTGATAAGAATTACTTCCTCAAAAGCCTAGTAAATTTAACTACTCTGCAGTATACATTTAACGCAAGATGATAAATTAAAATTGAAACTACTATATTATATCTTAAGATACTGGCGAATATTTCAATGTTAAAGGAGTATTACATGGATTACAATGTTGTGGAGAAGCAAGTACCAGCCTGGGTACAAGTGGCCACGGCAGAAAAAAATATAAATTTCATTCTGTGGCGTGTGGGAAACTCACCCTCCTTAGCTCTCCACACATTCACACACACTCACACACTCACTTAGCTTAAGAATGATTAGGGTAAACAGACACACACTCAATTCTTTCCAAATAAATTAATGATCATTAGGCTATTGAAAAGATGAAATTATTTTATAGCTTAGAGCTGCAATACTGGTGGTAGTATATTTTTTAGTCAGTGCTAAACCCATCACTGGCCAAGTATTGCGAAAACCGTCCTACAGTACAACTTAAGATAATCCAGCCCCAAACTATCCGGAACCCGGACTATCCTGACAAGTTTGAAGAATATACTTATGGTGATAATGTGGATTATCGATATAATGAAGTTTTGTACATCCAATGCCTGGATGTGGAAGCAAAGCATTACAATTATAATGAAGTAGAGGAGCAATGAAGCTGATCATTTGAAAAAAGTTTTAATCCCAAAATTTTGCAGTAAAATCTCAAATCTGCCAGGCTTTGAAACAACACTTGATGGTAAGACTCCTTCATAAGGTAGTATCGAAGAGAGATGGTAAGACTCCTTTATAGGATAGTATCGAAGAGATTCGTTTGCTGCGATACTGCAAAGGACATCGTCTGACAGACAAGTACTGGGATGCGAGGTGTACAGTACCATAAGGTGGCAACACTTGGGGAAACCCCCTTCCTCTTTTCCCCGAATATCCTCTTTTTAAACCTGATAAAAATATAGACATTTTTTATGCAACCTGCTAAATAGAATAATTTAAGAATACAATAATTTAATATCATTACTTACTTTTTTAGTCAAATAGTTGCTTGAAGATCACGATTAATCAGCATCACATCAACACCACCAACTATCTGTAAAAAAACATTAAGGTAAAAATCTAGAAGGATTATTAGCCTGTTTGTATTTTCAAGCAACCTTTTTCTGAAATAGGCTGTGTTATCTTGCCTGCTAGTCTAATACAACATTTTAACCCTCGAGTAGCAGCTTCATTGGTGAAATGGCAGAGGGTGCATGCGGAGTTACTGAACATAGTGGTGATTTTCTAGTAGCATAGGAGATATCATTGTCTGTGTTACGGGAGAGGGCGCTCCGCAAAAGAACTGAATTACAAATAAAGTTATTAGCTTTAGGGGATTCCTGGAATGAGGCACATGAAGTTCGCAGCCAGACAGGACTGCAACACCCATTATGCTTGTTTATTTGAACAAAAATCACACATGCGGGGAGCGCTCACTCGAGGGTTAAATGGTGCGAAAAACAAGTAAAACTCCAAATCCTACTAACCTTACACATATAAGGGAAATTTTAAGGGTGAAAGTTTGTGAGTTTGTCATATTATGTAAGTCAGCTATAACAGAGTATCCATTTGTGGAGCAAACTACCAGCTGTTTGATTATAACAAATCTAAATTACTTTTTAATCAAAAATACTAAGAATATTTTACGTGAAGGCCTTTATACAACCATTTCAAATATAATCTCAATATCTTACCATCATTTTGGATGGGGTCAAAACCACAGGTAACATCTGGTACCTTAATATATTTTGGAAGCAATTAAATTGCAAAGTAAGAGCATAAATTTTCAGTTTCATAGTTTGTGAAGAGTAAAAGGCTATGCCTGAATTATATAATGCTAAAATTGGCCTTTTCAGTGCTACCTCTCTCCTCCCCCTTGAAACGCACTTAAAGTAACATCACTTGCACTGAACTAGCAGCACAATTTACGTCAACAAAATTGATTCCAGAGTCCAGTAAGCAGTAAGTGCAGTTTCCAAACACCGTGGGCGTGGACATTGTGCTATTGATGCAATTTGACAGTTTACAATGTCTGGGAATACCTTTACCGTGACGCAACAAGTGTGTTACGGCGACACAAGACAATTTAGTTCACTACAATGCACCGAAATTAAGCCATCAATAAAAGTAATGGTGTAAGGATGTCTCGAGGCAATATAAATAAATGAATCCCTAGTGCCAGACAGACTAGACGGAGCTACAAGCAAAACCACCATCAGCCTCTGCAGATCGCTTGGGGCGCTGAACATGTCTATTTGTAGTACCCTGCGATTGGGGATGCACCATAATCGTATCATGCTTAAGGAACTTCCCAGGGAGCCTTCTGCTCCCTAGTGTGATTCATGAGCCAGGTTCGAAGTGGTGCTGTGACTGTTTTCATGGTTCGGGTGCTGGATAAGTTAAATGACATAGGTAAAAGTGTTTTTTAGTGGTAAGAATGTTTATTACAGTGGTGAGGTTTAGTTAATATCAGAATGGAGAAAACACTTGTTGGAATGGCCTGCGCCACTATACTTTTAAAATATTTTGTAGTTTTATAGCGACCTTAAAGTATAAAATACACTGTTAAAAAGTTTGCTGTCAGCTTTATTCCAATAACAAAAGCAACTAAGGAATTAAGTTAATGTTGCAAATTAAAAATAATCTTTAACTAAAAATAACATATTTTTATTTTTAACTTCGCTTAAAAGCAACTGAAAAAAATCGTTTGGAGAAACTTTAGGTTCACTTTTCAATAAACGGTAGCCTATATCAAAAATTTCAATCACTGGGATTAGGGGATGGTAAAATAATGAAGAATGATTTAATGTTTAATTTTGGGTTGTTAACATTTTAATGCACAGAAGTACCTAGGCCTATATGAATTAATAAATGAGCTAGCAATATACAATTTGTATTAACGTAAAAGGTAAGGTGTTAGCATCTAATTATATGTGATGTGGAAAGTGAAAAGGACCTCAAGTCAAAATTTTTCGGTTTTGAGTTACTGAATTAACATCCTGAAATTCAGCATTAAATTCCAAACAATTTGACATATAATTTATGGTGCTATAATTTTTTTTGTCTAATAGGTAGTTATACTGGAATTTGAATTACAACTAGTTAAAACGGGTATTTTAGGAAATCACGTCCCAAAATTTCAAACGTTCACAGAATATTTATTATTAGAATTTAAGAAATGAATTAGGCTAGGTATCAAAATAAAGCTTAAAACTAGATCTTTAAATCCACACTAAAACAGACGTGATACGTTTACAATTTTATTGTTTAAAAAAACAAAAACTTGAAGATTTAGAAAAGGGACCTCAAGTCGGAAGGCAGAATACCAAGGTATAATAGAGAAATAAATTGTGATTTTTGAACTTAGACAATGTTCTTTAGCAACGAAAATCTTGAAGTAGTTCATTTACCCGCCGATAGATGGCAGGAGAGTCTAGTTTTGTGATGCCCCGTACGACTCTTGTCAATGCAGGCTCGCACAAGTCACTAGCCATATTATTTCCTATTTAAGCGACTTGAGGTCCCTTTTCATTCATGACATAGGCTGCTAAATCGATTATTTTTTAATTTTTCTCGGATTCTTATTGCTAAAATAACCAAATGAATTTGTATAGGAAAGATTAAGGAATCATATCCAATCGAAACCTAAAAATTGATATTTTTGACCCGGTTCGACAAAAAAGCCTGAACTGTAAAATTTACTCCAGCGACTTGGGGTCCCTTTTCACTTTCCGCATCACATATGACCGCAAGTATCATAATTTTTATAACGTACAAACTTCAACAAAAAATACCATTTGCAACTTTTAAAATTTATGATTGATTGTAAATGGAGACAGAGCTATTGCAAGGAGTAATTTAATCTACCTACCAACTTTTTGAGCCAAATAGTTGCTGGAAGAGCAGGATTTTCCAGCATCAATGCAACATCTCCAGTTAATTCTGTAAAACAACATTACAAAATAACTTACCTATTAGAAGTAGGCCTAACTGAATAGTCTTAATCCAAAGACTCTTTTCCCCAACCCCATATTTCCTGTTACCCTACCCTAAAAGCCTAAATACAACTTTTAAGCATTTAAATTAAAACGGTCATACAATCCTTAAAATATATTTACACTACTATATTTACTTGTGATGAAAATTTACACTTTGTTATTAGGTACTTGAAATATGGCGGTCTTAGACTCAGACCGCAAGAGTGCGGTCGGCATGCCTCGTTCATACTCGCTCTCTTATGCCACGTGCTTTTAAGTTCTCGTTGATCGTTTCGGCGAGATGGTCTCGCTCTGTCCAGAAGTAGTAAACATGCATCATGAACGATATCGCACATTTTAAGTGATTGAATAGTCAATATAATCAAAATAATTACTTGATCAGTACTTTTAGCAGTACTGCTCATCCTTGTACTTAATCACTTAATCACTTTAATAAGACAGGTACCTCATTGAGGACGTTACCCTGAATAAAAGTGAAGGATGAGTGTGATGATCGTGATGATAGTGGTGCGATCTTGTAGCCTTGTTACTGACTAAGGTTGGCATGTTCCTTAGACAGGATTGTTAATTAATAGCCCAACAACCAATGGCAGCTGGCTCCAGAAACAACCCTTCAAAAAGCTACTAACTTTTCTCGGGATCTGTACCAGCCCACTCCTTGGTTTGCTTGATAACTTCCACGCACAGGCCTGAGGCTCATGTGGGGGGGCAAATGCAAGGTAAAAAGAGGCCGCTACCCTCTTTAAAAAAAATGCATAAGTTAGGCCCCTATAGTTATTTTTTAAATATATTAACACGTTCGCTGGTAGTACAGGTAGGCTATACCCGTAGTTACGGTTGTTCCCGTGACGCGCATACAAGTCTGCCCATACACAAAACACACAAAGTTTACCACTTCAGAGTGCACAACAAGTGTGGGGCCCAGGAACATTGATTTGTTGCCAGCATGTAGCTACGAATATGGGCTTTGTTTTGGTGTAGGTTGGTACTAAATTTACCCGAAAAATATATCTCTCTGGTACGTTATAAAACCAACCATTATGTCCCGTTTTTCTGGGATTTTTTTCCTTATTTTGACAGTACAAACACACTGGGGTAATTGTACACTTTACGGTACTCCTCCCGAAATTGAACAAATTTTTTTTCAAAATGTAGGAAATAATGCCCTGATTCCGAAAATTATAGTTGTTTTCCGTGGAAAACGTGGGAAAATGCCAGAAAATCGGAAAAAAGGAAAAATATTTTTTGGCTCGAAAGTAGGTCATGTGGGTACTCAAATTAATAGAGAGAATGAGCTGAACAAGAATATGCAAGAATTTTCACAATCAGATGGATATTAACGAAGTTATGGCCGGAAAAGTGCCGGAAAAGTCATAGATTTGCACAAAATGGATTAGTTTTAGGTGAGTTACGCTAACCTTTGAGATCTAAGGTTAGGTTTGGTTAGATTAGTTTAGGTTAGGTTAGACTATGTTAGGTCTAGTTAGGGTCATTCCATATCAAATCAACCAATGGTCTGGAACTTGATGTTTCAAAATTCAATGATATTTTTTTTATAAGTAATAGGCCTACTATGAGAGAAAATGAAAAATACCAAGTTTCAGATTTTTTTTACATATCGTTTCTGAGTTATAATTTTTTGAAAATTGAAAAAACTGCTGATTTTTGACATGTTTTGAAACCTTTAAACAGCTCTAACTCCAAAACTATTCAACCTAGAGAGTTCAAATTTTCACCATTCTCTTTACTTACTTGAATACTTGAGTATTCCGTCCATAGTCCTGTGGGAGGAGTTGGACAGGTCAAGGTTAAGATTAGGAGCAAAAAGAATAACTATTATCTATAAAAATAAAATAAAAACCAACAACTAAGTTTAGACCTAAGGAATTTTGCTGAAATTTAGAAAGGAATCCATATCATAGAACCCGTTTTGAATTAAAAAAGATTTTACTTGGATTTTAAATTTAGAAATTTTCTGAATAGATTGAAGATATTGTGGCAACGCCTGAAATAACTTTAGGCCTGAATACTGTGGCTTGTGTTCAAAAAGATTAAGTCTATGCTGTTGTGCATGTGTACCTTTTTTTCTTGTATTGTAAGTGTGATTGCTAAAAACTGTTTGGATGTTCTGTGATTTTATGTGCACAACAGACTCAAAAATAAAAAGACAGGGAACTGTCAAGAGGCCAAGCTGAATAAATGCATCCCTGCAACTAGCTTGAGGTGGCATTCCTAAGATGGCTCTAATGGTTTTTTTTGCCATATGAAAATGTTTTCCAGATTGCCTTTGACTGAACCCCACAAAATGATTGAGTATGAAATAAACTGTTCGAATAGGCTGTGGTAAACAAGCTTGGATAGAGGGATGCTGCCGTAGGTCCTCATCCGGCGAAGGATGAAGAGCCCACGAGCGACCGACCCCTCCAATCTTTGCACCTGCTCACCCCAGCCGAGCCCATCATCCAGTCTCACCCCTAAGAAATCAGTTGTTTTTGATTGTTCAATTTGGTCCTCTTCAATGAATAGTTTCGGAGTCCTATTATTTTTTGAATTTTGTTTTTGAGTTGTTTGAAAACAAAGATACTTCGTCTTTTGGGAATTTAAACTAAGTTTGCTTTCTTTAAAATATTTTGCGAGATCTTTAATTTTTTCATTTACTTCACTTTCCAGCGTCCCGACATCCAACCCCCTCATGACCAATGTGGTATCGTCGGCAAAGAGGTAGAACGACTCAATCCATCTTAGAACAAGACCAGAGATTCCAATTGAAGCTAATTTTTCCAAGAGAATGAAGTGATTAACACAGTCGAAGGCCTTAGACAGGTCAGCAAAGCAACCCACCACCGTCTCTCCAGCCTCCACTGTGTCGATACAATCATTGGTGAAATCAATTAAAGCCAATTTTGTTGATTTGCTCTTTCTGAATCCATATTGACGACTACAGAAAAAATTGTTGGTTTCTAAAAATTGTGTAAGTTGCTCCGAAACAACTTTTTCTATTAATTTTGAAAGTGACGGAAGAAGAGAGACTGGACGATAGTTAGCCGGGTCGTTTCGGTCTGATCTTTTAAAAAGAGGTTTTACTTTAGCTACTTTGCAGTTTTGAGGGAAAAAACCGGTTTTTAAAGAAAAATTTACGATGTAAGTTATAGGTGATACCACTTCATCTTGGCAAAATTTCAGGATGTGCATACTTATGTCATCAATGCCACTTGATCTTTTAGGCTCCAAATTTGAAATTATGGCATCAAGTTTATTTGATGTTATTTCCTTAAATTCACTGAAAACACATTCCTCTGAATTCTTTTTTGGAAAACCTGATATTTGGTAGTTTTGCTTGCAACCGTTTACTAATTCAGAAACACTGACAAAGTACCGGTTAAATACCTCAGATACTTGGCATGGATCGCTAATAAGTTCATCGTTCACGCTTAGTGTAATAGGCTGTTAATCTTTTTTGTTTTGCGATCTTAAGCTATTAATAACATTCCAAGAAGCTTTTGATTTATTTTTTGCCCCTGTAATGCTTTCGTGCGCCCAATCTAGCTTAGCTCTTTGTATTTTATTTCTATATTCATTTCTTAGTTCCTCATACTTGAGCTTATCTTCAGCAAATTTTGTAAGTTTCCAGGTTGAATATTGTTCAAACATGGCATTTTTTGCTTCCTGAATCTCATCATTCATCCACTTGGGTTTTTTCGTTCTGTCTAGTTTTATTTTGTTTTTAACTAACGGGCAACTGATATTGAAATAATAAGAGAAAGTGTCAATGAAGTTGTTATACATCATGTCAACATGATCTGCCATGTATACCGAGGCCCAGTCTTCTGATCTTAATCTATGTTTTAATTCCTTCAGGTTTTCAGGGGTGATTTTTCTATTTTCTATAGTTTTTGTGTTACTGAAAGTGGAATTTGTTTTTCCTATGTCCAGGTCTATTGTTATATGTATTGCCTTATGGTCCGAAATATGTGGTTCTATTGTTACTGCATTTTTTGGATGAAAATTTGTTAAAAAAATTGTCTATGCAGGTGCTAGAAGTTTCTGTTATTCTGGTAGGCTCTATTATGTTAGGTCTTAAGTTAAAGATTTCAATCTCATTAATGAATCTATTGTAGATGTTGTCCTTCTTAAGCAAATCTATATTAAAATCAGCACCTATAATTAGATGCTTATCTTCTTCATCCAGTCTATGAAGATATTCATTTAGTTTGAGAAAGAAATCTTCCAGATTATTTCGGTATGGTGCTCTGTAAATCGAGATATGGTATATTTCTGTTTATTTATATTCAAATTGATTTCTGCACATTCGAAAACAGTTTCCTCAATGAGATCCCCACCCACAGCAGTAGGCTTTATATTTTCTATGATGTCACAATTTATTCTCTTAAAAATGGCAACACCACCCAAGTGTTTGTTGGATCTTCCATAGCCTACCAGAAATTCATAATTAGAGATGTTAAATGCCTCTAAACTGGATTGATCAAGTCCATGTTCATTAATTAAAAATATATCTGGTTTGTCTGTAAGCAAGAATTGTTCAATCATTTCTATTTTATTTATTATGCTTCTAACATTGAGATGTGTAATTTTAATTAATTTACTTTGTTTTTCCTTAGGTCTATTTATGTTCATGTTTACTTTTATGTTTTGTCTTTGTCTGAGGGGTTCTTTGCGTTTTTTACTGGCTTCTGAGAGCCTCGAGATGTTAAATATACTGCGATTAGACTACACAGAATATCTTTCCCTTTTTCATTTAGGTGCAGCCCCTGCTTAGTGTAGCAGCTTCTATCCAGTAAACTGTTCAAACGTATGAATGAAAACTTATTTTTAACACAGAAATCATGTACTATTTTAAATATTATTTGTTCCGCCCACTATTACACAAACATCCTCTTTCCTCAATGGCTTGCCTGTCAGCTCATCTCTTACGTCCTTTAAGACTGTGGCCATGGGAGCTCCTGGTAGCACTGTGGCTTGCACCACATAGCCGCCATCGCTATCCATGTTACTCAGCCTATGCTCACACCGCCTAGCATGACTGTCACCAAAAAGTAACAGCTTTGGTTTAGCCGGTTTTTCCCTAAAAACTTTACCCACTGGTTTATGCCTAGGCCCGAGACCTTTACCTTTAAAACTATTACCGTCAGATTTATTACTAATTGGCCTACTATGCACAGCTTCAGGGACCTCATCCGCCTCCGCCAGAATGTCAAAAGAGTTTGAGATAGGTAGTGGCAGGCAAGGCTCTGGAGCTTTAGAATTTCTAGAGCTTCAATTTGATATGCCACTTGACTATATTGGCTTAATAATTAATTTTCAAAAAATCCAATAAGTTTTTTTGAAAAATCCAAAAATCGAAATTTCTTATTTTAGTGAAAAAAATATATGTTCTTTGTACTTCTTATTAGAGTACATGTGCTAAATTTTATTACGGTATTCCTATGGCAACATATTTAAATTAAAAAAAGTTACTAAGCCAACAGTGGTTCAGTTACACTGAATATATTATACAGTGTGTTATGTTAGACTACGTTAGGTTTGGTTTGATTAGGTTAGATTAGGTTTGGTTAGGTCATATTGGATTTGGTTATGTTATATTAGGTTTGGTTAAGTTAAATTAGGGTTGGTATTGTTAGATTAGGATTATAATACTTATCACATTCTTACTTTACCAACCTTATCCTTACCTAACTTAAACGTTTTAAACCAATCCTAATGTAGGCCTAACCTAAAATAATGCAACTTATCACAACCTAACATAACCTAACCTAACCTAACCAAACCAAATACAACCTAAACTAACATAACCAATCCCTATCTAATTTATTCCAGCCAAATCCATCTTCATATATAACTTAAACAAAAGTCGGTTTATCAATTTTTATGTTTTATGGCTTTATCTCGACTATTGTACGTCAGATCATGAAAATTATTGCAGAATGTTGTTCAGCGTGAAATTTCCTTTAATTTGTGTACCCACATCATATGTTTTAGACCATGTTTGTTTTCAGCTTTCCCGACGTTTTTCCGGCCTTATCTCCGTTAATATCCAACGTATCTTGAAAATTCTTGCATATTCTTGTTCAGCTCATTCTCCCGATTAATTTCAGTACCCACATGACCTATTTCCACAAGAAAAAAGGTTTTTCCGATTTTCCGGCATTTATTTTCCGACGTTTTCCGCGGAAAACGACTATCATTTTCGGAATCAGGGCTATATTTCCTACATTTTGATTTCAATTTGAATTTCAATTTCGGGAGGAGTACCGTAAAGTGTACAATTACCCAGACGGTTGCAAAACAGGCAGTGCTGCTATCTGTGGGTGGGTGTTTCAGTGAAACACTTCCACTCTCGTGAGTATGCAGTACCATCACCACTAGTGATTTGTGTTTAGCCAGATGAAATAAATTGGGTTCGCTGATCTGCTGCCTCGCCCCGTCCACACTTTGCAACCCCCGTCCATGGCACACAGCGAATGTGTTAGGCCTAAAGAAATGAGTTGTGAAAGTAACAACAGTGATGAAACGCGCCAAAAATCACGTCGCATCGTTCCCGGGTGCTGATGTATGTACGTCCCGATCTCAGACCACGAACTTATTACGTCACAGATGACGCCATGGGCCAAGGGGATTTTTTTGGACACCGTTTTGCAACTAAACAACATCATAGGTAAATGATTCTGTAAAAAAAATTTCAGCATATGTGAAAGTTCAAAAACTTGTTCACCACAGCGAATGTGTCAACTAGACGGGGAAACTGAACTCCACACCCACATTCTGACAAATTAGCCTAATAAGTTTAATTTGTTGGCACTTGTAAGCATGGAAGAGTACCTCCTCTCCTATTTAGTAGGAAAAATGCAGTTTAGGTAAAATTGAATTTCAAGAGATAGGTTTTCTATCCAGAAACCCAACCCATCATCCCACAGAATCCACAAGTGTTTCGAGGTTATGAATAGGTGTGAAAGAAAAACGCAGCGAAGTAAATTACTTGGCTTCAATCTTTCTGAATGAATGAGCCTTATTGCCATTCATGTAAAAATATCATCTCATGACTTTGTCCCTTGCGCCAGAGGTTTCTAGATGATTGAATAGTTGGCATTTTATGAACTCAAGGCCAAGGTTAATCCTTTCCGGCAAAAATATAAATTTCCTAGAACTCGACCTACACAAACTACAAACATAAATTTTACACAAAACTTACCTATTCTAGTGACTTCTTTTTATGGAACAAAGAAAAGTCAAAAATCGTGCCTGTCTAGCCTGTTTCTGGCCTCACATGTCCAATTTGATAAAACTCAAGATCGAGACGGAAACATACCTTCAAAACAAACATGAATGATTTTGTAAAGAGAGGAAAAAAATTCGAATCGGATGTTGACGGACGAGGAACGGAAAGGAAAAAGGAGGGAATTTTTTTCATAAAAGGCCAGGTCGGCAAACTTGGTATTGAACATGAAGTCTAACTTTCACCATTGACTATAGAATGCAATGCTTTCACTCAACGATATACTTGCCATTAGTTTTGAATTAAAATTATTGTGTTGTGAAGGGGGTCAAGATTTTAGCCCTAATCTGCAACAAATATATAAGTTTGTTAGTCACAAGTCCCAATAATATATGTATTCCCCATTTATTCGAATCCTATTTATTGTATCACATTATTTGTTCGAAGTTTGATAAGGAGGTATAAATCTCAGTAAAGAGGGGGCAGGGGAAAAAGGGATTCCGAGGTATTTCGAAGTCAGTTGAAAAAAAAAATATTTTAAGGCACATCTCATCTCTGAAAATATTTCCCCCGAGTTTTTATAATAATTTCTTTCCGAGTTGTGCCCTTTCGGAAATATGCTTTTGAAGTATTGCTTTTCCCCATAAAGTTTTTCAAAAACGGACCACGATAAAACCCTCTAAATTCACATTTTAAAATGGCGGCTTTTCCCACCGTACGAAAAAAAATTAGTCACTCAACTGCATTTGTTATATTTTTTTTAATAGTAATGACACTGGACCGCCGTTGATTATTGTTGGGTGATTGGTTCGTAATTTTGACCGGGAGCTCTTTAAGTTTTTTGGCTCCATCTTGGTTCTGCCATATTGGATATAATAAATTTCAATAATTTTTCTGGTGTGTTGTGACTTATCGTAACTAGATTTTTACCCTGAACTCAATGCTGAAATCCGTTGATTTTTTGTTCGTTAATAAGGTATGCTCAAATAAATATTCAGCCCTATATATTTCTTAGAACGTGCCAACCTTAGTCAGTAACAAGGCTACAAGATCGCGCCACTATCATCACGATCAACACACTCATCCTTCACTCATATTCAGGGTAACGTTCTCCATGAGGTACCTGTCTCAAAAAGAATGATAGTTGAATGGATATTTCATATTTTGAATGTTTTTATAGCTGCATGAATTGACCTTAAAATACTCAGTGATGTAACTGCTTTTATTTGAGCTGTTGATAATGAAAATTGGACGAATGTGGGACGATCTATAAAGCTAAAAACAATGTAAAATTCATTTTCTCAAAATTTGTTTCACATTAAATATTTATAAAATATTTATAAAAATTATAAGATTTTGACAGAATTTAAGGAAGGAATGTTGATAGTTTACCAGGAGCTCTAAAAACATTTTGACTTGCGAGCCGTATTTGGGGCTGAAGATACATTTAACTTAAAGAATTTTGAAAAATCTAAATTAATGTTGATTGTAGGTCCATACCTCAACTCTGATTCAACAGATTTCAATTATCAGGATCTTAAATGAAAGCTAGCAAAATACTGATTTAAGTAAGTCCTAAAACAGTGTTAAGTCTCAGTTAGATTTCTATGAATGAGTCATCAATGTTATACAATTTACGATTTACGAAAGAATTATGATAAATGATGGTTCATAACTCAAATTAAGCAAGTTCGATTTTAATGAGCGATGCTCATATGAAAGTCTAGGCCTATAATTCACTGAGGAGGGCTAATTTTGAACCAAAACAAACTTTGTGGCCCGCCCTTTAAAACTACCAAATATCTAAAAAAGTTAATCATTATGAACAATTGTTTGTGATCCCAGTTTCAAGATCGAAATATCTTAAATTACCTTGGTTAGAGCCGCGACGCCGACGCGCCGGCGCCGCCACCGCGATGTCAACCAATAAAAACAACCGTGTTTATAGTGCTAGTGCAAATATAACTGGAAATAACGAGAAGCAACAACTTAAAATTAGGCCTACTTCCCCTGAAGATGCCGCACTAGCGGCGGAATACGTATTGGGAAATAGCGACATTTCAAGAACATTGGCTCAAACCAACTCAAGGTAATATATAGACTAATTAATATTTTTAGTGAATTTCCTTAAAGGAATAAGCTATTACGGTAGTACTCATGGTAATACCTAAGTCCGAGACCATGTTAACTTTTCATTTTGGGCCCCCCAGAAGCAAAAAACACCATTCGTTTGATTTATATATATATATATATATATATCTATATATACATATATATATATATATATGTGTCTGTTAACACGATAGCGGCCGTAAATATGGTCCAATCTCAATGAAATTTGGTACAGACGTGTAAAGTGGTAATCACTCGGACGAGTTCGTGAACCAGCCCGATCGGACCACCGGAAGGGGGGGGTAAAGGGGGGTAAACCCCCCCAAAAATGGGTTTTTTGAGTTTTTCACATAGAAAAATAAAATTTATCAAATTTTTGTGGGCACCATTGAATTCAGCTCAAAAAAAACAAACAATTTAGTAGTTTTAATCACTGCTCTATGTCCATTGGTTACCGAGATATTGAAAGTGGTAAACACAGTACGTTGTCTCAATGTTAACCTTATGGGAAATAAGTAAAATTCTATATCTCACTTATTTCTCAACATATCTTGATAAAACTTGGTAAATGGCTTCTTCTAGTTCAGATCTACTAAATATTGAATTAAAACCGACCAATTTAAACATACCTGTAGCAGCAAACCTGCATACTCATTCCCCATGTTATTCTTATGGAGCTTACAAAAAACATGTCAAATCTCGCTATGTTGGATTAAAATATGTTGTTTTGCATTTGAAATTCGCTGAGTATGCAGGTCTGCTGCAACGGGGGTATTTAGCTTTATAGCTCGTCCAACGATCGTCTGATTTCAACGATCGATTGCTCAAATAAAAGCCGTTAAATCGCTGAGTATTTAAAACTAAAAAATGCATTATTATATCTTATATAAAACAAGATATAATAAGAGAAATAATCCAGAAAAATATCAAAAGTATGGAATTTACACAAGAAATTTAATGGGCTGAATTTTTTGTAAGCATATATTTTTTACGAATCAGAATTTGTTTACGGATTTCAGCATTGTGTTCAGGTTGAAAATCTAGTTTATAATGATGTGTGACAACACCTCATCTTTACGTTAGAAACATTATAGATCCATGCAGGACGGCGGCAGAAATGATCTATTCACTCTGGAGTTATAGAATATCTAATAGATAATCTACAGTTTAAACATAATTAAATATAAACAGTATATAGTTTTGAGTAGTTGAAAAATAATTATTGAAGAAATTTAACTTTACGTATTTTTTAGTTTTAATATTAGTTTGGATTGAAGATGGGTCCCGAAAGTTTTTTTATTTCCTGGAAAGTAAAATTTCCATTTAAATTCACTGGGTTTCACATTTTTTACTTCGGGAAGTAATGGGACATGATTGTTTTTACTGATTATTAATTTGTGATGTTATACATTCAATTAATTGAATTAGCCTACTGTACAACGTAAATTGGACAACGTTTTTCATGATATTCCTTATGTTAAATTAAAATAAATTTCTCAACTCTCACTATATAGCTATAAAATTTTAATTTTGTGCCAAACAAATCCAGCAGCGACAAAGAAGTAGAAAGAAGTAGACAAGGGTTTCTTCGTTATTTGCTGTCTTGTTGCCGATGCGCGATGGTTGGCAAAGAATTGCCATTCTACAAAATTTTTATAATTGTTAATAAATTTACTGTCAATGAATTTAAAAAAGGAGAAGATAAATGCTATGTCATAACCTTGACACTGATTCAAATTATAGGCTATCAATATACCAATAATCAGCAAAATATACCAAAACGACCTTACGAGTTAACTATTTGGAAATTTTTTCTCAATCCCCTAAATTTGCATTTTTCTTTAATTAAACCCACAAATATAACAACTTAGTGGTCTACAGCACACTAAAACTTAAGAGTGAAAACTAAAACAACTACCGTCCCTAAAAAAAATTAAAACTTTTCCGAGGCTACATGTAGCCCTTCTCGGTTTATCGTTCCCCTCCTACTGCACTGAGGCGAGAGGAGGCCATTCAAGATGCCTCTTCAGTCTGCCCACACCACACACGCCGCTCTCAGTCTGCTTTGAGTGGTGAAAGTGGCAACACTGCTTCTTGTGCGGTCATGTTTTAGACTTGGTAAGTAAACAAACCGTTGTCAGACAACTCGTGTTAACAACTCGCTGACGTTTGTCTTAGTTCGAAAATGCATTACTGTACACTTTCATAGTGGATTTTTTTAAATTTTATTTTTTGTTAAATGTAGTTTTTAAGCTACCAATATAACAAATATCAGCAAAATAAACCAAAACTGCCTTATAAATTACCTATTTAAACAGGGCTTGGCTAGCTGCTTATGCTGAGTTATGTTCTTCATTGTTTAACAGTTTAATATTTGCTAAAAGATTAATGGGGATTAACAATTCTTTTGTTTTATTTTTTAACTATTTGTGGACGTAATTATTTTTTCTATTCTCATTTAATAAAAATCAGGTTCTTTTAGAACCTTACAGAAAAATGATGATAGAAGAACACTCATAACTGATTAAGGTATATTTTATTTCACTACGTTTAGAAAATCTTTTAAATGGAATGAAAATGCCGTGCTTTCCGTACCAAAGGGCAAAATGGAGAAAACCAAAGGGGTTTTCTTCATTTCAAAATAGACTACAGATTCAAATTTTAAATCAATAAAAAATTCTTTAATTGACAACGTAATTTGAGCTTAGTTAAAAGCCTGAAAAATATACTTTTGTTGATTCCTAAAACCAAATAAATCAGATTTAGATCTGATGCTGCTGTTTTCTGTTGAGATTATTGGGTACGACTGAGGAAAGAAAATACCTTAGAAAAACGTTTCCATTTAGATTATTAGGTTTAAGTTTAGTTTTATCAATCATTAGAAATAACTTTGAACTCGACTATTTTCAAATTAATTGTAGAACCGTCAATCAATTAGCATGTGTATTTTTCTCAAAAATTTATTAGTCAACATTTTATCAGTATAGTTCCTTTTATATTCGAAATTATATTATGTATATATAATTCTTGCAAGCCATCTTTCCTCAAGTTAATTTTATGGCAACAGAATTAATTGGTTTAATATTGTTTGTTGAGGTCAATCTAATTACGCGATAAAAGAGCGTTACTTACTTACACCTAATTAACTGTTAATAACTGTTTACTAATTGTTCACAAGATTTTACAATAAGTCATAGTGGGCTTGGTATGAGTTTACCCTTTTAGCCAAAATAATTAGAAAATACCAAACCCCGATATGTATTCAATTCCTCGCTAAAATGATAAATGATGATAAACTAAATTATGTTTATCATTATGTCGAAACAAATTCATAAATAAAAAAATAAAAAAAAATTATATAACTTGATTGTGTGTTTTTTTTTTTGCTGCAACGAGTTCATATGATATTCACAGTTTAATTGACATAGTATTAAACTTTAGTATTATTAAGATTTAAAAATCTGATGGTCTAATAAACAAATTCTATTGCTGGTTAGTTCCATGGTGTAGCCCGTAGGCCCTATTTCTTTACACCATTGTTAGTTCTTCGTTCTCATACTGTAGTATATTTTATGATTTAACGTCTTGCTATGTTGGAGTCGAAATTAACGGAAACACGAAAAGTTGCATTAAAATATCAAAAAGGTAGACAATTTATTTATTTATTTTATAAATGTTTTAAATGAAATTTTTATAAATGCTTACTGAAGAAGTGTACTCATTTCAGTTTATAATTATTTAAAGGATTATAACTAAAATTTGAATAAACTTAACTTTGCATAAACCTTTTTTAAGACGAAAAATTATATTTTGAAGATAGTTAACGGTCTTCAATCTATACTACACATGATCAAAGAAACATTTTTTTCTTTTGGTTCTTTGTCTTTACCGAATCCCCACCGTTATAAGAATACCTCGGCATTAAGATCACTAATTTACTTCCTTTAAAAATATTCTTTTTAAGTTTTTTCTTATAAAGTTTAAGTCTTGAAGATTGCAAATTGAGTGTTTTGATAACCCTATCCTACCCATGGGATCGGATGTCACCCGCGGTGCCGAGGTGGTCAACTTTTATATTATTATGTGAAGGCCAACAACAAAATGCCGGCAAAATTATTTGGAAATTTGTCATCCGTCGCCGGCACTGAAGGACGGATTGAAGAAACGTAACTCTAACTTAATTTTAAATCTTGTTTAATTTTGCAAAATTCAGTCCCTAGTTTAATTACACTTTATTTTATCTTTTCAATATCAGATGAAAAACGTTATGGGCTACTTCTGCGATATAAAAACAGGTATATTCCGAGTCAAATAACTTGGTTCAGCCAACTGTTGAGACTAATGT
The DNA here is from genome assembly GCA_035578135.1 of Flexamia atlantica. Taxonomy (NCBI): domain Eukaryota; kingdom Metazoa; phylum Arthropoda; class Insecta; order Hemiptera; family Cicadellidae; genus Flexamia; species Flexamia atlantica. Next base: position 64,716,813 of record JAQJVK010000003.1, on the reverse strand, counting down.
TAATCGGGGCGCTGTGCTATGGACGGCCAAGCCAAATTATTTGGCCAGGACTATAATGCACACCTTTTTAATACCTGTCAAGACCGGTACGGAGTCAGCGCTCTTTTCGCCTAATCGTAGACCTTCCATTTTATTAATTTCAGATAAAAACTATCTCCGATTTGAAAATGGAACCGACTTGTCGTAGGTTAGCAGAGTGTCAGCGGTCTCGGTACGAAGGTTTATGTTCCGGAACCGGAACCCATTCAAAACCGGTCTTGTACCTTGTTCGCGACAAAGTCCCCTGCAAGCCGTCGCTGCTGCGTGCCAGCTGTTCTTTCTCGTTCCAAAAATCCACCCACACGTAGCATTCCCTTTCTCGAAATGAAAATATTCGTATCATTTAATTCAATGTTGAGCAGATCTGTAGTTATCTAGACTTAATTTAAGTTTAGTTCGAAGCTCTCGCTTCCCTTTTTAACCGGAAGGAATTAATAACCCATTCTGAAATGAAGGAATTAATTTATATCTTTGTCGATTTATTCAAAAAGAACCAGCTGGTCCATTTTCCACGACCGATTTAAATACCCAGCGTCGAGCGTCTTCCAAAAGTTACGAACTTTTCTCAGGATCGCGAGCTATCGAGATCAACAATATTTTTGCGCAGGCGCCGCGAATATAAGTCGAGACAAACGGCATGGCCCTGTACGCCCATTTGAATCATGTTAATTTTAGCATTGGACCAACGAGAGAGCTAGTGATGGGGCTAACTCGAGATTAATGACGGACTAATGTTGCATTCATCATCGTATAACATGAGGTATATATTTGCATCCACTCTCGATTTTAAAAATTGCATTCTAGCCTGATTTCAAATTATTTGCGCTCAAGTCTACATGCGCTCTTGATTTAACATTTAACTCTTCGCAGCATGTATAGATGTAATTTCGTTCTATAATATGGAACCATATCAGGTGGAAATAATATTTGATAAATTCTTTGATTTAAGCCTCTATCATTTAGACTGAGTGGAACAAATCAAAGTCTGTAAACTTGTCTAAAACCTTTGGGATTGGGATTTAGGTTATGGTATATGAAGGTTCGCTGGATTATGTATTTGTATTGTTTGTATAATATTATCTATAAATATAGCCTACTATGCAAATTTCCATTTAAAAATCCATAGTACAGTGTTTGAACCCAGATATTCGTTTTAAAATCTCTTCTCTCAACAATGTAGTTATGCTGGCGGTATCACCAGTATTATCATTGTAAAGTAGCAATCAGCTGTGATTATTCACGCCCAGCTGTTAACAAAGGCAGTGTTGCCAACGTGCAAAGATTAAAATCCCACTTGAGGCAATTGCGGTCAATCAGGCTTTCTTTTCAAAGTACAGACTCGTCTCTCTTGGCAGTAGATTCTACGCGTAACTCGTAGCCGTGAAATAATTTAGGTCTCTGATTTTCTCCCAAAGTAGAAACCCTTTTGGAGGAGTTTTAAGAAAACACGTTTTTTTACCATGTTAAAAAGTTTGAATGATTACAAAATTATAAAAAACTAAGTTTAAAAAAAAAATTGTATATGCAAACTTTACCTTTACTTCACATTTTGTTGCTAAATCCAAGTAATTTAACCCGCAGATACGTAGGCTATTCATTTACATGTTTACCATACACTTTCTAAACTGATTTGATGGGCTTTTTGCATGATTAGCAAGAAGTGGGCCGTCATTGGTCAGTTTAGCGCTAAAAAGGTTCCACAATGTTAGTAATTACGATTTGCAGCACCCAATTAAAGCTTCGCCAAACTATGTCACTCTTAGGTAATTATCATAACAAGTTTGTAAAAAGCTTTTGTGCACGAAATCGACTGGAATGACACTCCCCCAACAACCATTGTCATGCAAGGTCACAAACACTTGCCTGCAAGTCATGATTTTTAACTAAGAGTTATAGGAATTACGAATAATTTACTAATATTTAATTTTACAAATTTTTAAAGATAGGTCTATGCATTTTCGAGAGCAGTTTTGAACTCCGACGCTTTCAATGCCTCGAGTTTGCCCGTCCGCGAGTCTCTGGTTCGAGCCAAGGGTAACTCCTGTTCCATCACGAGCGGTTTCTTTGGAACTTATGCTTTGCTCTTTATTCTTTCATAGGATATGCTTCACCAATTACTACATCTTCAGGGAATATGAAAAGTATTTAATAGAGATAAAGTAATACAATACATACAATTCAGAAATGATAATTTATCCTCAGTGCTAAGATAATTTCAAGATGTATTCATTTTTGAAGCCAACCAGAACTGTATTAAATAATTAAATAATAACTGGAGGTCAAAGTTCACGTGATAACACGACACCGACGGACAACGCTCGCACAGGCATTGCACTACCACCGGTCGACCAGTCAAGTCGCGTCAGTTAAAGTAAAATACTAGGCCTAGTTGTGTCGGAATACGTTTAATTATGTGTTTTTCAGTGTCTGTATGTTTAAATGTTTATATTTGTGCTTTTTTGACGACATCTACAGATGGATAATTTTAACTTGAATTATCTGGATATGAATATGGCCTAATCAAGGCCGAAACCCGGGTCATCCTGCAAAGTGGATGATGAGAGAAAGAACTGTGACGGAAAATTTGGTATGTACCATAATTTCAAGAACTGTTAAATTTCAACATATTCCGAAACCAACCCAAACAGAAACAGTTCCAAAGAAAAGAGCGTAAGCAGTTATTTTTTATCTTAATTGCCACATAACTGTCGGTAACTATCAGGCCAGAACGTAACAAACAAATGCTACTCGAGGAAGTCAGCCTCAAGATAAGTGGCCGATCATGATTTTATCTGTAAAGGAAACAAAGAGTAAATTAATCTTCAATCTGGATTCTAGGACAGAGATAATTTGTATAAGTGTGTTTTGATTTTAAGTGTACTTATCAGTGTGTGAAGAAACTAAAAGTTCGGATGAGTGTATTTACTCATGTAAACTAAAATAATAACTATATCGGCAAATTTATTATCACTTTCCTGCAAATTAAGGAGGTAAGTTAAAAACGTTGATCAAAGCTTATTTAAATTACAGCTCTAAGAATGGTTTTTATTTAAACTATCTTATTTTAATGGTTCATAGAAATACAGGGTGTTCGGGCTAGAGGTATCAAGAAATAACTATCTCATATGATATTAAAATGAAATTTTTATTTTAAAATAACTATGCAAACATGTTATAAATACAACCAAGATTGTGTGAACACTGTTTAACGGTCGAATTTCAACACATTGCATCTAAAAACTACAAGTTAAGGAAAATGCAGTCTTTCCATTTGACCAAGCTCAATCATTTTTTTTTAACATAAGAAACTTACAGCTAAAGGAAAACCGTGACAGCAGAATGACTACAAACATGGATTTAAAGCCAACAATAGTGTTATAAACAACTGACTTTGCAGTAAACATCAACAGTAGGCTGATATTCACATTAGTGGCTAGGTTGGTGTTATGGCCACAAATTATTTAGCTTGGTCAAATGGAATGACTGAATTTTCCTTAACTTGTAATTTTAGGCATTGTATTTGAAATACGACCGTTAACCGTTGTTCACACAATCTTGGTTGTATTTATGACATGTTGGCATAGTTATTTTGATATATAAAAATTACATTTTAATATCATACGAGATAGTTATTTCTTGATACCTCTAGCCCGGACACCCTGTATGTTTGAAATTATTTAAAAAATAAATTTGATTTGTACCTTGTTGATGATAAAATACTACAATTTACATTGATAAAAAAGTTTATGTCATCAAAATCTATGCCCAAAAAGGATAGGTCCACTCGTAAAAATGAAAATGCAGTTTTAACCACAATCAGTCTACTGAATGACTGGCTATTAGGCCTACGCCTACTAGTACTTTATGTACGATTTTTGGAATTTAACGTTAAACTCATATACACTCTAGCTTTATTCGAACAAGATATTAATCAATAAGAATCGTATATTATCTTTTTAACTCTGTGATTAGTTAGACGATTAGATTAATTGGATTGCATTCAGTTATAAAGAAAAAATGCGCTAATAATGCCTAAAGTCGTCATGACTGACGAATTTCAAATCGTCAGACTGCGCGCCTTTTTTTTAACAAAAAAAAACTTTAAAAAAAGATAGCCTCGGAATTAAGTGTGTAATTCTTTTATCGTTTCACAATTAGTAGTGTCTCGGCTCCCTCTAGCTTGATACGTAATCTTAAACATAATAACGTAATGCTCAAAGTCCAAGCTAAGCGCCTCGTTAATGCTTGGTTATTGTTTAGTTCTTACTAGTTTAGTATAGTGGGATCACCCGAAATGTTAAATATCTTGAAACATGTCGCCCAATACGCCAGGTAATTCTGTGTACTTACTTTATAAATTTATCAATAGATCGTGCTATCTATCTACTTTTTGTCTCGTTTTAAAGAAGTATATAGATATATTTCCACCATGGTTTTGTACATGATGAATAAGTTACGTTTTCTAGTCTTGCAGGTTATTCAACTGGGCTGTTTAGTTTATAAACAAAAATTATTTAAACATGGAAGAAACGTTTATACCTTTGATTCCTTGGTAATTAAATCTCGGGGTTTTCATTAATATTTTCAGCTCTTTCAATGTTTTGGCCTATGTAGCAAAAATCGATTAGTATAAAAATAAAAGTTATTAATATACATATAGAGGGGTTTAAGATTCCAAAACTGAAATCGCTTATGGATAGTTAATCTTTAAAGCCCTTTGGTTAGACTAATGTTATGTAGAAAATTCATGAAATATTAGTTTAATGAGAAAAACTGCTGGAGCTGTTATCGGATTATAGAACCGCAACCCGGCGCAACTAGCCTATTTTTTTAGATAACATTTAACAAGTTATTGTTCGGTATTTTTGTTTAATAATTCTACTTTATAAAATCCTTCTGCAGTTGCACGAAGACAAAGTTGAATAGAGCTGAAACGAATTCGGGAGTTTGCGTGGGCTGAAGGCGGGGTTCAGAGGCCAATAAAACTGGAAGGTCGCGGGAATAAAAATAGCCCATGTTTACATTAGGGAAAACACACGTGTTCTTCCGGCCCTGCCTAATTGGGAAGAGTATCAGTTTACATATTGATTAATTAGAGTGAGTATGCTCAAGAACAATGCGGTAGGTATTCTATGGTGTAAAATATTTTGTTCTGGTTGCATTGATTGCAAATGCAAATGGTTGCATTTGTAGTTATCATTACGTTAACTATGGTTTTAGTTGATTTATACAAAAAATGAATTATTTGTACACACTTAACAACTATTTAACAGAATATTTTGATTGCCATAGGATTTGCCATACAAATATACTGAATGCTAGCTGAATAAAACAAATCCTAAATTTTATACTGTTATTTTTTGCATTTTCAACCCAAGAAAATGTCGAGAAATCGTTTAATGTTAGTAACAATTAATTAATTAACTTTTTACAAACAAACAATTTCCCAACATTTTCTTAAAAAGAAAAACAATTTCAAAAAGAAAATTGCCCTTTCAAAGATAAAACCCTAACCTTCTTGGAGTTTCAGAAGATGAATGATGACTGATGAAATAAACCAATTTCCTTAAATCGAAGTCCAAAATATTGTACTTGATTGGCCAAATAAAATCATAATCAATTTCATACAAATTAATTAAAGTACCTACACAACTAAAAATAGTTGTCCATCGTTCATCACGTGTGACCGCCGATTCATTCAATAGAACAAAGGATCCGAACAACACAAGTGGGCCACTGGATCCTGGACTCTATCGTCAAAGAACTCCTTTCACCTTTGGCCTGGATAACGAGGCGTGAACATGGATTATGAACCGTTCACGCGTTGCGTTGTCTTGGCCTTCCTGCCTTGTGGACTGCGCGTGCCCGTGCGTACAGTCCGAATTAAATACTTTGGCTCGAAGCGTCCATGAACCCAATGCTAAACTGGACTTTGGTCTTGCGGGCGAGCTGGCCAAGATATTTGATTCTGTCTGTAGGCGGGTGCCCAGTGTTGCCAACCTAGAGGTTCTATGGGGAATGTCTTGTTGAAGGGGAATGAATTTAAGAATTTGCTACTTTGTAATTTGTTATGAAGTAGCAAGCGCGGTTCATTTCTAAATGCTGTTCTATTTTTTTTTTTTTTTTGAACAGTATATTCCTTATCTTTCCAGCTTCATTCTAATGGTCTTAAATTTTTTAGGTTTTACTCTGTTTGCACTCAACTCGACTCAGACCATTATTACAAATCATATAAATTGAAAAATTATATCAATTTCATATAAATATAAATTCATATAAATAAAGATTCACTTGAAAAATTAAACCTCGTCGTAAGTAACTGCGATACGCACCAATTTTGGCCGTGTTTTTCCCGTTTTGTCTATCCTGGGGGATTTTCTGTTATCCCCGCATTTACGGGCTATTTTCTATAGATTGTGGATTATCGGGAATGTCCAAATAACTATTTATAACAACTCCATAACATCTAAGAGATGAAGTTTCCAGTTTTTGTTGAGGTTAGATAAGAGTTATCCAGCGATATAGAGATCGCTGGAGTTATCGCAAACAGGCCTGCTATGCAAGCGTCACTCGCGTTGTAGTTTTCTCATTGAGCGTCGGCTGTTTTAGTATTGATTATCAGTCGATGTTACCTAACCTAACCTAACCTAATCTAATCTAACGTAGCCTAACCTAACCAACTCATCAAAGACATTAAATTGTTCTGGCCACCAGAGTAACTTTAAAATATAACAACGTATAGTCCGGGAGCTGGGAGGTCAAACATTACGTCATAAGGTGCACATATGTAAAAGCTGTGTCATTTTGAAGGGGCATCCTAGGGGGTTTCAAAAATGGGTTTGTGAGACCTCAGTCTGGGGGCTTTCTCCAAGGTGGACAAACTTGAATGTGACTTTTTTGTATTCTCCATAAGAATAACATGGGGATGAAGTTTTCAGGTTTGTTGCAACAGGTATGTACAAATTGGGTGGTTTAAAGTCAATATCCAATAAACCTCGACTAGAAGAAGCCTTATGCCAAGTTTTATCATTATATGTAAAAAAATAAGGATGTTATAGACTTTTATTTTCTCCCCATAAGAATAACATGGAAAAAGTGTGTGCAAGTTTACTGCCACGGAAATGCAAAAATGGGGGATATCAGGCTAATATACAATATTTCTTAACTAAAAGAAGTCACATATCAAGTTTAATTAAGATATGTTGAGACATATACGAAATATACGATTTTGTTTATTTCCCATAAGCTTAACATAGGACGACGTTTTGAGTTCATCACCCTCACTATCTCGGTAACCAATGAACATAGAGCAATGACTCAACATACCAAATTGTTTGTTTTTTTAAGCTGAATTCAATAGTGTGAACTAAAATTTGATCATATAAATTAATTGTTCTACATGAAAATTGCAAAAAACCCATTTTTATGGGTTATTTTCAAGTTTGTCCACCTTGGAGAAAGCCCCCAGATTGAGGGCTCAAAAACTCATTTTTGACACCCTCCAGGATGCCCCTTCAAAATGGGATAGCTTTTACATGTGCACCTTATGACGTAATTTTTGACCTCCCAGCTCCCGGTCTAGTAATTAATATGTGTACCTATTGTTTTTGTGTTTGTGTGTCAGTAAGCCTATGTTAAAAAATAGTTGTAATACTCTTTTCCAACAATTAAACGTTTAAATGGTGAGTAATACTATTTCGCAGTATTACTTCGATCCCGATTAATCCTCAGTCTATAGAGAGTAGTTTGTAAATGCGGGGATAACAGAGAAGACCCCTATCCTGAAAGGAGGGGGCGGTTTGCAAAGTAAATATTATAGAATCAGAATGATATTTCCACATTCTACAGAATGATAGGAATGTAAGGTAGATATTCCGATATTCCTTCTTTGAGGGGAAGACACCACTTTGCACGAAAGATATATAGGGGGAAATTATATTGTCTTTAATATGTTGAGCTGATAATTAATTAATTTCAAATTATAAATCGTTAAAAAACAAGGTTAATAAAATAAATATACGTTAAATATATTTTCAGGCGAGTTCGAGTCTTTAATTTTTATAAAGTATTCTTTAATAACATTTAATTGGTGGATTAGCCTCAAAAATTATTTTAAATCATTATCTTCTTTACAATTTCATATGTAGTGAATATTAAATGCTTATTAAAACAGTACTCTCTTATATTAACCGATTTCAACCCTTGGCCACTCAATGACAAAATAAATTTAAAGTGTTGATATGTCGATATAGACTATTAGTTGTCCTTTAGTCTCAATGTGGAAAGTAGTAGCTTCTCCAAAGTCGAGAGCCAAATTTGGTCTACGTTTTCGTGCCTAAACTGTCAACTCCCATTTCTTTCATTTCTTTAAGAACGTATTTAAAAACGATACACCATAAATTACACAACATGTTTAAGTTGTATAATTTTATGCTTTAATCAAGTGTATTTAGTCCGCTTCCCGTGTACACATGGACCCACATCCTTTCCATTCATTGTTCATTGTGCAGGATATCTGATTGATAAAAGATAACATAACCTCACCCGCACATCTGCATGGCTCAGTGAAACTTCATTCGTTCAAAATTTTTGTATTGTTATGATTATTTGAGTGATATCTTATGAGCATTGCTCAGTTTAAAAATAACTATGGGTGATTTTAGACAAAAATTGTATCCGTCAGTATTCCGACGAAAGAAGTAAGTTCTAAATCCTTTAGTAATTTTTAATCTGATCAGAAAAGTTATTCCTGAATATTTAAGTGATTTTATTTTTATTTTTATTCTTATTTTTATTTTTATTCTTATTTTATCTTATTTTTATTTCTTATTTTTTAGTAAAACAAAATCCATTTAGTAGTATGTTGTGTTTCCATAATGATACAGTAAATGAATGAGTTTTTCTAGGTCTACCATTAACTTCCAAATAATGTGGGATAACGAAAGAATTCAATAAAGTGTTGAAGTCCGCTTAGTGATGAGGTCTTGGTTTGTGACACCTGGCGTAGAAAGTTTTCTCATGAAAGAGTTAGAACTGAACTGAGTTTGAACTGAAGAGTAAACGTCACTGTTAATGTAAGTTTGGTCTTGATAAAAACAAACTACAAAGTGTAATTTACAGAAGTTAAGGAGTTACTTTTTCTGCTATAATGTTGGAGGAATGACTTTCTAAAATCCTGCCTCAAAAGATTTTTTTTCAAAAACTTTAATTTTAATTATATAAAATTAAAAACCCAATCTATTCATTACATAATACTTTAGGATAATTACTACCGTCGCGTCGCTTACCATAGCTTCTTTGCACAGAATCTGCATCTATAGTCCTATTCAAATGACGTGGCCAAGTTTGCCTATAAGACTAATGATAATTTTGGCATTGAGCCTACATCATTTGACTATACTTGATGCTCTGAGAACCTATAAGTATGTGAAAAATTTACTCCACTAATATAAAGGTCTATTTTGAGAAAAGGTTTTAACATTCCCTATGGAAGTGGATGACCGGTTTCAAGGTCTGCACGACTCGTTTTTGCCGCTCCCTGTAGATAAACTTGAGATCGTAACCGCAAAGCTTGGCAGACGTCCACGTTCTGCAAATCAGGCGACGGCGAGTCGCTTGGGAAATAAAAATCGAATACCATCTGGGACCTGGGAGCTAGTTCATAACATCAGCTGTTTTCATTGTTGACGTTTAAAAACATCCAATCGAAAAATGTACACGTTTAGACAAAAAGAGATTTGTATCGGTAGAACAGGTGCCACATCCAAAATTATACGGTGAAAAACCTTTAATCTTAGTGCCCAATTAAAGCTTGAAATCCCATTATGTGCACCATGGTGGTTGGGCTTCAAGAACTTAAAGATAGGATAGTTTGAAGGGACTCTCGTCGCACAATTGTAGGAAATGCCCTGGGTAAGATATATGGTCATATTTTCATAGTGTGAAATATTTAGTTCCAATGGTTGCCAACAGAATGCAGCACTTCCATGAAGAAAAAAAGGATCTCCCGAGCAAAGCCAGAGTTATCAGCTATTAAAAGAAAAAAAAAATTAAATATAAAAAAATATTAAATACTCGTGAAACATTTCGTCAATTTTGTAGCGGAGCTAATCAGTCCTGTCAAAAACAAGCATCCAACATCCTTAGAAGGTTAGAAGGATCTTCGAGGTACTGCAGTTCTTTTCGAAAAAGTCTAGAGTCGAGACGTTCAGTTTGTATGCAAGTCACGAAGCGTGTCGTGACTTCCGAGCCTAGAGAACGCCCTACGCTCGCCCGAGCGATCTTGCTTGGAGAGTAATTGAAAGGGAGGCCTGATCGTTACTGCTCCTGCTCCTGCTAATCGATTGTTCAGAACTACCCGAAATAAATGAGACAATACAAATCTCATATTGTTGTGTCAATATCTTTTGACACAACAATATATCAAATTTAATCTTTCATTCTTTATATCTTGGATTAAATACCTACGCGTACAAATTAAATCCACTCTTTTTTGAAGACCTTGGTTCATATGAACCAATAATGGTCTCGTTAACTCAAATCTAGGAACTGTTTCTCCTTTGTTCATTCAAAGCAGTAGGTTGTATACACAACAACTTCGCTGTAGTCTAAAGTTTATCCACGTGGCTGTTGACGGTGCAGTGACGAACAACATTACCAAGCTGTTACGAGTAGGCTATTGGGTAAAACCCTAAACCATTCCGACGCGACGCGACCTCTCTCCTGTGGTTGAATTTAAATTTCTTTACAACGTAAAATTAAAAAGTTGGAGACTATATCCAGTACGACTTGTGCAGGATAGCAAAACCGTATTAAAGTGGAGGTGGATTGATTATTTTAATCATTGACTATGAATAAATCAATAAATTAATGAATAAAGTTCAGATTCAAAGTCAATGATTCAATACTATAGCTAAAGGTTTTTATTACGTCTTACCTTAAAATCACCTTCAAATTAATTTGTTTGTCTCAACTAAAAATTTTTAAATTCTTTGTAAGAACGTGTAAGAAAACCTTTTACAGTAGTTCATGAAAAAAATCGTATTCTTACATGTGTATTGTACAAAAATATTGTACGAGGTACCGGTACAGTCTACAAAGTAAATTCATTCGATTTTTTCAAATGTGTTCCCAAAACTTTCCCCGTTCACCATGGATCCAGTCACTTGGTCAAAAGAAAATATTTAGTACTCCAAAAATGTATGCCATTTTGGTTTGTTATGATCGATTTATTCTTGGTTTTAGTGCGTCATTTGGGTGTTTTCTGTGAGGATTGCAATTAAAAAGGAAGGCCAATTCGTTTCTAATGTGCGGTTCTGTGTTACAGGCCGGGGATGGATCTGGGCCCGCCCCCGAAGATCGTTTTGGAATTTCAGGATCTCCACTACTCGCCTCCTGGTAAGGTTCTGAGGTTTTATAATCATAGAAACAAACCTATCGATGATATTTTTAACTGTGACTGTAACAAGGTCACCATCCTAAACTCTAAATAGAAAATTATTTACACTTGCTACAGGCTAAAAGTTAAAGCAATTGGAATAGTCATGATAGTCATCAGTTTCATAGTTGTCTCCAACATAATATTGGTGGATACAACTCTCTGATCACGTCCTAAACATAGGAATTTTCTCTTCTGTACGTGAGAAAGGAAAGAGAGAGCTAAAAAATTCACTAGAAATACGACTAACTGCAACTGTTTTCAATTTTTTCCATATGCTCTTAAATCATGTTACTACATCTATATCATAGCAACTAGCTCACTGCACTACTACCAAGAAGTAAAATATATAAAGCAAGATGAATCTTATTGCAATCTGCAGAAACAGAAGTTCAATTAGCAAAATGTTTGAGAAGCTTCGATAGAGAAAAAAAATTGTTTGTGCGGTTTAACAGTAACAGTAATTGGAAGGAACCTTGAAATGTTTACATTATAAACCATGGTGTTTTTAGACTTGTTCAATTAATCGTAAAGGACGCTTTTAATTAACATCAGGGGTTTCGAATAACCTCCAGTGCTTTCCAAAAAAGCGGAAAGTACATTCTCAAAGAAGGACAAGCGAATCGGGTAAATTAATCAAAGCTATAACATTTATTTAATTATTTTAATTAAGGTCAAATCGTATGTTTTTTGCTGTATTGATTGTAAAAACCTTGTAATTTTAATAGTTTGCATAAATCCAGGAGTCATAAGAATTATTCTTACAAAAGCCATAGCCTACGTTTTGTTAAATTAATTTATTCACTTGAAAATGTTCGCATATATCATTTAATGTAATATTTCAGACCAACAATAAATGCATAATGTTTACAATTTTAAAGACCAAAATTCATACCATTATGTGCAATATTTCTTTTCCAATAAGCACTGAAGAATGAGTCGCAATATCAATAATATACTAGTCTATCTTTTTTGTTAATTTATAACTTTAATCAATTTAGTAACGAATTTTGAATATGGTCATATTAAAATATCGTTGAATATGATCTGAATGGTTTGTTCAGGGAATTAATAGAGATTCAGATTTCAGACAGACGTTGATTCAGATTTCTGACATTAGTAACATAATCTTCATATTATGAAATTTAAAAACGTGAGACCTAGGCTTAGGCTTAGGTTTTTATTTTTACCCATCCGTCTAAAGTTACATAAAGGAAGCCTGATTCTTTGGTAATTCTAACCACGTGTGTACAGTCTGATCCTCTCTACGTATGAGTACAGTCTTTGTCTAATATCATGACTACTTTTATTAATTTTAATTTAATTTATAGGGATGTAAGTACACTTAGATGGAAAGTGTAAATAATTCGTTAGTCATCATAGTTTTTCATGTATCTATGATATTAATATTTGTTTATTTCAATCCCACAGTTCCGTCAATGTTAAGTAAAATACACGAAAAGCTAAACTATACTAAATAAAAGTTAATCATCTCAATGTTATCTTTCACTACGGAATTTCCACTGAAAATAATGAGATTTTAGAATGAAGGTCTATTTCATTGGATACTTCAAAAATAAATACAAACATCTGAATGTTGTTTAGTTCGTGGATCCGATTGCACAGAACTCTTGTGTTTACTCATAAATTTGCTCTGATTTTTACGAAATATCAGTTTATTTAGATCCAGAAATACAGTTTAACTACGATAGAAATCAATTGTGAGTATGGGTGAAATGCCTCTTGGAAAGACCTATTTATTCATGTTTGTCGATCATCATTAATGTCTATTGAACGAAGTATATAATCATGATTCAATTTCTAAAAATAGGCTATTTTAGGAGTAGGCCTATATTAGAATTAAGAATAATTGGATTTTTACAAAACCTTCCCAATTGTTTGCTCTAGAGTGATCTGACGATTTTAGGATCATAGACTGCGTCAAATCACGTGGCCCTGTCCACACAAAGACTTATGTAAATTGTAGCATTGTAGCTCTGGGTTTATGGACGGTTGGACCTAGTAATTCGACTCGAGCTGTTCATACAGGGTTCAAGTACCTGGTGGACCGAGCCTTGCTCGGTGTTATTTCATGTGTACCAATTCATCCAAATACCATAAAATATTTCAATGTCATAAAATTGATAAATAGAAACCTTTTTTATTGCTCCATGAACTCTTCAACCCACTCGCTGTATTTTTCCTTGATGGCTGTAGATTGCAAACAGCTGTTATGATAACTTCATTTGTTTACACTTTCCTTGTTTATTTCGTTGCTATCATGGCAACTCATAAGGCCAATGCTAAAATTTTACAACTTTAAAATCCGTTTTATTACGTTATTAGATTTTCTCTAGCCAAGTAATCTGCATAAATCAGGTTTTTGAGTCATAAATTACTTATTTCCAGACTTTGAAGAAAATCCTCGGAGCCGTTTTTGAGATAGTTTTGCAAACAAGCAAGCAAACAAACGCACGCACGCACGTACGGACGATAACATTGTTCATAATATGAGAGTATAAGAAAACCACTCCAAGACTCATCCAGCCAGTTTTCGAATATTATAAATTTTTCAATTTTACTGTTTCGACTATTATTCCTCTTTATATTCTACGCTGACGTCATTTCAGATTGTCACAATGTTATCAACAAAAAGTAAACAAATGCATAATTGTCTTTTCGGCACAGTATTTTAAGAGCTTCACACACACGATGCGGCAGTTCAGACTCATAAACAAAGCATATAATTAAAGAGGGAATTCTCTAAAAATACAAAACAATGGCGAATAAAAGTGCAGTAGCTGATTCCATCGAAGCCTTTGATAACATTGATTGGTCTAATGTAATCTGTATGTTCGGAATGGCTTCTTCACGTGGCTTTGATGTGTCACGCGGTTCGACGACGGAAGTGACTTACATTCTTGGTTGCATAACATTCAATTAACCTTGATGTTGTATTGTTGTTTAGGGTTAAGGCATAACAACAAAAACAATTCGGAACAGGCAATTAGATTATCATTCTGATGAAGTGAATTATGAGTTTGTTAGTGTGTTGTCGGATCAAAATTAATGGTGATGGGATATTTGATTGAGACCAGAGGATGTAGTATTACAAATTTGGTAAATTTCTGTTGCATAAAGTTGTTTAAATGTAGTAGCCTACTGGTTTAGACCTACATAAAAATATAGGTATAGTTTTTACGGGGAAAAACGTCCAAGAATTAAATAATACGGAAAAATATATAGTACAATTTCGACAATTAGGTTACATTCATACATTTTTTAGAATGTACATTTTAGAACGCGAAATAAACATTTGAAATTCAATGTTAAATTTCACCATTAACAACAATAAAGAGGCAGTCTATTAGTATTTTTCTATGATTTGTGGGATGTATCTTATCGCTTATAGCTCTGGAATCTCCTTTATATTATTAATTTTTTGTTTGCACCGATTAGGAATAATTTTTTTTTATTATTCTTGCCCTGTTATCAATAATCTTACTAAAAATATGGGAGAGTGTGGCAACTATCGCATCCCTCTTCACATAACAGATACTTTTCTCACTGTTATATTATTCGTATCAATTGTTTCTATATTTTAAAACTAATTTAATGCCAAGAAGACGTTGAATGGTTTCCATACTTAATAAAATACGTAGTGAAGACTTGGCCGAAGTTTGTGATGAGTTGTAATTGACCTCGCTCTATTTACCTCGAGAAAGAAATGAAGGAAGGTCAACGCTTAAACTACTCGTTACTTACTTCACGTGCACACAGCATTTTCTAAAAAATGAAATAGTCTATAGGGTGTCGATAAAGTTGTGTACGCATTTGAAATGTAGAATAAGATGTTGAATAGATCGCCAATTTACATTTGAAACGTGGTTCTGCATAAATAATGTTGTTTTGACTCGACTCCATTGCATCACCACTACTGAGTTATCACCAGCGAGCACAGAAGCTGGTTATCACACTATCGACACTGTCACATCCAGTACGTGCTTTCAATGTAAAAACAAAGTATTTCTCTGGAATCAGCTTTGTTTTATTTCGTCGTCCGAACACATACAGTCAAAGCTACCGGAAGAAAAGAACAACAGCGCTTTTGTCTGTTGCTCAAGAATGTGACTCAGTCTTTTGCTACCGCAGTGTTCTTTGAATCACAAGGAATTCAAGCCATTGGTACTGAGTTCAAGGTCTTTGTATTTTGACGATAAATGGTCGATAAAACAAGACAAGCTATTGCAAAGGTATACATTTCAGTTTACACGTTTACTTATGTAACACTGGAAACAAAGTGTTATTTCAATTTCAATTTGATGTTTGAATCGCTTTTTCATATTTAATAGTTTTTATGTAGGCCCGTTGTTAATTCCGGCATTGTTTTACTCTTGCATACTACATAACTACATGATTCTTAACTCTAGTTTGCCGTTCTTTGAACAACTCGATCGGCTTCGCGCACGATCGCTCGGTATACGGACAGCTTGGTCTCAGCTATACACTGTATCGGTCGCAGCAATCAATGATATCCAAATTGATGTTATTTTCACATCAATTTGACGTCATTTGGACATCAATTTGTCGTCATTTGACATTTTGTGCTAACTGCTCAGCTTCGCCTTCTGATTGGATACGGATACAAAAAAATACATAATTGTTTTGGCCAATCTACCGGCTCAGTGCCCAATGATCGAAAAAATAGCTGTTTATGACAGTGTTAACAAACTTCCAACTAATTTAACTTATAACTTGTTAAATACCGTTATTATGTAAATTTTTTCACCATGTTATTTTATTTGTAAGTTAATATGAATATTTCGTTCAAGGTTTAAATATTCCAAATTAAAAAATGCCCTACCCGATCCAGACCGTCGCAGAACCCGAGCCACAAGTTTCAGACCTGGCTGACATGGCCTCTCGGCGCGGCGATCCTGGTCAGAAGACGAAACTGAGGACAAAGCTGTCCGTAGTTTATACCAAGAGCCTTACGAAAATAGAAACTAAAAAATCACCTTTTAATAACGGCACTCACCTTACTTTTTCATTGCTTTTCCTGAGATTTCTTGTACAAAGGTTTCTGCTGATTCTGATTCAACTGACATTTTTCTTCATATTTTCTTTTAATTATTTATGGAGCCACTTTTTATATTGTGGTTAAGATTTATAACCCGCGCACATTTATATGTGTGCCAGGCCAGGACAGCAAGGAGATCCTGCGGGGGGTGAGCGGGAGGTTCCGGCCGCAGCGGGTGACGGCGATCCTCGGTCCCTCCGGGGCGGGCAAGTCCACCCTGCTCAAGATCCTCACCGGCAACAGGTCAGTCGACAGGAGCATGGGCGTATTTCTGGGGGCGCCACCAGGTGCATGGCAACCCCTGATTTTTGTGAACTTTTTACAAGGGATAAAAGTTTCCAGCATAAATTTTCATAATTTGAATACAGTACAGATCTGTTCAGCCCAGAAGTCCTGTGGGATGCGCATGTGCAGTGAAGATTACCCCTACCGCGAGTCTCAGTACAGTCAAATTTCGAAATAACTCATATGTCAAAACATATGATTCTTTGTTTGCAACAATATTTGTAATGTTGTCATAGGCCATGTGGGATTTTGAGTTGACTATACACAACCGATGAAGGAAAAACAGTGGTGGGGGTATTCTCCATCTCTCTCGCACTTCCGCCCCTACAAGACTTTCTGGCTGAAATTGATTATAATATGATTTTGATCCAATTTTATTTGGTTTTTGATTTTTTTTCGTCACATCCTTTTGTTATGAGATTTTATTTGTTGAGGTGTGTCTCAAAATAATGTTACTTGATCAAATTTGTCATGTCCATTTTAAACTCTGTATTTTTCCGACAAACATTGCTTATCAAAACTGCTTTTAAGCTCAAATTGGCTTCCGAGCAATCTGCAACGAAAACAAATATGCATTTTTTCAGAGCCTCAAAATGCTTTTCTTGCGATGATCAATTGTATTATTCTCGCAGTTTTCATAATACGAATTACAAATGATCGGTGATTCAAATAACCTATAACAAAAAATGAAAGGGGGTTGTTGTTAAATAAATAAACAGGTTCTTGAAATAGACCTTAAAATGTGTGATAAAGAACTCATATCCCCTAAGCCCAAATGAGCTGGCAATCCTAAACATCACAACCTAAATCCTCCCATGATAGTAAGGAATTCTTAAGTAATCTTTTAGCGAATTTCCACTTATAGGGAAGTATAGCTATTACCGTAGGCGGCATGGTAAGACTTAAGCACGGGACCACCGTAACTTTTCATTTTGATGCCCCCAGACCCCAAAAACACCGTTCGTTCATTTTCATATATATATATATATAAAAGGATATATATATATATATATATATATATACCTGTCCGTAGGCGCGATAACTTTTGTAATAAAGGCCCGATCACGATGAAATTTGGTACATACGTCTAGAGTGGCATTTATTACTTCGAGTTCGAAAACCAGCGCGATAAGTTAACTCTGAGGAGGGTTTTTTGACAAAATAAAATTTATTTTTAGGATTTAATATATTTATATTATTTTTTTTGTAAATTTAAATGTGAAAATTGAATTCAGCTTAAAAAAATAAACAATATAGCATTTTGAATGATTACTCTACATCAATCGGTTACTGAGATATTGGATCTGCTAAATGCAGTACATTGTCCCCTGAAGGGACATGAACTATCCAAATTCTGGTATAAATACCTAAGTTTTTCATTGAATTCCCCAAAAATGGGATTAAAAAAATTATATTACAAACCAGATGATTGAATTTAATTTGTTCATGTGATGATTGATTTGTTTTTTATTCCTTGGATCTGAATAGATTGATAACATGTTTGCTGACTTTTATGTACTATAACAAGAATACACTTATTAAAAATTATTAGAATATAAATAATTATTAAGAAATAAGAACATGAATGATAAAATTTACTTTATTTAAATTAATATTTAAACAAAATTAAATATTCAAAACAACAACTTCCCTAACTAATGTAGAATATGCCCACACATAAAAAATTAATCCTTTAGAAATTAACTGAGTATGCAAGTTTGCTGCAACAAGCTTTTTTGAATTTTAAGATGAATCATATGTTTGGATTTAATTTTTTGATATGATTATTTTATTTGTTTTGATTTTGACTGATTTTAGATCATTGATTGTATGTTTGCTTACATTTTTATACTATAAAAAAATACACTTACAAAAAATATTAGACTAATAATTATAAGAATAACAAAAAGCATATTACTGGAGTGGATACTGAAGTGATTCCCATAATCATTTCCTTTATATCGAAAGCTCTTCAATTATTATTTAATATTATACTTTTTGCAATAATTACATAAGGTGTTTGAAAAATTTTCTCTGACATAATTTAAATAAGCTCCCGTATAAAAAATAATTCTTTAGAAATTCGCTGAGTACGCAGGTTTGCTGCGACGGGGATATTTTGTGTTTTTATGTCAAGCATTTGCTATTATAACTAGTTAGGTCCTGGAGGGGAGTAACCGATTAACGTCCGAGCTAGTGAGTGCTATGTTCATCCATGGGACAATTGTCATAATTAGACCATTTCGTAATTGGCAAAATTGTGGTTTTGGATCCCACATTAAACTTTATGTCCCTTAGTTCTAAAGGAATATGTGTCAGCCTTAGCTAGTAACAAGACTACAATATCACGCCACAATCATCCTATACTCATGATTCAATCTTGCCCTAGTTAAAATACTCAGCCAATGCTGTCTCAGACTCTTAAACAGGTTTTAAAAATATTAGTTGAACGATACAAAATTCCAAATTTCCATCCATAAAAATTCACTTTTAGCCCCTGAATTGAGAAATTAGACAAAAATAGGAACTACACCTCTAATGTCCATCAGTTCGAAGTAAAAAATAAATTACTACATATTTCACCTTTTCTGGCTTCTGGCTGAAGTTCCAAAACGTTCATCCCTGGAAAATACTTGAAGGGGTCCCCCGTAAAACGTTCTAAACGACAAAAACCTAGTTTCGAGTAATCAAGCGTTGAAAATTGAATTCTGAAATTTACGGTTTTTTCAAGGTTATAACTTACAATCATGTATAATTTTTTAATACCCAATTTGTAACATCATAATGTAGCCTTATACTAAATTTTTACTTGCCATTAAGCTTTTTTAAACATTTTTCGCGTTTTTTGGGGGTTATAACGTTCTAAATGACTGGCGCTTGAAACGTTTTCTGACGGACTGCCCCTTCTGCTTTGGTAGAAAACATCAGGGAGTGAAGGAATACCAACATAAACGAAAATAAAACTGAATGTAAAACAATTTTATTGGTCTAAAAGTTCAAAAAACGTAACGTTGTTGCATAACGTTAGGCCTATACGTCATTTAACTAAAAGTTATCCAAAGGAGGCACCTAAAACGTTATTCTACTTCATCTCTTGTGTGCTAATTTTCCAGGCATTGGCTGCTTAGTTTTTTAAATATAAGGTAATCCAGCTTTTCTTTATTCCTTCCTGGTTTCATCCTTCCACTTTCTAATATTTACTTCACCTGTTTTGTTTTTATTTACACGATTTTGGTCGCTGGGCGACAACGCAACGAGCGGTGGGGAGTTTATCTTTTGGCGAATAGAACGTTTTCCCCCAGAAAGTGCGTGCAGTCCCGCGAAGCACGCCAACTTTGACAGACGAAATCAGGGCTGCCAACTCAAATATCTTCAAAACAAAATATACCACGGTGTAGCTCGTGTTCTAGAGAACCTTTTTCACTTTTTCTCCGATTTTGAAATTTTGTCGCTTTAGAACGTTTTACGGGGGACCCCTTCACTTCAAAAAAAAAAACTGTAGTGATATATTATCTTCATTGGATCTGTTGGACATCAGAGATAGTACCAATTTTATTCTTTTCGTAGACAAAACAATCATTTATTGTGTTTTTATGGCCCACTCATCTTCTTAGGTAAAAGCCAGTCAATTTTCAAGAATCCTAATGAACAGTTCTTTTAAAAATATTTTAGTATATCAAGTTAACATTGTACAAACTTTATTGAACGAAAAGTGGTACTAGATATCAGTTATTCAAGTGAGGTATTTGTTTTCAATCACAATGTAAGCAATCAAAAATTCATTACTCATGGAAACACACCATATGTAGACACAATATTGTGGTCTAAGCTGTGATTATGGATTTAATTATCACCAACTACCAGATATCAGACACAATTAATTGAGCCTGTGAAATCTAAAGTGGTATAAGTCAACTTTTTAAAAATTTTGAGTTATTGGTACCAATGAGCATCAGGATTTAATCAAAAGTATTTATGGGCAAAGCAATATTAGTCAGATGACGTCAGAAACAGCTGTTACAGAGGGTATCTGTTTTGGCTATCAACGAATAAGTGCTTTCGTTGAGAGCAATAGTGGTGTAAGTTACAGACTTGTACCACTTTGGCAGTTACTATAGAGTGACTTATACCACTTTGGCAGTTACTGGATTGACTTATACCACTTTACTTGTGACTTATACCATCATAATAATTTGTGACTTAGACTTATAAAATTACTGTTTTCCTCATGTACCTGTTAAAAATCATTAAAAGCCAAAGTGGTAAAAGTCATTTACGTCACAATGTAACTATGTCGTCATGTAAAACAAAATTCCAAAACTGATCAAAAAAGTTAAAGCAACTCAATAACAATAAATTTAGACCCAAACATTACACCCAAGATTAATTTCTGATTTATGTTAAAAGTTCTGATAAACCCCTTTGTTTCTCAAAACAAGAAAAACATGACTTATACCATAGAAAAATTAAACAGGAACAGAAGCGCCATGGGATAGGGAAAAAGCGTACGCGCTAGGACGTGGTATTATCCAAAATGTAGGGGCTGGAAAAATAAGCATAGAAAAATAAATGTTCCTGTTTATTTTTCTATGCTTATACCACTTTGACTTTTGCAAGCTCAATTATGCATGGTTATACAATTTTTACCTGGAAATATCAATGTTTTTTACACAGATTACATAACATGGGAAATTATTCTCACAACTTTTGGTAAACTAAAAACTAGATTAAAATTTAAATACTTTTTAAAATTAATATGAACTCAATGCATAAAATGCTTAAATGTGACTCTGATAATAATGTTTATTGACTTTTATTTCTTTTGAATGTGTTATTTGAATGTGTTATGTGCTGGACATTATAAAATTATGGTTGATCTATTTAGATTAATGAACTTTTTTCTTTATGCTCTTCTGAGTTTGAAGCTATAAATTTTATTTGCAGGTCAGCAGGAGTCAGGGGACGGATTACAGTAAACGGCCAGCCAATGGTCCGCTCTCAGTTCCGCAAGCTTTGCTGCTACATTGCGCAAGACTTTGCAATGCTGGGCCTCCTGACAGTACGAGAAACTTTACAGATTGCAGCCAACTTTAAACTTTCAGGAAACATTTCCAGCTCAAAGCGGAAAGCCTTGGTTTGTATTCCAGTCTTCATAAACAAGTTTAGCGTATTGTGATGTTTTATGATGATTTGTTCTATGTAATTCATGAATAAATTGTTTTAATTAAGGAGTAATTTTATCAGGTTAGTGAGATGGTAAAAATATCTACATATAAAATGAAATTCTAAAAAAAAACTATACCAGCTGTTCAGCCTTTTCTCTATATTTGTGCCTTTACGGAAAATTCTGCTTTTTCCCAAAAAACTAAAATTTTCCCTAGAATTTTCCCGCAAAGATCTTTCATTGCATATGGGTGTTGATGGGCGTTGGGCTTATTATGGTTTCCTCAAAAGTTTCCAGTAATTTAGGCTTTATAAATAGAAAAGCTCAAAAAACCATAAATTAGGGATACACTTAGACTTAAAAATCCTAAGTCCTCCTAAAGTGAGAGAAAATAGACCGGTTTTAGAAGAAAAGGAGTTTATACACAAATTAACTACATAATTTGCACTTTGGTTTTTCAAACAGTATAGGCCTAATTATTGCTGATTTGATCTAATAGAGTGCTACATTATATTCTCACTCTGTATTTTGAAAATTCTTTTGTGAATTTTCTGCACAGATGAGAAACACTTTTTAAAAAGACCCTTAGCCTATTTTTAATTTCATATAACAGCTAACAACTGTCATGACTAACTTCTCTTTCTTCCAAGAGGCCTTTGATCAATTAGAGTTGATGAGGCTACTTAAAATGACCGTCACCTACAGTCAGAAAATTCCATTAAGAGAAATTTTTGATACAAACCATGTTTGGAAGATGATTATTTTGATAAGAAACTATAACGATTGAGGTATTAAACCATCTTGTTTTATTTGCTCAAGCACATTTGATTTGAACAAAACATCCAGTGCCATGCCAGTGATCTGTTTAATCTAATTTAGGTTTCAAACCCACGAGCACTTTAGAAAAACCAAATAAGTGCCCCCAGCCTCCCCCTCAGAACCTTTTTTATGCCCCTTTCACTTAAGGCAATCGAACGCATCATTTTGCCTCCGAGTCCAGCACTTTCACTGTTGACATGGTGAATGCCAAAGAGACCTCACTGCTTGTGAACACACTCGCAATTGAAATGTTATATTGATGTGAAAGGGATCTTAATCTTTGCTAGTTTTGATTTGTGAAGGATATCTCCCCATTTAATTTTTTTAGTTTTTTACTATTCTCCATCCAAGGGTCCTCCGTGTCCCAGACTGGCAACTGGCAAACACTAAAAATATTATCCACTGTAAACAGTATTGAATGATAACCAACTGGGAAATAGAAAGGGTGGGTGGCATTGTTGGAAGTGGTTGGGGAGGAGGAGGGGAGGGGGGGTTGGCAATTGTATATTTCAGATCACCAGAGTTCGTGAAAGCCCTCTAATTAGTTCTAAATCCCTGTTAACAGTCCCGTGACTCTCAATAAATGACATTTTTTCTCTTTGTGCTCTTGATATTTGGCATATCAAGAGCGCATATATATATTGGCATTGTGCCCAGTTGTAGAATCGGGCCTGATAGTAAAATAATTCACTCCTGATACATGAACCCGAACCCAAGCATGCTCCCTTCCGATACATGCTCCTTCACTGTATTTTACTAAAACCTTTTTTTTTATTGCTAATATTTCTCTTTCAAGTCATAGTATTCTAAAGCTGTAATCCAAAGCAGAATTCCACCTACAATGACAGATTTGTAATGGAATGTTTGTTATAAGATAGAAGAGAAGGTGGCGGAAGTGCAGGACATGCTGGGAATGACCGCCCAGTCTGAGACGCAGGTCCGATTCTTGTCGGGGGGAGAGAAGAAGCGCCTCTCGATAGGGGTGGAGCTCATCACCAACCCTCCTGTCATGTTCTTTGACGAACCTACCAGGTTAGAATTGATTTGTTTCATTAACTATAGCATTATTCATAAAGAAAAAAATAGAAAGTCCAAGTAATGGTAAATTTTGAAGCAAAAAAAGTGATTTGTTGAAAAAAAGTTGTGCTCTCTGGTAGAGATTGTTTGTATTAAAGAAATTAAAAACAAATTTTTTATCCTCTCTTTTGCACTCCTTTTTTTTGATGTTTTAAAAATAAATCCTTTTTTTAACACTATACCATATTGTCTGTGAAGAAACAATACAGCCTATCTGACAAATAACAAACTTTACATGAGAGATTAAATACTGTTCTGGTAATACCGCCTATCTGCATTAGTCAAATCCGACTAATGCAGGCTACTATGGGAGATAGGTGGTATTTCCATTAAAATCACTTGGGGGCAAATCAGGCAAATGAGAACATTGCCCACACTAATGCTATCCCTCGGACTTTTTGTGAACTATGTCCGCCATCACGTGCGGAATAACTCTACGGTTGCTAGGATACCAAAAACTAAATTTCTTAAAATTTGTCAGGTAGGCCGTATTGTTTCTTCACCGATGAATTTTAGCCTGGTAGAAGCAACAATTTTCCATTTCAGGTACTGTAGATATAATATAATTAGCGTGAAATCACACTCCTGGCACAATCTCTTGTGAGGAATGCCGAACTAATCTCGTGATTCCTCAATTTTTGGCTTCAAAACATCTATAAGCATGATTAGTCTCCTTTTAGGTATAAAGTCAATGATTATAACAAGCAAAGCATGTCTTGGTATTTTGTTTCCAAAATATTACTTTATACAGTTAAGTTGTCTGATATATTCAATTCATTGCTTCCCAAACCAAAGGACCAAACCCAAACTTTGAGGACTTGCCAAGGGTTTCTGGTTCCACACTTCTATTTGAGTCCCGCTAAAATCTCATATAGACTTTCGAGACTTTCAAACACAAAAAACATAAAATCAACCCGGTAGTTCAGCCGTAATTTTTTCATAAAATTGGTCTTCCTCTTTTATCCATAGAAGATACCAGATTTTTTATTTATTCTTTAAAACAAAATTGATAGAGGAATTGACATAGAATGGTGTTTAGATTGGGAAGTGCTCTGAGCAGTCATCTCTAAATCTGAGGTTTACCAGATGGCTTCGCAGTTTTGATAAGGTTGTAAACCAGATCAAGCTACTACTTAACTTTGATTCACTTAAATAATACACTGTCAAAGAAATGTCAACAACACATCATAGATAAATGTCTCTGTTGTTTCAAGCTATAAATAAACTTTTAGGTAAGATTAGTTGGGTCCCACTTTTTTATAGATATCTCATTATCTATTGGAGATCATGGTGTAATCTGTCGCAGATTTCAGGGATTCAAAATCAATTAGAGAAATGACTATGTTTGGATGATTTTTTGGATGAAGGGAATGTTTTTTTTTTTTAAAGTTCTTGATAGTAACATTTCTTGTATTGAGAAACGTTATAACTTTGTTCTATTGAATAAAGTCAAGACATTGATCTTCCACTCGATAATTTTTAATTAGTCAAATTAAAATAGTAGATTCCTTTTTATCTAGACATCACTTTTGACTGTACATCGGTTTAACCTGACTACTTTCAGCAGAAGTAATATCTTTTTAATAAATTTTTATCTCAACATCAGTTTAACCAGATGTGATCGGTAGGAAATGGACAGTACTGTATTGACGATTCTTGTGGAAAAATATTTGTGACCAGTATATAATGCTATGCTTTCTTCAATTTAAGTAAAATGAGTTGATTTTTGAGTGATCGAGGGACAATATCGATGGTTCCCATAGGAAATATATAATGAATAAATTATCGTAAAATATTAAATTTTTAATGTTTTGATTTTATAATTGATTTCTGGAAACGTCGGTTGAACTGGAAACCCAGTTTTCCGGATAGGCCTTGGTCCCCAGGGGTCCAAATAAGAGGGAGTCTATTGTAAGTCTACTCCTTAAAGGGTTTTTCAATCATTCTTGTTTTCAAGGTAGTTATTGAGGGTCTCAATATCATTGTCCTTCTGTATAATCAAAATAAAATCATAAAGCACAGAATTGAAATATTGATCAAAGAATAATAAGGTTAGCTTTAGCAAACTTGCTATACTTACATATTTTACAGGTCCAAACTCTTGTTACAGTGGGCTGAACAGCGAGAGAAGACTTTACTTACTTTTTACAGATTCAAACTCTTGTTACAGTGGTCTGGACAGCACGGCGTCGCTGATGGTTATGGAGCACCTCAAGAACCTCGCGCAGAGAGGCATCACGGTGGTCGTGGTCATCCACCAGCCCAGCTCCCGGTGTTTCCAGAAGATAGACGACGTCTTCCTGCTCTCTAGGTTCGTTTGTAGCAGTTATGTAATAACTAGGTACAGTTGACTCTTGGTAACTCGAACCTCAATAACTAAAATCATTGATAACTCGAATTATTTTTGATTCCCAAAAAAAAACTTTTAACTTTAAAAATAATTTTATTTGTTTAATAATTTTACCTGATTAATTTGAAGTTCAGTAAATTACTCTTATTGAACTCGGACTTTTTAAGTTGAAGTTCACCTCTACATCTCTATATCTTGAGTTTACTTGGTGTTTATATGAGTCGGAACCACGGCATACAGTTATAGACGGTTCAGCGTCACTTATTCTCTTTTTTCTGTAACTGGAATTTCAATTTGGTTTACCTCAATAACTTGAATTTACCTCAAAATACCTAGCTGTAAGCTGAAATGTACATGACCAGTTTGAATTATACATGACACAAAGAAAATTCTGATTATTTTTGCATACCATATTAAAAAGTTATATTGATGTATACTATATTTGTAATTACATTTATGGTTTAATAAAATGGGAGTTTTTACTAAATAATGATGAATGTAGAGTGAGAATAATATTTTTTTCAACTTGCAACCTGTTTTTTATTTCAAAACTAAACGTTTATCTATTCTATTTCTCCACATGTACAATTCAAGATAAATTATGTTTTTCTTAAAGCAAGCAAAGCAGCTAGTATTTCCATAAAAACTAAAATAACAACTAACTAACTAGATTGTCCTCCATTCCCAGGGGCCAATGCTTGTACAATGGTCCGTCCAGCCACATGGTTGAAACATTCGCTGCCTTGGGGCATGAGTGTCCGCCGTACTTCAACATTGCTGAGTTTGGTTGGTATTTTATTTGTTCTATCATTTGATTCGCTATCAGTGGCGTAGTAGACCTTTGTCAAAAGGAGGGGGATACAACACCACTGGGGGGGGGGGAATTATATCCCCCAGTGTAAGGGGGTTCTGGGGGACTCCCCTGAGAAATTTAGGAAAACTATAAATATAAACTCACATTCTTGGGCAGCCTATCAGCAAAAATATACAGTAGAACTCCACACAATTCTGAACTAATTGAGGCTGACACATGTTTAGATTCTGAAAAATTGGGATTAGCCAGGGATTTTAGTAAAAATAACCTTTATTCAGCAAAAACGTAGGATATTATTGTTTTACATTTACTCCTGTAGTTTACCTTGTAAAAGTTTGCATGATTGTTTTTTTAAGGCCTATCATTTACTAGCAGTTTGGATCGTTTACTAGCAGTTTGGATATGTTTTATTGTCTTTTACAGCCATTCTAGTCATTTGCAACGCAATATTGAAGAGAAAGGAACAGATGTCTGTCATTTTCTCTGTGACGATAATCTCGTCATCATTTGCTCGTGTTCGGTAAAGCGCAGTTGTTTTTTACTGCTCCTTACAAACGAGCAATACATACATATTTATTTATCTATTAACTTCCTTACCAAAAGAGATACGCTTGATTTTAAGTGGATATAAATTTGTTTATGCGTTATATGGTCAATTGGGGGATATATCCCCCCTTTTCACCTCCCCCTCTATCTGACCCCCCATCTATCTAATCTGATCTGATCTGATCTCCCCCTCTATATAACCCGCCACTGGTTGCTATGTAAATCATAATTATATATCCTAACTTACTGACGCATGACCTGTTGTATAGCTTATAAAATGGCCTTTGACCTAGACATTATAATGCTTTCCTTCTAATCTGAAGTTTTTAAAATTGATCTTTATAAAATACTAGCTTTCTGACGGCTTGATTCTGAAATGAGCTGTCATTATCACAGGCTCATCCAAGCTAAAATTTTAGCTGGCCTTGGTCATTGAAAAAGCCATATAAGGCATAATGTACTGATTTTCAACTCACCTATCACTTATTTGCGTTAAAATACAAAATGATCATGCTGTCAAGAAATGGATTAATGGATAAAAATCAGTTGATTTCAATTTACTTGGTATATTCATGGTGTAAGGAAAAAAGAAAGTTTTGTGCACAGACAGCTGGTGTGACGTAGTTGAGCTCACGCAACTAGCGCTTACTGCAACTACAGTGCAAAACCAGTTTATACAACACAATAAAAATAAAAATATTCAAGTGTGTTCAGTATTAGTTCAGCTTTCGAAGCGCAAGGTCCGCTAGTTGCATAAGCCCAATTACGCCATACCAGCTGACTGTACACACACCTTTCTTTTTTCACTACACCATGGGTATATTTACCTGGCATGTTTTTTTTATTAGCAGTTTATCGTTGCATGTTTCAGCTGTGGAAGTTGCTTCTAAGAATGATGAGGAAGTTTGCCAAGTTGTGGAAAAGGCAAGGCAAGACTTTGGCATACATGACAGTGAAATCTCTAGGGATAAAATAGCTTTGAAAAATGGAACGGAAGACCTGTCTAGTGAGAGAAGTAAGTCGCTTTTTTTAAAAGTTGTAAGCAAAATGTTTACTGTAAAGAGATTTTTTAGGATATCCTACTAATATTATAGATGTGAAAGTTTGCCATATTATGTAAGTTAGCTGTAATGTTCTTTGTCTTAAGTCAGCTGTAACAATGTATCCATCCAGGCAGATGAATGTAAAAAATAAACCCAATTCCAATTGACACCACCAAAAATAGTGTCGAAGCAATACCAGCTGTATCAAATCAATTTATTTGAATGTGGGCGAAGCCACAGGTAACATCTAGTTTGTAACAAGCTTAAGAATCGTTGTACTCTGACGATTTTTTTTTTATTTGTGAAAGTAAGAAATTACAGTTGGTTCTTGATTAACCATGAACTTGTATGCAAAGTCTTGGGTAAAAACACATGGGTACTAAATTTTGGAATTTGTTACCATTAGAAATAAGGGATATACAAAACCAGCTTAAATGTAAGGGAAAATTAAAATCATTTTTGATAAATAATCCGCATTACTCGTTGGAAGAGTTTTATACTATGAAACAATGAAGGAATTTCCATTTTTCAAAGTAAAACTGTGTATTAGTAACTAAGGCTATTGATTGTAAATAAATATTGACACTATTTTATGTACATTGTGTACTATGTAAATAAAGATATTTGAGTTTAATTGAATTGAATTGAAACCAACTTTGATTTGTGACGAAGATAAAAAACTTGAATTTTCTTTACTGTTGAAATATAATTTTTTCAGGTCCAATGCTGATTGCTGAAGGCAAAGAATGCAAAATTCAGATCCAAAGGTCTGTCTCCTCAGGATCGCAAAATAACTATCCTATCTCGTCATTTGCTCAGTTCTGCATACTTCTTAGAAGATGTACTCTATGTATTAACAGGGACATGGTAAGTTTATTTTTTCAACTATCCATAAGATAACATAGTTTTCATACTTTTTGATCTCTTGCTTTTTGGCTGTTTTAAGTTTCTTCAAAGGGCTGTAATTTTTTTCATCTTTTAGGAATTAATTAAAAACTACTACCTAAGACAAGCAGAGTTGTTTTGCCTTTTACAGTATTTTTTTGTAAATAGTATATTTCACTACCAGTCACGAAAGTAGTCCATTTCGGGAAGTAGTTCAAAATGGGACTTTTGTGACGAGTTGTGAACAATACTTTTCATCATGCTGCAAATAAGTAATCAAGCTTATAAAAAAATGACCCAACATTTCATAATTTAATCTTTTTCCTATTAGCAAACACAATATGGCTGAAGTGTCTATTTTAGTTTAAAGTCAGCTGGTTGAACTGTCAAAATTGGAACTTTGTTTGTTTGGGTACGGCAAAATTTTGTTTAGGTACCAAAAAAGTTTGTTTGAGTTTGGAAATACAATGTTTGGGTACCGAAAAATCAGCTGATCATTATTTGTTTTCATGTAAGAAAATCGAGGGTTTTCGTGGATCTCAACTGTACGGTATTAGGCAATTTTTGTATACAGAGTGATGAAAAATTACTCTGATTATAAAGAAAAACCAAATTGGTAAAAAAATAAATAAAGGTGATGAAAAAACATGTTATTTTTTCACTCATATTCAGGGTAACGTCCTTTATTAGGTACCTGTCTTATTAAGAATGATTAAGAACTGATTAAGAACAAAGTCACCCAAGTTATTTGTTTGCTCTACTGTTGAAAAGAAGTTTAAAAATAACAGTAGTTTAAAATATAAACCATGGTTTATATTACAATTGTTTATACCCTATAACAAATACTAACTCTGTTCATCCATCACTTTCTAGATACTCCATAACCATTACACAACTTTAAAGTAATTCATTTGGGACTGGAATTTGGGATTTTACTGGCTCCTTTTCAAGTGTGATTTTATGCAAATGGATGAGTACGGTAGTTTTTTACAACAAATATAGGAAAACTCCTAAAATAAAGGTTGACGTAACTTTTTGCACTTAAACTTATACAGATCTTGTTTTTCAGCACTTATGTGGCGTCCGCCTCTTCACCCACACAGTCGTCTCCCTGTTGCTAGGTATTTTATTTTATAATTTTGGTAACGACGCTACCAAAGTCTTCGGAAACTTCTCCTTTATTTTCTTCAACGTCTTATTTATTTTCTTCGCTACATCTATGCCAACAATATGCACATGTAAGTTAAACTGTTCATTTGCTTTTAATTTTGGCATTTAAGACTGTTGATTGAATTTCTTGAAGAAAATAGTTTTCCTATTATAATAAATTTTTCACTACCTATATTCAATGTTAGTATTTATTTTTATTTTTAGCGAATAAACTGTTGTGTGAGTTTATTCTTTCGTAATCTATCAAGAACTTCAAGCATTGAATTGCAGTATATAGCTGTAGTTTGTTAACTAATTATTCATGATATCATAGTTTCAGTTCTGATACTGTTTGCAAAATAATACCATTTGTAATTTTGTATTGTTCATCCAGAACAAAATTCATTTTCAGAAAAAAATATTATTGATAACAAGTTTGCAAAAGTTCAGATTAAAAAATTTAGCAAAGAGGGAGAAAGTAATTATATTTCAATGGATGTATTTTCTGGATAAAAGACATCTTACAACACTTATAATATTTATACTTATACATTAAAATATACACTCATATATACAAGAAGATAAATAATACAAATAAAGTAGAAAATGGTGATCAATTTTGATTGGTCATACCTGTAAAATAATTCACTATTTAACAATTGTAAAACTTACTTTATTGCACATAAAAAAACTTATACTTATGTTATTTTGTAAACATAAATATAAACACTCAACACCTGATATTTTGATCAGCTGTACATTACAATACCAATCATGATCAGGCCCAATGAGAGACTACCAGGATCAAGATTGTGACAATGGACATCCTTTTAGTTGTTGGAAGTTCTACTCTAGAACTTCTTCAGTAGAACTTGCGGCCACCAATAGGATATAAGGGAGGCCGCCATTTTGATCCTGCAAGTCTCCCATTGGGCCTGATGATGATTGGTGTGACCAATCAAAATTGTTCGCCATTTGCCATCTTTTATGTATATGTGCTTTCTTGTATGTGAGAGCATAATAGTGTAAATCCTACTAATATTGTAAGTGTGAAAGTTTGTGAGTTTGTTTGTCATGTTATGTGAGTCAGCTGTAACAATGTATCCATTTTTGCGTTAAGCATCAAGCATCAAGCTGCTTGATTTTAATAAATCTAAATTATACTTTTATAAAAAATACTAAGAGTAATTTACATGTACATACAAGCAATGTAAATAGGATCTTATTATGTAACTACCTTACTATAATTTTCAACGTGGGCGAAGCCACGGGTAACATCTAGTATATTATAATTATTTTAAGATGTCTTTTATTTATATCCCGAGTATAGAACAACACGTATGCTAATCAAGAAGATATTTTGGATGTATTTTTAAGTAATCATTTTGTTCAGTCCCGCTGGAGGCAGACGTGTTTCTGAGGGAGGAGTCCAACAACTGGTATCCCCTCCGGGTCTACTACTTCGCCAAGATTCTGGCTGATGTTCCTTTGCAGGTTGGGTTATTTTATTTAAAAATGAAATTTTGCAGAGGTTTATGCTGAAATATTTGATAGCGAATCTATTTGAAGATAATTAATACCACATAATCCTCCTTGTCCACTACATAATAAGTTTGTCTAAAATGAAATGAGGCTAAATAGTTGTATTCTTGAAAAATTAAACATAACAATGTAAACACCATAGAACATTCAGATTTTATTTTATTTTTTTTAATATAAAATTATACTTATGTTGAAAAGACAATAATTTCTGAGTCTGTTCTGCTACTCTATCCATCTGATTTTCATAATTTGTCTTAAATTACAGTTTAAACTAAAATCTGATCTAAACTAAGTTGGAGAAACTGCCCCTTTGACAATATTTCATTTTCCCCAAGGAAATTTCTTTTGAAATTTTTAATGCCCTAAATATTTAAATGGCATTTTTTTCTAATTTCTCCAGTTTAAACTAAGGCAAATTGATTGTTTTGATCTTAAAAGACAATTTGTCAGCTTTCATTTTAATTACTGATCATTAAAATCGTACGTGTTTGGAATGAGGTATAGACCTCCAATCAACAAAAATTTGATTTTTCCAAAATTCAACTTCAATGACATATCCATACAGTGGAACTATGACTTGAAGACTCTGAAGGGGATTTTAAAAACAGTTTTGTTATCAAGGGACTCTTCTTCTTGAGGTTCTTAGTAACAAGACATTAAGAGGACTTATATTTTCAAGGGGTCTCGAAAAAGTGCAATTTTTATCGAGGTTTCTGTGATTCAGAGTTTCTTCTTTTTGATGTTCTACTATACCTTCTCTTCTGTAAACATAATGAGTGCTCAGTCATCAGTTCCGATCTGATTAGATGTTGATGAGTAGAATACGTATCGTTAACAGATAATTTTACAGTTTCCTAACGATTCCCTCTCCTGTTGGCAGCTGATATGTCCCACCATCTTCATCAGTGTGGGGTGGTACCTGACGGGCCAGCCGCTGGTGTTGCATCGCTACGGGATGCTGTGGCTGATCAGCGTGCTGATAGCGATGCTGGCCCAGACCATGGGCAACATGGCAGGCGCAGCACTGTCGGTTCAGGTAAGATGCTTCCTCCTACAGTCAACGCTTAGTAACTCGAACCTCATTAACTCAAAATTTTCGATAATTCAAATTATTTTCTCCCTGAGGAAAAACCGGTCGAAGTTGAAATAAAAACCATGTGTAGCTCAAAATAATTTTTGGGTTATATTTTACCTCTGCAAGTCAAAGAAACGCAAAAATTACTTTTTCTACTCCAAGTTCAGTAGATGAGTCAAATTAAATTTGCACTTTGCCTCAATGTCAAAATTCACTCCTTGGACCTCTTTAAGTCAAAACCACGGCGTTCAGGTATATCCAGTCCATTGTCACTATTCTTACCTTTGTATCTCGATCGAATTTTTCTTTTGGTTTACCTCTATATCTCGAATTAAGTTCAAATTACTTCCTTAAGGAAATTAAGCTAGAAATACCTCTATGATTCAAACTATGCCATAATCGAACTATAGGTACACTGGCTCAAAGAAAAATCGTAGTCCAGTGGCATTTTGAATTAGCGAGAGTCAACTGTATTTTGGTATTTAAAACATAACAAAACTCGCGGGGTTTGGGTTTGTTGATCTCTATAGTTGGTGAATTTTTTTTTAGAACCATTATAATTTTGATCACATAGACTTTAGTACAGATTTTTGTCATTAAAACCAACTTCAGTTTTCCTTCAGTCTTACATTAGATACATTAGCTGAAATGGCGACCTACCCAGGTAGGTATTTTAAGCCAAGTATGAATGACAGATGAGTGAAGGATGATTGTGGCGCGATCTTGTAGTCTTGTTACTGACTAAGACCGACATATTCCTTAGACAGGACTGTTAATTAATAGCCCAACAGCCAATGGCAACTAAGGGACCTACATTTTAACGTGGGATCCGAACCACGATTTCGCCTCGGTTAACAATTTACGAACTGGTCTAATTATGAGGATGGTCCCATGAACGAGTACTCAATAGTGCGGACGTTAATCCCCACTAGGGAACACTGCGTCCACAAGCCATCACTCATAACTATCCACAATTCGTGACTTCCAAGGAGCTGGATTACAGGACACGCCACCCTCCCAGTCGGTACTATACAAGTTAGGATGGTACTATACAAGTTTTAAAAGTTTAAGTTTTGTTAATGTGCTGGGTGTGACAAGCATGTTATTTCTTATCTTAATGCTTTGGACTACTGGTGTTCCACCTCCTAGTCCCCTCAATGTATTAATTTTCAAAAGGTCTTTTAGCGTAGTAAAATTTTTTTGAACATTCACCTTACTATTACTCTCGTTCTCATTTCAGACCGCAGTTTTCGTCGTTCCTACGTCCACCATTCCCATCCTACTGCTCTCTGGTTTCTTCGTGACCCTGAAGGACCTTTATCGGCCGTTCCAGATCCTCGCGGAGTTAAGTTACTTCAAGTTCGCGTTCGAAGGAGCCTGTCAGAGTATCTTCGGCTACAACAGGCCTAAATTGCCCTGCTCCCAGCCTTACTGCCACTACCGGCAGGTGCACAAGTTCCTCTCCGATGTCGGGATGGAGGACTTTACATTCTGGCACAACGTTACTTGCCTGATTGCCTGGATTGTGGTGATGCAAGTCTTCCTGTACATTGTCCTCAAGTGGAGACTGTCCAAGGCCAAGACGTGATTGTGATTTAAATGTGGTACTGCGTTGTTAAGATTTTGAAAGTTTGTAACGTTTATTTTCGATTTTATATTGCAACTTTGTTTACCTTAATGATGAAGGTAGTCATTATTTAGTTTCCCAAATAATTATGGTCGACTCTCTTTAACTCAGAATTCAAAATGTCCACTATCTTGAATTATTTTCATTCCCTCTGGAAAAACATTAAAAAGTAAGTAATCGTACTATTATATTTTGCCAGTGTAAGTCGAAGAGACACAAAATCTCAAAGTTTTCTCAATTGAACTCTAAGTCAAAACTTCGGCATACAGGTTGTGACGTGTCAGTGAGTCATATCCAATATTACTATTCTTTACCTGTGTAACTTAAGTTTTCAGTTGGTTTTCCTGTATCTCAAATTCAGATGAAATTCCCTCTGTAAGTCAAATTTAATTGTGGATCACCTCTATAAATCAAACTATGCCTAAGTCTAACTATATGTTTCTCAAAGAAAAATGTAGTCCCATGAAACTGTGAGTTAGCTAGAGTCGACTGTAGCACCTAAAAGCAAACGACTGTTGCTTGAATCACAGATCAAAGATTTTGAATCAAAGATTTTGTCTAATCAATGTGCAATTTTTTATTTGATTTGTAGCATGTCTGTAGTAATATAAAATTTGCTTCCCTGATAGGAAAAGGATAAACCAAGTGGACTCTGAATTTGTATTGCATATGCATTCCATTATAACTTTGAATTCGTCAATAGTGTGGTGCCAATATAGTGTGTAGTCAACAACTTTCCACTATAGTGTAAGTAAAAAAAGTGAATACTTTTTATAAATTATGCACAAATCACTGATTTTTTTTTGGGGGGGGGGAGGTTGACAAGAAAATTTTGGAAAGTTTGAGCTTCCAAAAACAATTTTCTTAAGACACCATGCACGACAATGAAACCAGGGACGATTTTGGTTATCAAAAACACTTGGTCACCTCCTAACCACTTGCCTCGCTTTGGTATTAGCTTTCATTAACATCACATGAAGCTTGCCTTGATACCTCAGAAAGCCTATGTTATTTGTTTATTGCTGTGATTACTGGCTTACTGTGATTCCTGGCTTGCTAGTGATTAATAAAAGAAAAATGTGAAAAAAATAGTTTTGAAAGCTTGAACACTAATAGTGCATTTACTGTTTATATACATTTTTATACATTATGTGTACAATATAGATTTGTACAAGATAATTCAAATATTTTGTGATATAGATGTATATTTCAATAAAACCTTGTTTATAACAGCGTTTTATGATCTTCCTGGGTTTGAGAACTTTCACTGGTACAATAAACCTCAGATTATATTGACTGGACTTCCAAATTTTAGACTGAAGAGCTTACCTAAAAATAATTTTTATGACAGTAAAAAATGAGTTTTTAGTGTGTTTCGTGCAAACCCAGTTCGCTAAAAGTCATTCACAACTACAGTGCAGTACATCCATGTATACATTTAACTCCGTAAAATTCATACTGCTAACTTCAGTTTTGACATGATTGTAGCATTAACATACCATTTTAAGTGATGTTTTAGTGACTTGAGATTACTCAAAATCAGTCCTCCGCCACATTAGTCAATATTATCCAAGGTTTACTGCACTCATACTCTTTTATTACTGTATCAACAAGGTCAAACAAATTTACATGGTAGCTGACTGTGCTATATCCATACTAATTTGTTCTTTGTTAGTTTACAAAAGGCAACAAAATTGTTTCCTGATATTTTAGGACCATTATAATTTTGATCACATTTCGTACACATATTAATTTGTTACATTTAGATACAACAGTTCTTGTTTGGATCATTAATGGTATTATCTTGTGTCATTATCTCTGTCATTTTTCTGTCATTTTCTTCTGTCATTATTGTTTGTTCTTGCGGTTTCTTATAAGCTCCAATAGACTTTAAAACATTCTTCTTTACTGCGGGAGGCACTTTCACATGAGTGTCTGGGATTTTGCAAGCATCTTCAAACTCTACTTTCACATCCGGTTCACATTTAAAATCCGCTTGCCTGGTGTCAGCGTGTTTTAAAATTTCAAAATAATTCGGTCTTTTGATCGCTTTTGTTTCTGCATCTTCCACACCCGCACAACATTGCTCAACTATTATTTTCTCTGGGATAGCAAAAGAGTTGAAAGTTTCCGCTTTCCTTTGAAGTACTCCATCTAGTAGTAAAGGAGGGTTCATCATTTCCGAGGTGGGTTTGAATTCACAGTGAAACCGACGATCTTTGGGAGTCCAGATTTTTGGACAGCTGTGAGGAAATACAAGTTTTTTTGTTGTTTTTGTATCTTTAAAATGTTCCCTTAGGGTAATTTTTAAGTTTATAACATGATCCTGATAGAAAATTTGAAGAAAAATTTAAAACGTTCAAGCTAAAATAACATATTTGCTATTCTGTTTATTTGTTTTATGTTATATTAGTTAAGATAGCTGTTTTAGGTTAAGTAACTTATAGCTGTCATGTAAATATTCAAAATAAATAAATAAATAAATAAATAAATAAATGAAAATAAATAATAAATAAATGTTCTAAAATAAAATACCCTAATTGTAAGAACTGTTCACTTAAAAATTTAGTTTCACTTAGAATTGACATGGATTTTTATAATACCTTAGGCGATAAATGATTATCAATCTATAAACAAATCCTATTCATTCAGTCTTACTTCACTATATTTGCCAAACATCTAATATCTCATCAGGATATGGGTCACAATTAAGGCCACTCTTATTATTAAAATTGTGTTTGCAAAATTACTCAAAATAAATTGATGTATGGTACAAAAATTTGCTCCATCGCAATGCTCTAAATGTCATATGACGCCACTTATTACTACTAGACAAATTAGGAATATCATGACACTTATCAATTTTATACACAAGTCTTGCTATATTGAGAACTTCATAGAATATGAAATCAGAGCTGGTTTTAGGCTGATTGGCGCAAAAATAACAACAATCGTTGATGATAATTTTACCATACCAATGTCCAATACTTGAAACTTACTTGGCTTGTTTGGACAAATCTTCGATAGGCCTTTTGGGCGTTTCGTTTTTATAAATCTCTCCTGGCAAATAGCGCTCTGGCCTCTCAATCTCCATTTCTTCCAGCAGAGTTTTCTCAGAGAGCGGTTGGGAGAGAGTTTGAAACCTGTAGTCATCAGGGTTGCCAACCGGCCAGTCAAACTGGGGGGTGCAAGGGTCCCCGAAGTACCAAAAGGCAGGTTGCGGATACCATTTCACTGCTGGCTTAGGGCTGCAGGAAAGTGTGTCATAAGTATTTAGAAAAGTCAAATGATGTTTTAAGTTGGTTCCATGACTGAACATTTAGGACCTAGTTTGTTTAATCCCTTAACTTGTTCTACCGATAGCTCATATATGAGCTACCAGGATTCTACCTCAACAGAGTAACTGTCAAAATCACTGGTTTTTAAAAAACACACCAATGTACATTGAATTTTTTAATCTTTTCAATAGAACTAAATCAAAGGCTTCCAGGCAGTACTGCCAGCTTTAGGCTGTTTTTAAAATTACTCTTAGTGTCCCAGTCCTTAGAATGTGTGACTGATTCAACCCCAGACTCTTCTATAGACCGAAAAGTTCATCTAAATTGAAAACATAGACTGTTAATAAATTACAAAAAAATGTTAAACAGGAACAGATGCTCGTAAATAAGCCGTCAGTCTTGTGATACGGCGCAGTAAGGCTCACAAGTAAGCCATTCGTCTATAGATAGAAAACTATGCGGCATATATTTCCGCACGGAAAATCTAAAAACTTTTACTGTCTCATGACAGAAAAGAATTTTTCTATTTTTGAGGGTTTTGTCCAATGACCCACCATTGGTTGCGAAGGTGTTAAGTTCCAATATTGATGAAAATTTAAAGAAGCCCAAGCAACCAAGTGGGCAGATTCAATACTAAAAATCCTAAAAAGTTGAAAGTCTGTAAACTTCACACATCGAAGCTGACCTGATGTGACTGGCTCTAACTATACTAATTGACGAAGGCATGTGCTGCACACTATCAAAAATCTAGTTTTGTATTCAAATATAAAACTGTAGTTTAAAATCATACTTGGAAGGTTAACTGTTATTTACATCTACAAAAGTCCAACAGTTCTGCTTTGTAACCTTATCTTTTTATCAACGTTATTTTACATTTGATATATTTTATCTTGATGTCATTTCCTACACTGCAACCAACAGTATCCTCAATCCCAATTCTTTTGAAGCAGTGGAAAGAAAAACATAGTGTAAAGAAAAAGTCTAAAAAGATTTGTAAACAGCAATAATAATTGTTATAACCTAAAATGCATGGAAAACCAGTTGTGGGCCTCAAAACAACAATGTCTGCTGCCATATAAATTTGGATTTCGCATTCAATACTTACAAGTAAGGATTCGGGTATGGGTGCTCAGTACAGTCTCCGTGGTATAGGGGAGACTTTGGAGAGGGGCCGAATAAATGTTCATCCATTTTCTAAAAATAATTATAATTTATAACTCTATGGGAATTTAAAATTTGTATGTAAAACAATTACTTTTTTGTTGTAATATTTCCAATATTCAGTTTTCATTCAAGTTACTATGGTATTGCCTGTTTTTTTCATAAAAATTCTTGTATTTATATGCAAGACAAAATAATTTCAAAACATTTAACCTATTGGAATTTACAGTGAATAATGCCACTGTGGCTCTGCTAGTGTAGAAAAGTTCTATAAACGTTGTTTGGCTCGTTGTAGTCATCAGGCCATACAACACTGACAGAACTTTTCTGTCACGAGACAGTTATAGTTTTAAGATTTTCCATAGAAGCCACATTCATATTTAAAGTACCAAAACCTTCACAGGACAGAATGAGTTCAAGCACAAAAGAAAGCAGTCCATCATCATGTTATTCATAAGATTAGTTATATTGCATTCTTAATGTATCAGTTTTATACTACGTCTCCTGTTACAGATCAATTGATCCTCTTTATAGATTATTTCATTTTATAGATTCTAACCTTATTTCTAAGTAGCCAAATGGTTGACCACTTTGGAAGTGAAAGTATCCGGTCATTGGTTGTTGATAAATGATCTATTTTTAAATACACTATTTTACATTTCAAATTCTTTATAAACTGAGTTTATATTATCTGCTTGTCAATTGAATCCTAAATGATCCAAGTCATTCTCCGACCAAAAAAATGTAACAACGATTCACTGTATAAAATATTTATTTGTTTCAAACAATATTGAACATTAATCCATTCCGGGAGGGGCAGGCTCCACATCTTCTGGTGGTTCCTCTTTTATGTCAATTGTCAAATCCGAGGGGGAACCCTGAAAGGAAATGTTGCAATTATCATCTTGTTTTACCAAAGCTTCACTAAGATTTAAATGTCAAGAGCTTGCCTAAAATAAATTCCAAGTTCAAACATCCCAAAAAAAATAAAGCATTTGTTAATAGTTTGTGCAAATTCCCAAACACTTCCTTCAAATACAATTTTTTAGTAATGGTTATAAAAAGCACAAATTTGTAAAGTCAAAGAATCTAATTTTAATCAAATTGTTTGAATAAACTAAAAATAATACTTCACATTTGCAGAGAAGATATCACAGTAATTAATTGAATAATCAAAATAAATCGTTGAATGATTTATTTCAGCCTTTAAATATTACAAAAAATAGTTTTCAATGATTGTGAGCAAATAATTTAAAAGTTAAGTCTTTAAACTGCAACACCACTGAAGCCTTTACTTAAACCTTGAAGGCAGCACCCAAGCGTGTGTAAATTTAACACTCATGTCTAGGCTGTTACTGTACTTAGTATTATATTGGCTGATGTAGTACATGTCCAATACTCACAGGCTCTTGTTTGATGTTGAACTCCTCAAACGAAGCAGGCACGGTTCCCATTAGAATATCCATCACAGGCTGTGGGATGTAGGCTCGCTGTAAAATAAAAAATGTGCGGTTATTATAAGGTCAAAAGTTTATTTTGTAGCATCTGCATCACAGCTGAAAGAGGCCAATATCTGTTTATGTTTGAACTGTACAGTAAAAGTGTATTTCAAAAGATGGGTCGCACTATCCTAAGGCTAGAGAGAACTGACCTAAAGTCAACTGTTCTCAGTAAAATCCTGAGATATTTTCAAACTAATGGTAATGGTGACATCGGCGCACGGACCATCATATTTTCACTCAGCTCATCAAGGCAGTTACAATGTTTAAAAAAGCCTGTTTATCCTAGATGCAAAAATCAACAATTTTTCCCCATCAAATTACAAATTCTCTATTGACAACACACCATCACTGAAAGGTTAAGTTTATGGTAGAACAGGCTAGAGAGTGTCTATCATATCAATTGCAGAAAAGAGGACTTTTGGAGGACCTTTGAAGGGCCCTAGAAAATTTTGGAGGACTTGGTGACATTTCTTAGCATGGTTTTATTTCTGAAAATATAACTGTAAATTAATAAAAAACAATGATCTAAAGTAATTTAGTCATAATCTAACTTGCCAATGACTCTCTCTCCAGATTTCTCGAAAATCTAATAGCGTTAACAACATGTAACAACCAAAATTTGTATTTCCCAGCGGTACATTTGTAACATCCCAAAATTCTGATAAAAATATTCTCCTATTCCTCGTTGTTGGCAGAAAAATTACTCTTGCCGATACTGGTCAAGAGTAAAAACTCCAGCCAAGGCTGGGAAGTTTTCTGGACTACGATTGCAAAGAAATGAAAGAAAACAATCAGCTGATTGAAGCAAACTGACATTTAATGCATGTTTATAGGTTACTCCAGAAGAATGAAGTGGCAGCAATGATACAGTAGAGCACCGATTATCCGAACGTCGGTCATCCGAACCGTCGGTTATCCGAACGCTGTAATAATTCATATTTTGAACATGATTCTCCAGCAATTCAAATTCGCGTGCCAAATTCGCATGTCAGGGCTGAAGCAAAAACAAATTTTTGACTTTTTCTCTAAATAAAAAGTATACAGTGTACTGTATCTATGTATGATAAATTGTTCTTTAAAAATTTATACCCATGTATTCTGATCAATTTCATAATAAAATTACATGAATAATCTTTGTTTAATCATTTTTTAGCTTTTTTACAAGTGAGAATTACGTTTTAAATAATTTTTTAATTTTGCCTTTTCATGTTTGATTATCCGAATATTCAGTTATCCGAACACCCCTTGTCCCAATTAGTTCGGATAATCGGCACTCTACTGTATCAATAGCAAATGTTTGTTTGATTGTTATATGTTGGATTTAAAGAAATGAGAATAAAGAGGTTTATAAAATGCAAGGAATAGGTTATGACTGAAAAATATGTTTTCATCATTCTGACACAGAAAAATCTGTTTTCTG
This sequence comes from Flexamia atlantica, assembly GCA_035578135.1. Taxonomy (NCBI): domain Eukaryota; kingdom Metazoa; phylum Arthropoda; class Insecta; order Hemiptera; family Cicadellidae; genus Flexamia; species Flexamia atlantica. Next base: position 64,674,520 of record JAQJVK010000003.1, on the reverse strand, counting down.
TTCCTTTTTGTTGGCTTGAAAGTTACTCATTGCCGATACCAATCCAGAAAAAAACTTTCCAGCCTAGGCCAGAAAGACTTCCAGAATACAATTACAGGAAACAGAAGTAAACAATCAGATGATTTGCAGCAAATCGATGTTTAATACATGTTTATAGGGTACTTTTTAGAGGAATACAGTTGCAGCTCAGGCAGCAGGAGCATATGTTTGTTTGTCTATTATGGTTGGGTTTGAAGAATTGATAAACCTAGAGGTTAACGCAAGGAATGTGTCATGATTAAAAATATGTTTTTTTTTCAGAGTAGTATGATGAAAAGTATCGTATGTTACACAGCTGATAAGTTTTACCGTACTCGCATGAATATCCCACACTTGCCTCCGGCTCGCACAAGAACTGCCATGATCATCTGGCAAAACAGTACTTTCCGGCCTGATTACATAATATACTATTTTCCTGAGTACTATTATGTGATGTGTCGTATGGCACACGCCTGGCAAGTTTTATCATAGTCGCATGAAAACCTTTTTTATATCCTGTTTCTTTTCTATACTTTTATACTCTTATTATTTATACTTTGATTACTGTGCTTTTTTATACTTTTATACTTTTCTTGAAATGGCGACATACCCAGGTGGGTATTTTAAGCCAAGCATGAATGACAGATGATTGATGGATGATTCTTGCGCGATCTTGTAGTTTTGTAATTGACTAATGCTGACATGTTCCTTAGACAGGGCTGTTAATTAATAGTTCAACAGCCAATGACAACTAAGGGACCAACATTTTAACATGGGATCCAAACCACAATTTTGCCTGGTTTACAAATTACGAACTGTATGAGGACGGTCCTATGAACGTAGTATTCAAAAGTGCAGATATTAATCCCAACTAAGGAACACCACGTCCACAAGCTATTGCTCATAACTATCCACAATGTGTGACCTCCAAGTAGCTGGATTACAGGACTCACCACTATCCCAGTCCTGCTCATCCCAGTAAAACAGTCTTACCGGCCTAGTAATGTAATATAAATGAAAGCTGGTCTGGTCGGACGCACCTGGGTGTCGGTGAAGCTGGCGACATGGTCGCGCAGCGGCGGCCGCAGGTCGGGCGACGAGTCCAGCACGTCTGCCAACTGCGCGGCCGGCAACTGCAGCAACACCTGGAAACTCTGCGGCTTGGTGCGTTGGCAGCACTTGATGAAGCCCTCCCACACCTTGCGCTGCTTCCACACCTGTCGCGGGCGAAAATAACAGTGATAAATCTAACATTAATAACATCAAATATCAAGTATCAGGAAACTGACATTAACGTCCTTCTTTAATGCCAGATAAAATATGGAAAACTACAATAAAGTCCTTTAGTTGTTTATTTATCTCACAAATGCACACCTAATGTTACCTAAAATAGTTAGTAAATAAGAGAGATATAGATTTTTCAATTTCATGATGTAATTTTTATGCTATAACTTTGTGCTCTAGCTTGTGTTAAAATTTTGGTATTTCTACTGTCTTTAAATTTACATTAGGGGCTTATATTATACCCATTTTTGACCCAAAATCCTTATATTAGGAGGAATTACCTCCTGAAAATTGGGGTAGGAGGACCTCAGATTTCCCCCCAACAACCTTGAACTTGATACCAGAGAAAGGAATGTTCCTCGCACGTTTGAGGAAAATCAGAGAACAATTGTGACCGCTAGAAAGCTGACACATATAAAATATACAATACACAAATATAAAGTTTTTATATGGTGTTTTTTTGCATCTAGAGGCCCCAAAACAAAAAAGTTATCACTGTTCCATACATCAGAGCCCTGTGGGTGATGCCAACAGCTCACTATACCATAGGAAATTCACTAAAACAAAGATCAAGCAAAACACAGCGAAACACTGACCTGTTTGAGTATGAGTCGCTGCAGTACGTTCATCACGAACCCGATGAGTCTCGGATAGAGGCTCAGCGCCTGAATCACCGTCCGCATCAGCAGCGTCGGCAGCGGCGTGATCTCCATCAGCTGCTGGATGACGATCGCGAGAATCTCCTGCGTGTACGCCTGCTTCTCGGCAAAACACAGCGACGTCGCTGCCAACAAGCGAGGGACCGTCACTGACAAGGTTTCTTTTTTATGTTGTAATCTAATGATTTTGAGATAAAAAATATTTGATCACCCATCTTCTTGAGGGGCATTATTATAATTATACATGAACAGGTTTTTGAGTTTGCCTGTGCAACTGTAACCTCTATTACTATACCTCGCTCAAACCGAAAATACGTAACCGTAGAAGCCTGAACAGCACATTACAACAGGTAGCAGTTGGTAAAAAATAAACTTATTTTTACTATAAAATCTGAAAAAAACAACCATACTTAAAAGTTTTCCGAGATGATATTTTCACCAAAAATAAAGTAATCCAACCTTTGATGACAGTCTTTAGCTCGCACTTGTTGGGGTCAATGACGTGAAGGGCCACCAGCAGATCTGTGGGGCTGATGGGAGACGAGTGTTCTGCGTGCGACCCGACCAGTCTGTTGAACACCTGCAAACACACCGAATAAGGATTCTAATCATTAGCGTTTAGTGGGCTAAGTTTGAAAGAATGGATCGGTTTCATCGGAGGTGGTCGGTATTTGAATTGTTTCGTACTTATGGACGATTAAAATTACAGCCATTCACTGTTTTCTTTAGGGCTATCCCCTGCAACTTCTGAGCATTTTGGAGGGCTTTGCCTTCAAAAGCTGTAAATCAAAAATACCAAAAATACTAAATCAAAACAAGAGGTTAAGTGAATTCGTCAAAACTATAAACAAATAGACATTTTGTCTCATATTTCTTTATCGAGTTTTTACTGTGGCTTTAACTGTTTCCTTTTTTGATCCAGAAAATACTAACTTAAAATAAAACTTATAGGTTTTTACTTATTTTTTTACAAAAATATAAGCTTAAAATGAAACTGTTATGATCTTAAAATACCGTAAAATGTTTTTAATTTACATTATTTTTCATTTCCAGATTGTTTTATGGCTTTTGGTAGGTTATTAATACATTTGACAACATAGCTAAAGGAATGGTTTTGATTGATTTGTTCACTTTTGGGACCCTTAACTTTTCTCCTAATACTTTCGATTTCACAGTTTATGATGATTAACTAATAACAATGATAACAGACAAATCAATAATCATTGCATTGTGTACATGCAAAAATTGCCAACTTTTAATGATAATTAAAATTTGTTTATGGTTAATAAAAGAACCCATGTACTCACCTCTTTTACGACAATTGGGTTCAGCTTGATTAGTTTCGGAAGAGCAGCGATGATCTCTTGTTTCGGAAGGCCATTCAAAACGGGAATGAGGAACCTTACATCAGACACTCTGGACTGGTACAGTTCCCTCACTCTGGCCACCAACTCAGCACTTGGGGGAGCTGAGACAAAGAAATACATTGTGTGAGACGTTCATTATGAAATAAACTGTGTATGTTTTAGAGGATGGACCTTAGAGAAACGTATGAAACACTCTGCAGTTATCTAAAAGCTGCAGTGTTAAGATCTGATGTTTATATGTCGATCCACCTACCAACATAATTTAATGAATGGTAATAAATTGTATTTGTACTGCGAATGAGTTTTAAAGTGAATTGTCATTGTTGTAATTGGCTATACTATTCTGAGAAAAACATTGAAAAGGTGAAAAACAGAATATATATATATTTTTTAAAGAGGGTGGCGGCCTCTTTTTACCTTGCATTTGCCCCCCCCCCCCCCCCACATGGGCCTCAGGCCTGTGCGTGGAAGTTATCAAGCAAACCCAAGGAGTGAGCCGGTACAGTACAAGGATGAACAGCACTGTTAAAAGTATGCGACATCATCGGGACTGGATCCTGCAACGCTGCCACCACAGAACCGAGGCCAAGCGCGCTACCAACTGCGCCACCGACTCACTAATAAACTAAGCACTATACTCACTACAATTTAAGTTTTACTGATATAACTGTGAAAATGTACAAAATCGTTTTGAAAAATTCTAACAAAATAATTGTTTCCAAGGTATTGATGATGAAATGAAATAAGGTGACTGAAGACTTAATGTGTTTGTGTATTTTTTACTTAAAATAATGAACATGATCAAATTCAACATCACTTTATGCCTGAATCAAAAGCAATCCTTAAATATTTATATAATGTAATCTTGTTAATTTTGTTACAAAAACAAACATTATTGGAGTGATTTCAGCAGACTCGAATGTAAATCATTAATTTAAAAATCAGATGTTATATTCATTGTAATCAGCATGACTTTACTGTTTAGAATGTTAAGAGATCGGGTCACCAAAAGTGACAACAGCAAATCCATCAACAGGTTAATGGTAATTCAGAATAATATGCATTTGCCGTCACGTGTATTTCAATTAGAGATAGATCAAAAATATAAATGGGCACATTTTATTATTATTTTTAATTTTTTTTTAATTGAAGAGGTATAATTTTTAACCCTAGAGAGCTCGCGCGGGGTAAATTTTCTCCAGGCACGTTTTTAACACAAGAAAAAGTATGCAAAGACGCACCCAAGTGCTTTCTCCCCCTCAGTACCTTCCAGTCGACTCATCTAGTGGCTGACCTGTAAGTCTAGGTTGATGTAACGGCAAATCTCGTGTTACGTCTACGCTGTACTGAAATTGTAACATTACCAAGAGACCTAAAAACGTGCATAAAGCTGGCTTTAGGAATACCACATCGAGAACCAATGCAACAACTAACTCGGAAAAAATGCCAGATGTGATTTCTGACCAAGAAATTTAGAAATTTGGACCGAAAAACTACCAAGTGCTATGCTAATTGCGGTAAAAGCGTCTCTAAGGACCATACAGTAGAAACTTGTGTTGACTGTTTAAGTGTGAACAGTATGCTTTTCTGTTAAGACTTTCTACATGATGGAGTGTATATAAGTTAAATATAGTTGACAATAAAGTCTGTAATATGTTTCAAATTAATTGCTTGTTGTTTCATTAAAGAAATACAATAAAACATAATAAGGTAAATATTTACCCCACGCGAGCTCTCACGTTACGGCGGTATGCGCGAGCTCTCTAGGGTTAATTGTAGTATAGTGCTTGGGTCTTGTACTCAATTCCCCACCGACAGGCTTAGGCCCATGTAAGAGTCCATGTTAAGCTTTCAATTTTTTTTCTCCTGCTTTTATTAAATAAACTGATTTTTCATTTCACTTCAGTAATTCAACGTCCTTCATTGGTTAATAATAATTAATGATGAGCTGTTATTGGCTAATCTGCTACTTGATAACTGTTATTTGAAAGTAACTATTAATAATATACATCAGTTTAGTGGTATATTTTTCCACAGTTATTGATAAAAAATGCAAGCAAGCATTTCACAGCAATTTTTTTCTGCTCGATGATGCAAACTAGAGCTCAAAATTACTTAGAAAAGAGAAAGAAAAAATTATGCTCATTGATTTTGACCACAGTTAAATTTTTTTTTACCAATTTAATATAAACTTTTCCGCTATTAACTTCATCACTGAAAATTCATTATCCTGACAATACTAATCATCTTTGAATTGGATTATTGTGCAATTAAAATATACAGGTGGCTTGTAGGGGCAAAAGCCCCTAAAAATATCACACAAATGCTGAATATGTAATTTAAGATATTTAACAATCGATCACATCTATTAAACGTTTGATGTACAATGTTAAAGCTATTTTGACATTTTTGCTACATTTCAAACTTTTTACTTTTAATAATTTTTAATTTTAAGAAAGGGCATTGCTTCAGTATAGTAAAGAGCTGAATTTTCGGAACAGTGGCAGTATCTGTCGACCTCAAAATAAACCCAGTTCACTTAGTTTATAATTGAACATTTAAACATATAAACATGGTTCGAAGAACTTCTAAAGGCTGTAGCACTGTAGCACTTAATTTATGTTCCCTGGAAAGTCTTGAGATTTAACACAATAATGTAAACATATTGTTTGTCTTGTGACGTCATCAAGAGTTCGTCATCAAGCTCATATTTAGGCTCCAGATTCTAGGAGGTGTTACTCCAGCTGGTTCAAACGTATTATAAAGCGTACTTATTATGGAAACCTCCGATTGAAGGTATTTTTTCAACCCAACAGGCAAATAGGTAAGGATGAAATCAGAAAATGGTCTCATTGACGCTTCCACGATCCACGTTGGAGCCTCTGGCTCCAGTCCATTCGGGAGTTAGGTTAGGAGACCACCAGCTTAGTAAATTGTTAATATTCACGATTTTCCCCTCACTCGTTTTTGTGGTTGCTCGTGAGTAAATACTGCTTCATGTTGGTAGAATCAAGATTACATCTACTTCTATTGGCCAAATTTTAAGTTGAAGTTGCCCTCAATCACTGTTACTGCAGCACACTCTTGCCGGTCAAAAGTGAGACCATTTCTGACCGCACATAAATCTTTCAGAGCTATGGGCCTTAAAAATGCTAAGTCTTCCCTATACTACCTATATTCTGCGCCTACCGATTGTGTTAATATTACAGATCACTTGGCTTTAAATCAGCATTAACTACAACTAATGTAAACAAAACAGACATAAGAAATTCCATGTATGTTTTTGAAATGGTATGTAAAAAACCTAAAAAAAACTTAAAAGTGGAAAACGGTTATTTCTTATAGTACTTTCGACCTACATATTTAAAGCTGGATTTACAATCAACCATTTTTTATCAACATCTATCATGTGGTTTTAAATCAAGTATCAGCAACACATGTTTTAATGTAAACAAAGCAGACGTTTTTAAATCCCAATGCTTTTTAAATGGCAGATATTTTACGTTATTTCTCATCTTCTGGTAAATTTTAAGCATTTTCAGTATTTTTCCCGCCATCACAGAATAGAGACCTTTAATTTGAGCCCTCTCCCATCTTTCTACGACTAACCAGACGCCCACAATTTTGACGCAAAGAATCGCCTTACGAAATTAAATATATGATGCTTATAGTAAAAATAGCTGTTGATATATAACAGCTTATGTAATAGGTAACAGTTACTGTCAAGACAGTTATCATAAAAAAACGGTTTAGCTCATCATTCCACCGCTGCCACTCACTCTTGTCGGTCAGTATGTGTATGATCCTGGTGACCAGAGTCTCGGCTCCCTTGGGGCACTCCTCGACCAGTCGCAGCAGCTGGGGCGAGTGCATCCCCATCTGCCTCACCGGCTGCTCCACCAGCCGCAGTATCGTCCGCTTCACGTCGGCCCCCGTCTGCACGTAGGTGGCCGCCAGTCTGAAAATCAAAAGTTATCTTTATCGTCACACAAACATTTTGTTTTTAATTTTTGGCAAAGCCAGACAAAACGGGTGTCACTGACAAGTACAAACATGTATCCTACTTCCTACTAATATTATAAATGTGAAAGTATGGATGTTTGTGTGAATATCTGTCTTTCAACCACGTGAAAAATACTGGACCAACTGAGCTGAAATTTTGCAGGAATAGAGCCACTATATCAGAAAAGGGCACGGGCCTATTTACTTCCTTAAAATCCCCTCGGGCTACGCCCCGTGAACGTCCTTAGCTTCAATTTTGATACTGAATTGTAAACAGCTGTGAATACTAAAATTTGACAGTAAGATCAGCTGTAATTTTTATCGTGAGCGAAGCCACGGGCAACTGCTAGTATATAATAAGTCCTAAATTTTAATTAAGGATACAAATTAGAAATAGTTAAAATTAATCTTTAAAACTTATTTACACAAAAATTATGCCAATTTAAAAGTTATTTCAGTACTTTTTTTGTAGTTTAAAAAGTTAATTAACATCAGAAGTTATGTTCCTCCTAAGTTCTATTGGTACTATTATTTCAACCACGATCGATAAATAATTGGTTTCCATTCAAAAAATTGATTACAAATAGGTCTGATAAAAGCTGATTGACTGGTGATAGTGGGTTTAAAAGGTTGAGGGATTGAGAGAGAATGGTCAAGTACTGGTGTTTATTGGGGTGTATGGAATATCCCCCACATAGATGGGGGTCTGGGGTTCTTCCTCGGGAAGGTTTTTAATTTAAAAAAATACAAGATTTTAAGGCATTGTATAAGCATTTTGTAAACAAATCATCACCTACTATTCAGTCAATAAAAAGTCCACATTAAATATTGTATCATATATATTTTGTTTTTACCTTAATCGACCATAAGTAATAAATTATCAGTATGAAAGATGTTACATACTTTACTGCTACAGCTAGGCCAATAGTACAACTATTAGGTCCAAAGAACGGCGGTTAGGTTATGTTAGGTCAGGATAGGTTAGCTTTGGTCAGATTAGTCAGGTTAGATTAGGATAAGTAAGGTTAGGTTATATTAGGTCAGGATAGGTCAGATGTCACACAAGGTCTGTATGGAAGAAGAGAAGATAAGAATAACAGTGCTTATGTCAGGTTATCTGAGTCAAAAATGTAAACAAATCATGATGTCTTTTATTGACCAAAAACCTATAACCTTCACCTGAGATCGTGATGTCTTTTATAGTCTGGAAAACTATGACCACTTGGTTCCACAGGCCTTATAGGATTTAGACAACCTGACAGTACAGTGTTATTATAATTATTATCTTCTTATCTACAGACCTTGACGTACTCTAGGTAACCACTCACTCATGTATGAGCTCTTGCTTGACAGGCAGCAGGGTGAGGGAGAGGCAGAGTTAAGCTAGGTTAGGTACGGTTAGGTTATGTTCAGTTATGTTAGGTCAGGATAGGTTAAGTTAGATTAGACAACTCATTCGTATGAGCTCCTGCTTGACGGGCAGCAGGGTGAGGTAGAGGCAGGGCGAGTTAAGCTGGGTTAGGTCGGGTTACGTTAGGTTAGGTTATGTTAGGTCACGATAGGTTAAGTTAGGTTAGACAACTCATTCGTATGAGCTCCTGCTTGACGGGCAGCAGGGTGAGGTAGAGGCAGGGCGAGTTAAGCTGGGTTAGGTCGGGTTACGTTAGGTTAAGTTATGTTGGGTCAGGATAGGTTAAGTTAGGTTAGACAACTCATTCATATGAGCTCCTGATTGACGGGCAGCAGTGTGAAGGAAAGGCCGAGTTTAGCTGGGATAGGTCGAGTTATGTTAGGTTAGGTTATGTTAGGTCAGGATAGGTTAAGTTAGGTTAGACAACTCATTCATATGAGCTCCTGCTTGACGGGCAGCAGTGTGAAGGAAAGGCAGAGTTTAGCCATTTGTCATTTTTAATCCAACTATTATGAAAATTTGTAGTAATAAAGTGCCAACTCTAAAACAACAACTCTAAAAAAACAAAAAAAAATTAAAAAGATTACTTTATTAAAATTGTATTATTTATATTAGAGATAGTTTAAGTTAGCTATGTTATTTTCTTGACGCTATTCTATGTATTGTAAATACTGTCTGCATGAATAAAGATTATTTGAATTGAATTGAATTGAGTGTGCTGAATCCAGGAAAAAATTAATCATAACAACCTTTCCACATTTAGGACATTGAAAATTTTTTAAAAAATTTTTATGATATTTTTAGTCCGATGACAATATTTTGATTCGGATTTTTGCGGACACTGATTAGTAAAAAACAAGTTTCACGACGTTTCGAGATCTCGAATCTGATCCCGTCTTTAGGTGGAAGAAAACCTAGAACATAACAAAATTAGTAACACATAGCCAGGAAAACCTGGACAAAAACACAGCTAAAACAGAGAACTGTAAAAGCTGTGTTTTTGTCGAGGTTTTCCTGGCTATGTGTTACTAATCTTGTTATGTTCTAGGTTTTCTTCCACCCGAAGACGGGATCAGATTCCAGATCCCGAAACGTCGTGAAACTTGTTTTTTACTAATCAGTGATGGCAAATGTCCGCAAAAATCCAAATCAAAACATAAAATCACCATCACCAACAATGAATTTCAAACCGATAATAATGTTTTATAAAAAAATTAATATCTCCTAAAGGCACAATGATAATCAAGTAAACTTTTTTTAAACTTATCTACATTATATTTCCAAACAACTCCATGCTACACACGAATCATAGACTCCGCGGACCCGGCGTCTCACTCGTCCTTGAAGCCCGACCCACCTGGACCACCCCCAGAGCCAGGCCATGTGACTGGGAACTCTGCTCTAAAACCCCCATCATCTGTTCCGGGCACTCTCCTGATTGGGGACTCTACTCTTAGGGCCGCTGCCAGCATTATTAAAGACAATTATAAGATTGATGTTAAAACCAAAGCCGTACCCGGATCTGTAATCCAAGACCTCAGCGCCTATCTCAGGGAAAAAAATGAGATACCTCAAAAAATTATAATAAACTTAGGATCGAATAATGTAATTTATGCCTCGACACCCAACCATACTATGAGACCATACTGGCTAACCCTGGAAGCAGCACAAAAAAAATTCCCCGATAGCGAATGGTTCATCAACGGTATTATGTTTAGAAGGGATGTTAGAGACAAACTCATCATAGAAACAAACGAGGCAGTGAAATTCATGTGCGATCAACTCAAACTAACATTTATAGATACAATCAACGCATGTCAAGACGACTGCTACCGACCAGATGGCATTCATCCCAACCGTAAAGGAGCAACGATCCTATCAAACATCATAATTGAAAAAGCCAAACTGCCGGTGCCAGAGGAGTCGATGGACCAACCAAGACTGATAAAAAGCCCGAAATCAAACAAAAATATGAATCCCGGGAAACATGAAATATCCGGAAATACTAGGGAGCTAGGAGTACACAAACTGGAAAATTATAAGGAACAAAAATACCATCTAAATAAGGATTCCCAGACTCATGACTCAAGGAAACCAAATGACGAAATCCAACAGATATCTCAGGTCAATGCCGAAAGTAAACCCACTCCCGTAAATGAAAGTGTTTCTCTCAAAATCATAGAGTCCCGCCTCTCTGAAGAAAATCTAGATATAAATTTATCATCCTATGAAGAAAATAAGGATATAAACTCAACAACTCATGAAGGACAACTAACAGTAACAAAAAACCAAACAGATCAAACCTTAACCAAAAAACCTTAGACTCTAATGATCGCCAAAACAAGCTAAAAATTTTCCATCTCAACATACAACGAGGATTAGCGAATAAATTAAATAAACTAGAAATAGAGCTATCAAACCTAAACTCAGACATCGTAATCATCTCCGAGCATGGCCTAAAGTCGGAACAAATAAATACCCTCAACCTTACAGGATACAACTTAATAAGTGAATTTTCCAGAACAAACCACATGTGGGGTGGAATTGCCATATTTGCAAAACAACAACTAAGTACTAAATGCAACAAAATAAACACAAGTCCCTTCTGTGAGGAACTTACCTCTGAAATTGTCGCAATAGAAATTCCTAAACTTCGACTTACAATCATTGGAGCCTATAGATCTCCCCAATCGTATGCTGAGGACTTTCTCGAATATCTCGACTCATTATTGGCTACATACTCTAAGAGGAACAAAGATATTGTTTTCCTAGGCGACATAAACATAAACCTTCTTGCAGTCGACAAACCAGACACCAAAAACTTAAAACTCTTTATAAAAGAACATAATCTGGATGCAGGAGATATCCCATGCACAAGAATAACCCCTACTACAATTAGTAGTATAGACATCTGCCTTACAAACATTGGATTTCAGAATGTTTCTTTACAAACCAAAAAAGTACCCATATCGGACCATCTCGGAGTCTGCTGCACCATAAAAAACAAATCTACACTAACAAATAAACCCCTAAAGAAACAAATTCGGCCCATCACCAAAAATAAATTGGACCTATTAAAACATAGCCTAAAGACTCAAAACTGGAATGAAATATTTAACACCCACCCAGTAAATGAAAAATATAACAATCTAATAGGAACTCTTACCTACGAAATAAATAGTACTATGCCTAAGATTAACATTAGCCTAAGAAATAAACCAAATCACATTTTTTGGGATGATAAAACTACCAATCTAAGAAAACTACTAAATGTGGCTCATGACAAATATATTCTCACCGGCAATGACAAAGACAAAAAAACCTACTCTGATCTAAAAAAAATATACGATATTACTGTAAAAGATAATAAAAGACAACACACCATGAAAAACATCGCAGAAGCCCCAAACAGAAACAAGGCAATCTGGCATACAATAAACAAGGAGCGGAAAAACGTCAACGAAGCAACAAGCAACATAACCCTGGATATAGATGGTCTCCAGATAACAAACCCCAGACAGATATGCAATAACTTCAACTCCTTCTTTATCAACATAGGAAATAACACTAACTCCACAAACAAACCTCATCAAAGTATTGAACCTCCAAACTCATACAAATTCACAACTTCAACTCTCTCAAGATTCGAAACCATCACCCCATATGAAACACAACAGCTCTTCAAACTCCTTCCACCGAAAAATTCTTCAGGCCTAGATGAAATACCCAACAAAATTATCAAACATTGTCAAGACGAACTCATCCTACCAATCACCGACATCATAAACGCATCCATATCCCAAGCGGAAGTTCCCCAAGCAATGAAGCAAGCCTTAGTTTACCCAAAATACAAAAAGGGAGATAAAAACAAAATAGAAAATTACCGACCTATCTCGATTCTACCAGCCATTTCTAAATACCTCGAAAAAGTAATCAACACTCAGCTTATCTCATACTTAGAAAATAACAAACTGCTCAGCGAAAATCAACATGGATTCCGAGAGGGTAAATCTATCAACACAGCACTGGCCCAACTTTGTAACTCCATCACCAAGATCTGGGAAGATAAAAAACCAGCTAACGGAATTTTCATCGATCTTCAAAAAGCTTTCGATAGCCTCGACCACAACATTTTACTACAGAAAATTGAAGCACTAGGCATCACAGATCAAGCTCTAACTTGGATAAAAAGCTACTTAACCAATCGAAAACAACTAGTTGAAATAGACCATCAAACAGGAAACCTCATCACTAAAGTCAGATCTAAATTACAGACAATAACCAAAGGAATCCCACAAGGCTCGATCCTTGGTCCACTCTTTTTCCTGATATATATCGATTCTTTCCCATCTCAACTTCCAATAGACACCACATGCATCATGTTCGCTGACGATACTACTCTGATTACACCTGACCTCAAAACACAAAACCAAATAGAAAACACAATAGAAATAGCCAGCAGCATATGTCAAAACCTCAATCTCACCATCAACAAATCAAAAACAATCAAAATGAAATTTACAACAAAAAATAGAACTGAAGACACACCTACAAACTCAGACCAAGAACAAACAACAGCCAATTCTACCAAATTTCTGGGCATCACCTTGGACGAAAACTTAAACTGGAATGCACACCTTGAATCACTCCGGAAAAAACTCTCTTCAGCTCTTTTCGCACTCCGAAGAATAAGAGAAATAACCAACACCGACATCACCAAAATGGCCTACCATGCGATTTTCGCATCTCACCTCAAATTTGGAATCATTGCTTGGGGCAGTGCAAATGAAAACCAGCTTCATAAAATCCTGACTTTACAGAAGAAAGCAATTAGAACAATCGAAAAATCTCACCGACTGGAACACTGCAAACCACTTTTTACCAAACACCGTATCCTCACTCTCACCTCTCAATATATCCTAGACTCAGTAAATTTCATTAAACAAAACCCCCCAGAAATTAGACAGGAATGCCACAAATACAATATCAGATCAGGTTCTAACCTAAACACGCAGCAGCATAGATTAAATAAAACAAGTAAAACACCTACAATTATGGGAACAAAACTTTTCAACATACTTCCAGAAACCCTAAAATCAATAAATGACTATAAAAAATTCTCTGTGCAACTTAAAAACTATCTCCTAGATAGGCCCTATTACAACTTAAAAGAATTCTATGAAGATCATAACCACTATATAGGACTTTTATAAAATAGGCCTAATCATAAATAAATGGCTCACAACCCCCCCCCCCCCCCCAATCACAAGAATTGACGATTCTCCAGTCTCCACGACTGTGTAGAAGAGGATGTATGTAAGATGTATGTAAGATGTAAGATGCAAACAGATGCAGCAACAAAACACATGGCTTTTTGCATGCTTTGCAAATTTTTTTTAATTTCAAAATAAACTTTTTTGAATTTTTTTAAATGGAAAAATTTTGAAAGTTAAAATTAAGTTTAACTTAAGTTTAATTGAAGTTTTTTAATTTTGGTTTGCACCATTAAATTCAGCCTGAAAAACAAACGTTTTAATACTTTGAATCTTTGTTCTATGTCTACTGGTTGCTGAGATATTGAATGTTGTTAATACGGTATACGTTGTCCAATGTTGACCTCATGGAAAATAAATAAAACTCAATATCTTGCTTATTTTTCAACTTATCATAATAAAATTTGGTATATAGCATCTCCTATTTCACTTTTCTTTGCTGATGGCTAAAACATAAACGTTTTCCATTCCTATGTCAGCAATCCTGCAAACTCATGGAAGCGGAGTGGCCTGACATAACTTAAAGTAGCCACGATTAAGCGATTTTGCTGCCATGGGAGAACAACAAATGGTTTATTTTCAATGAATATTCAACAAATATCAACCAGGAGAACCCACATACCAAATACATCATAATTGTTTGAATTTTAACATTATATGTTATGAACTAAAAACTTATTGATTATATTTATATACTTATTATGCTTGATATTACAAATTTTAACCAAGGACCATGACAATTTTAACATTTAAACATCATTTACTAAATACTCTTTTAAGGTTTGATTTATAGATTTTAACAAAACTTAATACAGTCCTTTATATGATAAAGATTCATTAATATTTGTCAAAAACATTCCCATAATAACTAACTAATATATTTAGAATTATGTTAAAATTTCACTGTATTATCTTTACAGAAAATTTATTAAATATTTTAACTTGAAATATTTTAACTTGTTTATTTATACTTAAAATACCATATTATACTTAAATTATATACTTGAATTTTATTTATTAAATCTGTAAAATAAAGTTGATTCATAGTTCAATAAACATAAATATAAAAGAAATTTGACAAGTTGGCAGTTGGTTTTAGTTGGTAGTTTGACATTTACGAACTAAAATTATATTTTATTTTTGTTTGATTATTAAAACATAAGGAGAATTCAAACCTAAGGTTAAAATTTACAAGAGTTATCAATAACCCACTATTTTTTTAATTTTATACAAATTATATTCGAAAATAAAATAATTTATTACATACCTTAAGAGGTAGAGGCAGTATATATTATAGCGGAGACCGCCCGGATGAATGTCTTCCACCGTTTAATGAGCCGCAGGGCGTTTCTCAAAAAGAAATGTGGATCACAACACTGACAAAAGGTAATGTTACTCCCCGACCGTTCTTTTATTCTAATAACTACCTGCCCACCTCTTCGAATATGTGTTCGAACCACCAACATAATATGGCCGAGTTCTCCAACTCAATGCCACTGGTCAAAGATGATAGTTGTCGGAGGCCTCATCATGGAATAATACAAAGGACTCGCACAGAGCATTGATAAGAAATGAGGTCATCCACTATCTCTTTATTATCTATTCCTGCATCCTTTTTAGTCAGCTAAAGTGAATCATTCAACATGTTGATTGTGTTTTAATCATAAAAATATAAATTTGATACAATATAACAATAAGATAGGGGAACACAATTTTATATACTTTTTTATTTTTTTTTTAACTATACATAGTCAACAGAGATTGATAATCCAATCCACTATAAAGTTATTGGCTTAAATATATCACTCATAAACATTAAACTAAAATCATCCACTGATTCAACCTAATAAGCCAAAAGACAAATTATATTTATTTACCTACTATCAAGATAAACCAAACTAGTTTGATTTTAACATATACATAACCTTTTTACACTCATTTTTCCAAATTTATTTTAAAAACGACTTTGTAAAATAGGCTTTGGTTTCATGTTGATTATGTATGGAGTTTCGCAGCTTAAAATACCTTCAATGAGGAAGTGTGTGAAAATTTTTTTAGACTAATTCTTGGTGCCATGGCACTGGAAAAAATTGCCAGTAATTGAACTTTTCATTGGGGCAACCTTATAAAAATAACTTATTAAAACTTTAGACTTGAAACTTCAAGATGGGTAAGAAATTCCTCAGAGAATTTGAAAAGTTTATTTACTTCATCTGTTTTAAAAGTGTCTATGTTCACGTTCTACACTTAATTCACATGGATCTTCATTGCTTGGCGCATCTTCGTATCCTTGTTTTCGAGTTTTCTTTTCAAAAATATTGAATCATTATGTTAATTCTACATAACATCTACCTTTCTACATTTTTAACATCTATCTTTCTTGTTTTGATTTTTGTTAGGTCTTAGCAGCAAACGGTAAGAAGATGGACAAACCACTGAACTTCTAATGAAATAATCTCTAAATAACATTTATAAAATAGCCATTCACCGTTAAAAGAAATTATTCAATGTTCATAATGGCCAAGGAATTAAATTTTTAAATTGACCCGCTTTCTTGTTTCGCATCTTGTATTTACATAATTGTAGGGGTGTGCGAATAGTGATTTTTGTACTCGAGCCGAGCCGAGCCGAGCTTTTTCAAAAGTTTTCGAGCTCGAGCTTTTTCGAGCCGAGCTTTTTAACAATCACCAAATTATTAAAAGAAATTATGAAGCTTGATTTTAATTTTCAAAGATACAATAGATTAATGTTTGCATACCTTAAGTGACCGCCAGCTCAAAAATTGAAAGCTTATCCACAAAACAAGTGAATTATCTGATAGGTTCATCAGTATTTTGTTACATAAAATTAATCAAACTGGCTCAACAAATAATTTATGAAGAAAAATACCAAATTTAAAATCTACATTTATCTACATTATATTTAAGTAATAACCAATCCCAAAATACTTTACTTTAAAATAAATAGTTAAAATTACATAATTAGACTAGTTACATATAGGTGCTACAAAATTTAATTCCCGGAGTAGAAAGAAGTAGTTGAAAGGTTTTAAAATAGTTATTTCTAGTAAAAAAATCACACATTTACACTTAGTCAAACACAAGATTGATTTTTTTTTGTCTTCACTAAGTAAAGATGATAAAAAATTATATTGCAGTCCCAATTGTGGCATAATATTCATGGCTAAACTTATTATTTCAGAATATAATATATGAATGAAATAATATTTAATAACAACAATAATTTATTGAAATCCTAAAATTAGTTGCATTTCTATACTTTTGTGAAGAAAATAATGTACAATTAAGGAAAAGAAAGATCATAAATAAATAAGGACGGAATAGAGAGAAAGAAAGAAACAGCTACCTCTCTCTCTTTCCTTATCAGTGGCCAGGGAGAGGGGGGGGGGGTGGAGGTTGTTTACTTCAAGCCCCTTCCCTGTTTTTTGCTCTTGTCTGATTCAGTGCGTGAGTTAATTAGGAGATAAGGAATCCTTACAGTACTACAAAATGCAAAAATACAAACTACTTGTCATACAACTATAAATGACGGCTCATATTTTTTGTCTTATTTTTATAAATCAAATGAGACCAAAATGGAACTTGTACGATATACCGTTTAAGAGATAAGCCTTGATAAAACAATATACTTAAATGCTGTATTTCAGTTCCCCAAGGTCAACTAAATATAGCTCTGAGTTCCCCAAGGTCAACTAAATATAGCTCTGATTTCCGTCTAAATGGAGATAATATTTCTTGTTACCTGTCAATGTCCTTTCCTTATCACTAGGGAATGTTTTTTGCTTGTTTATCGTGGGAGGGAAACGCTCTTCTGGTTTAACGTGTCCAAAAATAGATTGCAATAATTATCTTTCCGATAAGAACTTTCTTATCAAAAGCTCGGCTCGAGTGTCGAGCTTTTTAGAAAAAAGTCGAGCCGAGCCGAATACTGAAAAGCTCGACCTAAAAGCTCGACCGGTCGAATACTCGCACACCCCTACATAATTGGTAAATTTCTACCGAAGCATATAACAAATGTCTTCATTAAATAGGCATATAGTTATTTGTGACGTGTGTGAGACCCCGCCTGTTCCCGACAGCGCCTGGAGAAACACACCCGACCACAACTTTGGGAGCATAGCTTTACTCTCTCTCAAATAATTAACACTTCAAGGTTGGCTTCCTCAATAAAGACATGACACATTGGAGTATAGACAAGTCTCTCTTTATTTCTAATTCTCTTGAATCCCCAAATAATCTAATGTCCTATAATCTCTTAATTTGCTGGGTGACTAATTCCAACTTCTAGTTTTTTATAGGACTAGCAAACAAATTTGTCCCACTAAAAATCCCTCCCAACTTAGCCAATGGTCTGTCCTGCCATCTTGGCCGTCATGACACTTCCGGTCGCCATTTTGGCTGTCATGACACTTCCGGGCCCCATTCGCTGCGAAGTCTACTTATGCCTGTCTTTTAAATATCCGATTCGGTCATATCGAACTTCTTTGAAATCTCGAGTCAAATCGAATACCATACTATACAATTCGAAAAAGTTTGAAGTTCGAAAATTCGCACACCCCTACCTGATTATCATTGTGCCTTAAGGAGATATTAATTTTTTTGTAAAACACTGTCATCGAATTAAAATTATCATCAAGATTTAAAAAAATGTTTTTTCCTAAATATAGAAAGATATTTTATTTATTTTTTCCTGGATTTGGCACACTTTACTTAATATTACTACAAATTTTCATAATAATTGGATTGAAAATGGCAAAGATACAAATTTTTTTCTTAAGCTATGCAAGTTTATCTTTGAGCTCGGGAACAACAGAAACAACAGATTTTTACAAATTTCAAATGTCTGTAAGAAAAAAACCGTTTGAGATAAGAAGCTAAAATTTGGTATTCTTCATAGACATGTGAAAAGATCAAAATCACCAAGTTTCATCAAATTCTGAGATGGTGGGTTACAAATCCTTTTTTTCTGGATGATTTGACTTGGAATGACCCATCACAACTCACTCGTGTAGAGCTCCTGCTTGATGGGCAGCAGGGTGAGGTAGAGGTAGAGTTATGTTAGGTTAGATCAAGTTAGGTTAGCTGCGGTTAGGATAGGTTGGCTAAAGTTTGGTTAGGTTTGGCTAGGATAGGTCATGTTAGGATAGGTCAAGTTAGGTTAGCTTAAGTTTGGTTAGTTTAGGTTAGGTTAGCTAAAGTTTGGTTAGGTTAGGCCAGGATAGGTTAAGTTAGGTTAGGCCAAGTTAGGTTAGCTAAAGTTTGGTTAGGTTAGGCCAGGATAGGTTAAGTTAGGTTAGGTCAAGTTAGGTTTAAAGTTTGGTTAGGTTAGGCCAGGATAGGTTAAGTTAGGTTAGGTCAAGTTAGGTTAGCTAAAGTTTGGTTAGGTTAGGCCAGGATAGGTTTGGTTAGGTTAGGCCAGGATAGGTTTGGTTAGGTTAGGCCAGGATAGGTTAAGTTAGGTTAGGTCAGATTAGGTTAGCTAAAGTTTGGTTAGGTTAGGCCAGGATAGGTTAAGTTAGGTTAGGTCAGATTAGGTTAGCTAAAGTTTGGTTAGGTTAGGCCAGGATAGGTTAAGTTAAGTTACAAGTTAGGTTAGACAACGCACTCGTGTATGAGCTCCTGCTTGACCGGCAGCAGGGTGAGGTAGAGGTAGAGACAGGCGCGGATGGCCTCGTCCGTCCAGGTGTCGGCTCGCTCCGGCCGCCCCTTGTCCGGCCCGAACAGCACCTCGGGCGGCTTGGGCAGCCGCAGGAACGTCAGGTACAGCACCGCGTACTCCTCCACGATCGACTGCAGGTCCGCGCGCTCGTACAGCGACACCACGCAGTTGATCGCCGTCTCCCGCACCTTCGGCCAGGAAACAAAGTGTACCTCTGAGAATGGATACTAAATATTGCAGTGAAAACAATAGAAAACTAAACTATGATTTGAGTCATGTTAAGTGCAGATTAATAACACACCAACAAAGGCGGTTGTCTTGTTGTCCGTGTGAATTAACAATTTTTACATCACACAGATAAGGCCTGTAAAAATGTATAAAATCTTACACAAATGACTTCAGGCACGTCGACTTTACATCAGACAAACCGAATCCTGATCCAACAGACTACCTTATGATAGTTAATTAAAACCAACCATTAACCCTTTGACGTCCAAGTTTTTTTTTATTTCTCAAGTTTTAGTTGAAATATTTTTATTTTGTGTTATATTTTGAACATGTCCTTTTTGATTGTCCACATTTATTAACAATAAGCTGAATTAATTAATAAAAAATAAAAAAAACGTGTCCTCCTCCTCTATACAAGGGTAAAAAGAAGCAAAACAGGTGTCCACTGCAATCCCTATTAAACCTACAATTGCCGTCAACTTCCACCCAAGCCCGTCTCCGTTTATTTTAGGTGGGCCTTCCCACCAACTAAGCCACACAATTGCAAGCCTATTAGGGATTGCTCATGGTGCGGGAATCGAACCCGCGCCGCGGCGTGTGTCCTAAACAGTGGCTAGAGTGTCAATGATTTAGACCACACGGCCGCGCAGTACCGTTAGACCAGAGCTCATTTGAGTCTTAAAGCCTACGGCTCTGGCGGCGATTCATTGAACCGCTTGAGAAACCGGCCTGGTGGCAAATCAGTGAACTACTAGGCCAAGGCGTCGGTAACAGCACCCGTATGACCAAAACGGGAAATCACCTACAGCAAACCACGTTGAAGGGTTAACTGCAGGTCAGAGGAAAGATGTAAAAAAGATATTTTTTACCAACCAATAATGTTAACAAACCTCGGAATTCTCATGGGAAGTGTGAGTGAGGAGAGCATTGACGTAGACAAGGAATCGAGGCGGTCGACGGACAACCTGTAAAAACACAAAATTACCTATAGCTTTTTAATTCAGGCTTCGTATTTTAAACGTAAATATAAAAATCATGCACGTGCAGTGTTCAACCATGCAGGTTATTAAAAAAATCATCAGCATAAAGTGATAGGGTTCTTACTATATCTACTATTTGAGATTTTAGTTGTACCTTGGGAGCTAGTTACAAGACAAAAGAATATTCCCCATTGACTGCATTGATTCATTCAATAATTGATGCGGAAACTGAAAAGGACCTCTTGTTGCTGAAGTACATTTTTCGGTATGAGAATATTATTAGACAAAATGGGTCAAAAATATTGATTTTTCAGGTTTTGACTGAATAAAATTGTTCAGTTTTTTCTGTACAGATTTATTTGATCACTTTTGGGAAAAGTTGCATATGGAAAAATAGAAAATAACATGGCCAGCGACTTCAAGTCCCAAACCCCCAATTTGCAGATCCATAATGACTGAGTAGTAAGGGGCTTCACAAAACTAGTCTCTCTTGATATTTATCAGCAGATGAGAGAGCTAATACAGGCTATTCGTAGTACAAGAATATTGTCTGAGTCCAAAAATCACTGTCTTAAGGGATCATTTCTTTTCACTTTTTGGTATTCTGCCTTCCGACCAGCGGTCCATAACCAACCTCTCAATTTCTCATTATAAAAGCTTGATTTGAAAAAAAAGAAATTCTAAATGTATTATATTCTTGGTTTAGATTTAAATATCTAGTTTTCAGCTTATTTAATCGTCTGCAAGATGTCGGTCTGTTAATTATGTGCGTGTTATCCCCAGTTTTTAAATTTGATTTAAGTGAAGTTATCTCTTTTGAAGAATAACATAATCCTAACCTAGCGTTGACTGGACATCTAGTGAGTTGAATGAACATTAGCAATTGACTTTTAATAACACCTGGTTTGCAACTCAAATCTCATCACTTTCACTAAATTAGGTCTATTCTAATATCTACAGGAAATTTCAAGTTTTTTACATGATAATTGCCTTGATTAGTGACTTTACTTACGTCATAATCGTGCTACATCTCTTTTTAGCGCCATAATTCCACTGCAGAATAAAAATTATACTCAAAATCCGTCTGCTATGTACCGCTACCAACATAGCAACATGTGATATTTTTGTACTTTTGGCTGAGGTAGATTTTATGCATGTAACCTTGTAGTTCTTTGCTGAAGATGGCTTACGTCTGGCTTACAGCATAAATGGACTGTCTTAGTAAAACCACATAGACCTTGCCTCAAAAGAGCTTATGTTTAGCATACTCCGCAAATACAGTCCAGACAAGTAACAAATAGACCTTCATGGCTTTACTGAATGCTTGAAATCCTCTTCAAATACAGTCTGGTTAGAAAAAATTTGACTTCTTTTCCTGATTGACTTCTAGGATTGCTTACACCAGCTGTTTCTCCTCATTAGTGGTTAATAAGTCTACTGATTTTACAGGTTTTTATGGTATATTTGTTTTATTTCTCACAAGGAATTAAAATTTTCTGCTAAAATGATGAAAGCTGAATTGAACAAGAGTAGCCCATATATTAAGACTAGATCTTACGCCAAGGCAAAGTCACCTCTCGACAAGACTAAAATAACTCCAAAATTAAGTCGGAAAAAGGGAAACAATACTGACAAAAATAGTATTAAGAAAGAAAATTTGGTTCAAAATGATAATGAACTCTTGAAATCATCCTTGGAAAGCCAAATAAATATATCGAACCCGAGTATTACCTCTTCAGATAAGTGTACCAAGCTTACATCATGCAACAAAACAGAAGAATCAAGTCTTAGCAATCCTAATAATGTTAAAGTAAACACAAAAGAATCATTAAAAGATGAAGGTGGATCCAAAGAAAACAGTTCAAATAAACATAAAATTCCGGAATCTCTCATTGAGTCTGATTGGGTTACGGATGATACCGTAAAAATGTACTTTGACATTTTGAGTGACACTGTTGTAAATAAGAGAGAAGTTCTCTTCCTAAACCCAGTGATAGCAGTCGCAATAAAAAATCTGGAAAGTTTTGAGGAAATCATTGAACCTCTACGATTTCGAGAGAGAAGTTTTATATTCATTCCATTGAATGACTCTCCGAATATTCAACGTGTAGGGGGATCTGGCAGTCATTGGAGCCTTCTGCTGCTAGACATGAAAGTAAAAATCTTCTACCACCTTGACTCAAAAAGGGGTTACAACTCTAAGCATGCACTGGAATTGGGAAGAAAGATTTTCAACTATTTAGAGTTTACTGGTACTGACACTCCTATAATCAATGTCTCAACTCCACAACAGTCAAACAACTATGACTGTGGTATTCACATGTTGTTAACCACAGATACAATAGTGTCAAAGCTAATAATGACAGATACAACCAATTTTGACTCTGACCTTCTTGAAACGTTGCTGTCTCCTGTAGAAGAATTTCAAATCCTGACAAAAAGAGCTCAGTTAGCCCTATTGTTTTATAAAGGTCAATTCCACAGCTTTAATAGAGACACAATCACAAAATTGATGCTATACAGCCCCTGCGCAAAAGACAATATCAAGACATCCAAAAGACACTCTGTATGCAATGAAACGTTAAATATTGAGCCTCTAAGTGAGAATCAATGGTTAACAGTATTGTCAAAGAATAATAGAAAAAAAGGAGCTTGTTCACCTGACAGAGATTCCAGTGGAATACCCACTTATAACAAGTACAACCTTCTTGATGTAAATGAAGAGGAAGAGCATCAGAAACCGCAATGCGAAAGTATGCAATTTGTTGATCAATGTAAATCAAGAAGGGGAGGACAGAACAACTGCAAGAGTCTAAAATTAAGTAGCAGGAAAATTACTGTGTCAATATACTCGGATAGCCAAGGAAGAGATTTAAGCAGAAATATCAATGATATAAGTACAGAAGTTGAACCTTTTGGTGTCCTCTTCCCAAATGTTCGGCTAATGCATGTTGCTAATGCTGCCAAAAAGTCTCCTGATGAGGTTGTTGTAATTATGGGAGGGACCAATGACTCCCTTCGGGGAAATTTTGACTCAATATATGAATCGCTAGAAGACACTTTACTGGAAATTAGTAAAACCAAACCTGTGGTGATAACAACAATTCCTAAAAGGTATGATGCAAAGGTATTAGATCCAGTTCATGACAAAATTGAAATCGCAAACGCCTACATAAAAGAACTAGCATCTCGAATTGAAGCAGCCTATGTAATAGATTTGGACCAACTTAAAAGATACCATTTCACCAGACATGGACTTCATCTAAATCACCAGGGCCGGAGAAAACTTAGCTAC
Source organism: Flexamia atlantica (assembly GCA_035578135.1). NCBI lineage: Eukaryota > Metazoa > Arthropoda > Insecta > Hemiptera > Cicadellidae > Flexamia > Flexamia atlantica. The sequence goes on along the minus strand of JAQJVK010000003.1, from coordinate 64,650,324 downwards.
CTGATATTAGACAACTTAGAAGAATTATATAAACACAGAACAAAGGACTCTTTGGGATCAACTAGAGGAATGAAGCCAATACCTACCAAGGAAAAAGAGTTATTTAGACAAGGAAGCAACACTCTTCCCCTAAGTATAATCCAGACAAACATGAAAAATATGATCAAAAATTTTAGGTGTGATGACTCAGTTGGCTTCGCCCACACCATTTCAGCTGATCTCGATCATGAGAGGAGTCTCAGTGCCGGAGTGGCAGTAACGTTTAAACATGCATTTGGAAAACCCCAGCTCTCAGATCGCCTCAGTAGTCACCTTGCTTACCAGAAAGTAGAAAATGGGGCTAATGTTTTTAGCCTGATCACAAAACCTAAATTTTATTTGAAACCAACAAAACTTGACTATGATAAGGCTTTTCTGAAGATGACAGAAGAATTCAAAAAGAGAAAACTAAGACTTCTTATTTGCTCACCAATGGGATGTGTAAGGGATCAAATTTGGCCAGATCATTTTATTTCGAATCTCGTTAAATTTCAGGAAACAACTAAGGCAAGAGTAAACATAATTTGCTACAACCAACGCTCGGATCGACCCTTACACAATGGAATTCCCTACAGTTACTTTGTGAAACGCTTGCAACAGATCATTAACTCATACAACCTGCAAAAATCTTCACCAGTTGAAGATTTTCTGGCACATGATCCTATCTTGTTGGATGAATCTGTCTTGCAACTGGAAGAAGGAAGAGTGAAAAGAGGAGATAAAGGGCTGGCTGCAGAGTCCTTCACAAAACTCCAAACTCCAGAAGAGGCATTTTCTGCTCAACATTATAGTACACCCCAGCTCTATTCCAACACTATCATGACCGATACCACAGACAGTCCAAGCCAGATGGAAAATAATTCCGCAAATCCCAATGAAGATTTGGTGAACGATTTGGATTTTTTAGGCATTCGGACTTCCTAAACACTAGTGTAAATTGGAGACCTGCAGACACCCCGTCACATAAACACCATGCCTCTAAAGCTACACTAGGAATTTTTCACCAAAACATAAACTCTCTCATTTCTAAAATAGATGCTCTGGAGATTACATTAGATGAAATTCTAGCTGAAATAGTGGTTATTACCGAGCACAAAATGTCAGAAATTGAAGTCGGACGTTTGAATGTTCAAAATTATCTAGTTAAATCTTGTTATTGTAGGAAGTATATGGATGGAGGTGGTGTAGTTGTTCTTGCGAAAAAAGGCCTTAAAGTTAAAGAAGTTGAATTTCCCTCTATCCAGGAACTATTGGCTGAACAAATTTTTGAGTTATGTGCAGTTGAAATTAAATTTGGTAAAGATACAATATTATTAGCAGGTGTCTACAGATCTCCAATCAAATCTAATTTACTTTTTTTCTTGGAAAAGCTAGGCAAATTTCTTGATATTGTTAGTAATAAATATAAACATGTAATACTAATAGGTGACATAAATATTAATACCATGGCTGAAGCAAACAGTTTAGGTCTGAGAGAATTTATACATATAATTGAACAATTTAATCTGAGATATCTTATAGACTTTCCAACCAGAGTTACTGGACGCTCTCAATCAGCAATTGATAATGTGATTACAAATGTATGTCAGTCTAGGATAAAAGTTGAGGGGCTCATAACTCTGCTTGCTGATCATGATGCTCAGTTGGTCAGTCTTATTGATAAGTCTTACAGGCAAGTTAGGCAAAAACCCAAAATTATTTTTAAGCATAAAAGAAAGTATACAAATACAAATATAAACTCTTTCATTAATGATCTAACCAAGGAGTCTTGGAATGAATTATACTTAGCTTCAAATGAAACCAAATTTAATAAGTTTTTTGATGTATTTATGTTTTATTTTAATAAAAATTTCCCATTAACAAGTATTAGAGAACATCTTGACAAAAAACCATGGTTTACAGAAGAGCTAAAAAATGACTATAAAAATTTATTAGTAGAAAGCAGTAGAGATAGAACAAGAAACACAGTAGGAGGAACACTATTGATGAAAAGCAAATTTAAATCATATAAATCCAAAGTTAGTAAAAATAAGAGGTCTCATTATGATCAAATAATTAAGAATTCGAATAATGTTGCGAAAGAAACGTGGAAAATTATAAATTCTGAGGTTGGCACTGTAAAATCTAATTTTGAAAATATAGAGCTAAGTTATCAAGGATCTGTAGAAAATAATCCCCAAAAAATTTGTCAAATTTTTAATGATTATTTTATTGGCCAACCAAATTTAAATTTACATGGTGGGAATCAAATTAATCAATTTAAATTTTCAGAAAATAAATTTAAATTCCGCCAAGTAACAGAAAAAGAAATTGAAACTATAATAAGCAAATTAAAAATAAGTTTAGTACAGGTTATGACGATGTTCCAGGACCATTAATAAAAAGAGTAAAGGAGTTTTTAACTAAACCACTGACATATTTAATTAATTCATCTTTCGCTTGTGGAATTTTTCCAGATAGTTTAAAAATTACTAAAATTAAGCCATTATTCAAGAAAGGTAACCCAATGGAAGTTAGCAATTTCAGACCCATTGCTTTAATTCCAGTCTTTGCAAAAATCTTTGAGCGTACCGTCGCGGATCAGCTAGCAGAATATCTTGAAACCAATAAATTATTTGATGATAACCAACATGCTTACCGTAAAGGACGGTCAGTAGTAACTGCAGCCACAGAGTTTATAGAATCGGTAATTGATTCGATTGACTCTGGGAAAAAAGCTGTAGGAATTTTCATGGATTTGTCAAAGGCCTTTGACAGTGTTTCCCATGAGGGCTTATTAAATAAACTGTTATCGTTAGGAGTGGAGGGAAATGAATTGAATTGGTTAAGGACATATTTAAGTAAAAGAAAACAGTATGTAGAAATTTTAAATTTAAACAGCAAAAATAGATTGTTGACTTATAGATCTACCCTAAAAGAAGTAATTAGGGGTGTCCCGCAAGGATCTATTTTGGGCCCCCTCTTGTTTACGTGTTACTTAAAAGATGTACCAGAACTAAATTACCACCACAATCTTTGCCTCTATGCAGATGATATTAACACGTTCGCTACCGACATGTTAAGAAAAAGCCATTTCCACAGCCCGACGTCAAGTATGGTTGACGTGCAAAACTTCCCCACAGACCGACGTCAACTATAGTAGACGCACGGGTCCATCCCAGTGGACCGACGTCAACTATTGTTGACGTGGACACACTGTTATTATTGCGTTTTACTTCGTATCGGTCTACTTTTTCAACTTAGTTTTTGTGTGTCGGTCCACAGGAGAGTCCCTAGAATAAAATGACTTTTTTTGGTGCAGTTAGCGTTGATCATACTTATTTAGACATCTGTGGAAAAAAGTATTTTGTTACTTTTGGTCTATGGCGATGTCCACATGACTGTGTTTGGTCTCTGATGAAAGTCTGTTTATAGAGGTTGGTCAGTAGCGATTGGTCTGGCGTCAACTATAGTTGACGCTCGGTAGCGAACGTGTTAACCTTCTAATCAGTGGTAATTCTAAAGAAGAGATAGAATTATGCTCTTTTTCCAACCTAGCAGTATTGAATGAATTTTTCTTAAGTAACAGTTTACCTCTAAATTCAACCAAAACAAGTTATATTGAATTCAAAACACAACAAAATAAAAATAAATTAACACCAGCCATACTTATAAATGATGCAGAAATAAAAGAAGAACATGAACTAAAATTTTTAGGATTAACAATAGATAGCAATTTATCCTGGAACAGTCACGTCGGTCTCTTAGTTTCTAAATTAAACTCAGGCCTATATGCATTGAAACGCCTCTCTCTCATTTGTTCACAGGAAACTCTGAGAACAGTTTATTTTGGCTACATTCATTCGAATATTTCCTTTGGGTTATCATTATATGGGGCAACCTCAATTCAAAATTTAAACCTAATTCTAAGAATACAAAAACAAGCAGTTAGAATAATTTTGAAATTAGGCTGGAACGAATCAGTTAAACACCTTTTCTCTGATCTTGGTATAATGACCATATATGGGATGTACATATATGAGACTATTCTTTCTGTGAAAACTCGTTTAGTGGACTTACAGTTAGTAGGGGATTGCCATAGTTATAACACTAGAAACAGAAATAAAATTTCTACTGACTCCCATAGACTTGAATTTTTTTGCAAGAAACCTAAATATACAGGCTCGAAATATTATAATATGTTGCCATTACCCATTAGGTCTGAGCAGGAAATAAACAGTTTTAAGACCAAATTAAAAAAATATTTAATAAGCTTGTCCCTTTACTCTTTTTCTGAGTTCCTGGAGCAGAGTTGAAAAAATGTTTATTTTAATTTATACTCCATGACTGTAAAAATGTTTTTGTAATTTGCAATGTCTATTGCACTATATTTGTTTAATTTGTGTATTGAATATAGTTATTCAAAGATTGACACCATTCATTGTACAGTGTACAAAATATGAATAAAGCATTTTTGAATTTGAATTTGAATTTGAATTTCAAAACCTAATTCAATTCTTTAAATTAAAAATAAATATTCTGTGAATGTTTGAAGTTTGGGGCCTTGACTTCCTAAAATACCTGTTTTGATATGTCAAAATTCAAATGCCAGTAACTCTAACAAAAAAAAATCGTAGCACAATAAATTATATGTCAAATTGTTCACCATTTACAGCTGGATTTCAAAATGTTAACAACTCATAACCGGAAAATTTTGACTCTAAGTACCTTTTCATTTTCCGCATCAATATGTCAAAAATATTGTAAAATATTTTAATAAATGTAATAAATGTAATCAGGTATTACATTTATTAAAATATTAATAACCTGTTACCTCCTGTGTCCGCCTCTTTGAAATTAACATGTATAACTGGCACCAGATCTTAAGGCCCTCGCCATCCATAAGACTAATGTTAATTTAACATTGGGCTTATGGACGGCATGGGCCTCAAGATTTGGCTCCAGTAATACTGTTTTTTTTAATTAATTTTCAATTTGATTTCAGAAAAATATTGAGAAGCAGTGTTGAGCTGATGGAAAGTATCTATTTCTAGTCTGGGAATATTTCGGTCTGGGAATATATTATAACATAGTTAATATAATTAAGAGGTGCTCACCAATTCCTGCAGTATGGCTAAGCACACGGTCTCTGTTGTACAGAGCTCCTTCAGAGTGTCGATGGCTTCATCCGTGATCATCGGTGCTTCCAGGTACACTCTGTACAGCAAACTGGGGACACGAACACAATTTGCTAATGTAAATATTCTGTTACAGTTTTTAGAAGAGTGAAACAAAAACATCTCTAATAAACGGATATTCCATGAGATAGAGTCAGATTTCAACAAAATAAAACCAATTTTTGATCATTCAACATTTCTATTTCTACGTACAGTAATTGCTTAATTGAAAAATAAAGAAATCTGAGCGACTGAATCAAAGACGTGATAGACGTTCTCGAGTTATTAACAACAACTAAACTTCAAAAGCAGACGATGATTAGAACGAAGGTAACATTCGAAAACGAAAAGACAAATAATGAACAGGTCCGCCAACTCTGTGCCAGTCCAAAATTATTGTACATGTATTGTATCGTATCAAAATTGGAAGCGATGGTGATCCCGGATTCCGCATAAGATACTTACGGCGTGAAAAAGTCGTACGAAACACAAACACGATTATTTATTTATGGGGTATTTACGGGATATTTCGTTTTGGTAATTGACGACTACTCTGGACACTGTAGGTCATCGAGGTGAACTCTGATTGGTCTTGATTGCAATTCTCTCTTTTACCAATTGATGTTTCGTCAGTATCGGATACTGGACGAGACAGAACTGATGAAGGATGGACTATTATTTGTTAAATGATTTAATGCTATGATACGAGAATTTATCTTACGAAAAAATTCGTTGTCGCGTCGGGTATTGTGCAGTATACTAACCTAAGTACTGCATGACTGATAAACACGGCAGAGGGAATTTGGTGGCAAAACTGCGATGTCAGTATTATTTTACAGCAGCTATTCATCTGTCGTCTGTCCACGTGAGGACGCAACTGTTTGTGATGTAAAAAATGGATTCGTAGTTGTTTGCAACTATAAAAAACGTACTTTTATTTTGAAAATTGGTACGTTTTCACCTACTTTTGATTTTATGCCAGTCCTTTTAAATATTCGATTCAGTCATATCGAACTTCTTTGCAATCTCGAATCGAATCGAATATCACGATATTCGATTCGATAAAGTACGAAGTTCGAATATTCGCACACCCCTATATTTCAATTACTTTTTTAAACCAATTTATTTTCAAAACTTTAGAATTGAGCACTTATGTCCTTCTAAATCAATAAGAAGGGTTAAGAATTCTGAGGAGGAATATTAATTTGTTCAAATAACAGTAAAAATTTATTAATTTTTTCAAATAACAGTAAAAATTTATTATTTTCTCAATTTGGTGATGAAAAAGAAAGTGCAGAAGAAGTCAGGTGTATTTAAAATGTGAGTGGTAAGCAATTAAATTCATGTTTTCTAGTTGTTGAAAATCTAGTTTCCAATCCATAATCTAATAACTTACGTTTCTCGCTCCTTGATTTCCGGCCGATAAATGATGTTCTGTATGAGGTTTCGTAGCAGGCTGCTGTAGTTCATCTCAGCGTTGTAGCCCTTGTGTTCCAGGGCGGGGGGCAGGCGGTTGAACCCTTGCATGTAACTGTACTCTTCATACAGCCAAGCAAGCGCCAGGTGAAGTCGCTTACGCAAGTCTTCTGTTATGTATTCGAGAATTGCTAAAAACAAAAGAAAATTTATTTTATTGTTTTACTTCTTTGTATTATCTTCAAAGTTAGGTGATAGCTATTCACATGATAAACTTTGCCAGACTGACAAAGTGAATATCACAATTTTTCACTAGAAATTTTTTGAAAGAAATCTTAAAGGTAAAAATAACTACTGTCATAAAGTCAGAATTACTTACTCTGTTTTACTTCGTCATTAGATGTAGCTCCCAGAGTGGCAATCATTTTGGTATAGAGGGGAAACACTCCCCCCACAATTGCGTTTTCCTCTGTTCTTAGTATTCTCCTGACAGCATCCACAGCCATTTTCTGCCTTTTCCTCTGTATGACAAAATATTTGTGGTTAAGCACTAAACCAAAATAAGCTTTCATTTTGGTTTCCAACACCTCGGATGATTCCGACCAAAGTCATCCGAATCCAGGATTATCCTCATGAGGTTAAGAAATAGCATTAAGGTTCAAAATAGTAGTTTATGCAACGATTGTATTATGAATGATTTTAAGCCACGAGTGAGATTTCGTGAGTGTTCTAAATATCTCATGAGTGACTTAAAGGCATAATACAACCGTTGCATACACTACTTTATCTACGACCAACAATATACCACAAAATTTCCCCCGAAGTTAAACAAAACTCATGACTTTTACTAATGATGGAATAAGTCAACTCAAATTTGAGGTTAGGCACATAAGCATGTAATGTAAATCACATTAACCATGAATCGTTGTGGAACAATCAGCTGATGGGATAAGTCAACTCAAACATGAATCGTAATGCAACAATCAGCTGATGTGCGAATTGCGTAATTGTCATTTTGACACTACTTTCATCAAATTCCGCGCTCCCATTGGTCTAGAACCTGTATCATAAAGTGACACCAATTGCAACTTTATGCAACGGGTTTGTATTTGGTTTAATAATGGAACTCATTATGACATTTGTTGTAATATCGGTATTGGTGATTATTGCAATGGTCTTTGATAAAAGTGGGGTTTCTTTAGATTATAGCATTTTCAACACCTTAGTTCCAAACTGAACGACTTAATGTGCACGCGTATGATTGTTACACCTGTGACAGGGCACTAGTAGGCCTAACATAGTAGTTGTATAAAACCTGAACCTTGCCAAAAGGACTGATCTCCGAAATTTGATCCCTGCAATACGTACCTCGTCCATAGGCCGAGTGATCTCTGAGAGTTTCAACGCCCTCCGCTTCGGGTGCTTGATGTTGGACAGGTTGAGGGTGGGGGGAGGGGGGGCGAGGGGGGTCGGTCCCCCCACCACCCCCTGCACCAGCGTCGCTATCTTCTGCTTGTCTTCCTCCTCTTCCTCATCATCGTCACGCAACTGTCAACAACATTTATTTTACTCGTTTTTTAAGCCAAACAGAATTATATTTCCCGTAATCATCCATGTGTAATCTTGTGTGATAATATAATCAGACCAAGAAATCCCCAACAGCAACGACTATTCATTAAAATTTTCAAATTACGGCACTGAAAAAAGAACAAAAAATTAAGAACCCCTTCGGGATTGGAGATCAAAGTACAACACAAAATACTATGGCACAGAGAACACAGCCATTACAGACATACACACAGTACTAACAGACACCATACACACCAGGCACCAGGCACTATGGCACAGTACTATGTTGGTATAGTGGTACTATACCACTGTTTTTTTTTAATTAATTATCATCCAGCTACTTGGTTTTAAACACAGAAGCCATCTAACTCTGTATTTATAGGCAATGGTGATCATCGGTAAAAAAAGTCAATGGTGATCATCGGTTGAAAAAATTGGTTGAAAAAAGTTTAAGAACCTATCTTAAAAGGGTTGATATGAACACCTGTCTTACCTCCAGCGATGACAAATCTTGAAAAAGCTTCTGTTACGAATCATCAGTTTTTTCAGCCAATTTGCTGACTCAAAGATAAATAGCGAATTATATTCTTTCAATACAATTTTCACAGTATTACTAACTGGTTGTAAATGTAATGTTGACATTTTTTATAGTTATGAACTGTGGCTTATGGATGCTATATTTCTTGGTGGTTATTGACATCTGTACCAGTGAATGCTACATTTCCATGAGGCCATCCTCATAATTGGGCTAGTTCGTAATTCATTGGTGATATTATGGTTCTGATTCCACAATTAACTGCAAATTGTCATTGGCTGTTAGGCTATTAATTAACAGTCCTGTCTGAGGAGCATGTCGGCCTTAGTCACTAGAAAGGCTACAAGATTGCGCCATAAGCATCCTACTCCCATTATATTACCATATTACCATATGACCGTATTATTATATGACCATATTACCATATTAGATGCAAACCCCTCGTTAGGGGTATTTTAATGAGAATATGAATGAAGGATGAGTGTAGGATGATTGTGGCGCGATCTTGTAGTCTTGTTACTGACTAAGGCCGACACGTTCCTTGGACAGGACTGTTAATTAATAGCCCAACAGCCAATTAATAGTCCAACAGCCAACAACCAATGACAACTAAGGGACCTACATTTTAACGTGGGATCCAAACTACTGTATTTCGCCCAGTTTATAGTTTTACGAACTGGTCTGATTATGAAGACGGTCCTATGAACGTAGTACTCAATAGTGCGGATGTTAATCACCACTAAGAAACACCGTGTCCACAAGCCATCGCTCATAACTATCCACAATTCGTGACTTCCAAGTTGCTGGATTTTGGTTTAAAATCCCTTCTCTCATTCATACTTGGCTTAAAATACCTTCCTGGTTGGGTTGCCTTTTTAAGTAAAGTATAAAGTAAGTATAAGTACGAACCGTGGGCCCGGACTTCTTGGCGTACTCCGCGCCCGGGCCGAGCCCCACCGCGTTGAGCTGAGTGGCCAGCAGCCGCGCCACGTGCTTGATCTGCCCCTGCGTTCCGGCCGCAGCAATCGGCGTGTAGATCGCCGCGAACAATGGTGGCATCGTGTCCGGCACGTTGTCCTGCGGGCAGGGGACGGATAACAAATCTTTAATGCATAAGCTACATAAAATTCAGTTACTACAAAAGTAATACCAGAGAGGAACATTGTTATAGTTTTAAAGGACAAAAAAGGCTTCTAAATTCTTAAAATATTGGTTACTCACACTTCAACTTATTAGGCCTCTAGCTAAATAAAACAAAAATTATAAAATCATGCTTGGACAACGAATCTTTGACTCCACTAATACATAGATTCACTTCATTTTATTCGTTCAACTTTAGCGATTTCCAAGCCTGCTGATTTCCCTATCCAACCTTAATACCTTACAATTTAGGCCTAGAGCCCAACCTTCACAAAAATAATATAGTGGAATCTGGAATCTCTGTTAACCGTCATCGTTGGGATCAAGAGTGTGGCGGTTCAGAGAACAGACGGATAACAGAAATTTCACCATAAACCTGTTCAGTGAGTGTATATTTATAAATTGTTGGAAGAAATTATACCATGTATAAATGGATAGTGCATATTTCTTATTAAATTTCAATCACATAAGTGTTAAACAGAACTGCTATTCTGTAAGTTATACATTTTTAATGTTTTTATAGCGTCTATTATGACACATTAAAAGTACAGTAGCGTTGATGGGTAAAAGTGTGTGACTGTTAAAAGAGTGACGGTTGATCGAGGTTCTACTGTATGTATTTACAAAGTTTGAGTTAAAACGCTCTAAGCAATTTTCTTCAATGACTGAATAAAATAGGCTAATTGCTAGATAACGTCCTCGCATAGACAAATAGTCTATGTGGGCGGGGCAAACACAACGTAAAAAAGGCCACCAACCACTTCTAAAAAAAATGCACTCACCATCGCCATAATGACCAGGTCAGTGGCCAGCTCCGGACACATCCTCTCCATGATGTACTGCTCGGTGATGTCTATTGCTGTCTCCGTCACCACTGTCGGCAGTGGGATAGGAGGCGGTGTCGAAGTTTCCGCTACCTGCGACAGGAAAAACACTCGATACTCGCAAACATTTGTATGTAATTCTGGTCAACTACATGTTCAATTTATGTTTTGTAATTTACAAAAATTATAAACAATAATGTGTAAGCAGTGGCAGGTTTTTTTCTTTTTCTTTGCCTTTATTCATGTGGATTATTTTACAAAATGGGATGATACTTTTTTTATTGGAAAATAAACAAAATATTTATTGAGAAATCTCTTGCATTATGAACTAGATAAGTTTGACATGAAAAATCAAAATTATCACTTCCAGAAACTGTTGAGAGTTTTAGGAAACATTTTTTACTTTTAAATTCATAACTAACACATTCAGCCCAACATGTGCCCCGGTGGTACACAGTGGAATTTTCAAACTGATTGAAAGCACATTGTCCGGTGGGCAGTATGAATTCTCCATAGGCCGCCTTGCGCCACATGTGGTAAACGCATGATTTGCCGGTGGCGCAGCAGACGGCACAGGGGCGAACGATACTCTCGTTAGTTATTGTAACCGCTGCACGAGTATAGCATTTCTCCTGGTCTTCTGACGACTTATTCCACCACTATCAGTGTGTTTAGATCACCTTAGTTTATTCCAAATAAATTTTTTTACAAAAACTTCACACATGCACCACCAATGGCAACAGTGTATTAACAAAACCCTTAAATTCAAATTCAGTAATAATATGAATCAGCAAAGATCCAAAATGGCTGTAAAAAAACATTGAATCAAATGGAAACAGTGCACCTTCGATGGTTCATGTCAGAGGTTTGGAAAGTTTGCAGCGCGCCACCGATGGTGCATGTCGGATTGGTTAGTACACAAAATTACTGTTGACTCCCATTGGGCTGAACTTGTTAACAAGAGACAACCAACCAATTATAAATTATTCCCTTACCTTGGTCTTTTTGGCTGCTACAGTTTCAAGTGCTCCTGTGGCCGAACGCTTGATCCGCTTCCTGATTTCATCTGTTTTTGGATAAGACTTCATCACCTAAAAAAAATATAATGGGTTAACTATGTCAAATTTCATGCATTTCAAAGTGATAGGCCAGCAGTTGTTGTGGAAACTTTGGTTCTCAAACCTGATTGGTTATGGAATTTGGTTACTTCAAAACCTCAAGGGGCCGCTGCATTACATTAGCTGTAAAAACGGGCTAAAGCAACTCAAAATGTTAATAATTTATCTTCATAATAAACTTAAAATATGATTATTATGGGTAGGCCAGTACTCGAACTATGAGGAATTCCTTGAGTAATTACAAATACTTGATAACGATTATTTCTGGAAAAAACTTCATCTAACTTTAACTTAATTTAAAATTAAAAACTCTATCTAACGTCTCGAAAAAGTGACAGATTATTGCGGTCTGTTTTTGAGCACAATAAACCGGAAGAGCGTTCCTTTCTTTGAATATGAACCGGTACCGAGAACCATCTAAATTTTGGTTCTGGTACTTTAGTGCCCATGGTAATCAGTGGGATTAACTAGCGGTCACATAAGACAATCACATTTCTTATTGCCGAGGGCGCTGTGTCGATTAGGCCGCCGTGTGCTATTGAAAATCAATAATAAATTTCTAAAATTAATTTTGTCTTTAATTTTTTTTACTCTCAATCTACATTTGACTCTAATTTTAATTTTCAAAAGCAATTGGAATGGGGTCATTTTCTATGGGAATGGTAAAACCATTAATGGAGATAAATTTTGATTCTGTTCCTTTTTCATATAGGACCTATTAAGTCTTATATTACTTTTATATATTGCTGGTTAACAGAGGGTTAAATAATTTTCAAAAATGAGATAATATTCTACGACTCATTGAAACTTATACTTAAAAATACTACTAGTAACAAGTAAGTTACAAGTCGAGTTAAACAAAGTCCACCCTCGACAACTTGCCTCGTGGTAAGTGGCGCCCAGGTCGGTCAGCAGCGTGGTGATGTTCTGTAGGAAGTCCATGGCGGCCGGGTGCTTGAGCAGAGTGAGCAGCTGCAGCTTGAGGTGCTTGCGCACCGAGCTCACCTGCGACTTGGTCAGCGTAGGCGGCAGGTTCGCTGCAACCGAACAACTTGGTTGAAAACAGAGAAACATTTTATGAACAAAACCATCTGACTAAAGGTGATGCAGTCGATAATTTTTACAATTTTTTTTCCTATTTTTATGTTGATTATGATAAGATAGTGCCGAGGAATTAAAAATAAATTTTCCAGATGTATACTTTGCGGTCTACAGACGTCAAGGGTGCAAAAATAGGACAAAAGTTCCCATTTTTCTTGCATCATTCATGGGGATACAGTTCAACATCAAGAGCCTATATTTGGAAAAAAATTAAAAATGTTATTATTTATGATTTATGAATGTCTCATACCTAACATAAAGGGAATTTTAAAAGAAATGACAAAATTTTGGTGTTACGGGAAAATAATTTTTTCCCCGTATACCAAGTGTCAAAGCTTAAAAAATTATGTAATTCTGAAGACCAGAGAATACCAAACAGTACCCCAGAAAATCAAATTTTATTCTTTTAAATTTTTTCCTGGAATGATGCACGCACAGACTGAACTTAGCACCTGCATAATTTGATTAGGCAACCCGCATTCTACAAAAGAATGCTGCCAGAATGTTCATACAACGCATCCCAGTCACTGATAAAAAGTTGAGATAAGCAAGGAAAAAATTATAAGACTGTCCTTCCGTCTGGTGGAATAGTTTGTCCCTAACGGCACCTGCAAAACCTTAAGTATGAACTTCTACCAGATGGGCTTTGACTTTCACAAGGTTCAATTTTACTCAAACGCAAAAAAATAAGACTTTGGCCAGTTTACCGAACATAAATTATTTTGCTCCTCCATTCAAACTTGGTATTAACTTGGTATAAGTTCTCAAACCAGAATATTTATTTCACATTAATAAAAAAATAATATGATTTCTTATTACTGCTGGGTGAGAAAAAAGAGTGTACAAACAGTATAATATTTATGTATTGCTGAACAACAACAAAATTGTAAGCCAAACCAGCCTTCATCCCACTCAATTCCTACTTTTTAACTTGTCGGGAAAAAATTAAAGTACCTTGACCAAGCAATTAACACTTACACACTCAAGAGTCTTGGATGAGAAGTTTTTCCAAAATGAAATCAGGTAAAGAGAAACACCCAGAATAACTTGATTGATTTACTGAGCTTTATAACAATAAAAATAGTTAAAAATATAATATTACTGCAATACACATTTAATATTAACTAAGCATTGAATCACCCAAAAAAATTCTCATGCACATTTTAATAATTTTTTACCGCCTTCTGGAATAAAGGGCAACAAGTGATTTTACTAGGGGTGTGCGAGTACTCGAGAATCGAGCTTTTTTCGAGCCGAGTATACAATACTCGGCTCGACTCGACTTATTGTAAATTACTCGAAAGTTCGAGTCGAGTGTTACTCCCGCCGTTTACCCAAAATCGGCACGTGCGAAAGAATATTACTGCCATTTTATATCACTCTATCTTTTCTAGTATGAGGTTATTTATTATTACATCTCGTAAAAAAAAATTATTTTTGTTATATTTTAGAAATCATTCCAAATAAATAAAAACTTAGTTTTTTTGTTGGCAGTTACATCAATAAAAATGTACCTGTGTGAATAACTCAAAGGAAATATTTTAATCATGAATTGAGTCATGTAATTGGCCATGGCTTATAATTAGTGTTTTTATTTCATTTCAAACCCCAGGTAAGCCTTAAACACAAGTTAGGCTTGAAAAATATATCAAATCAAGAATTATTATGAGTTTAAGTAAAAGGTTTTCTTTCTTTTGTTTTGGTATCATTTATTTGCATATCTGCTCTTAGTTCAAAAACTCTTTTGAGTTTAATTACCTCGAAATTGTAATATGTATTTGAGTAATGATAATAATTTTTTACCATTATATAGAAACATGATGACTATTATATTATAAACTTTAAAAAAACTCGACTCAAAAAAAGCTCGAAACTCGCGGGTATTTTTCAAAACTCGGCTCGACTCGACTCGACTTCAAAAATCACTAATCGCACACCCCTAGATTTTACGATTGAAAAAAAAACTCGAGAGAGAAAAGTCTTACTCGAAAACGTGTGGCAATCGCACTTACTATGCAAAGTCTCCAACGCAGCCACGACCTTCCCCATGAACTGAGGGCGCATCTTGGCGATGAGTGTGAGAGAGCCCATACACGCCATCAGGTTGACACTGCTGATGTGCGGCGACCCGTGGAACTTCACCATCAGATCAAACACCGTTCTGGAACATGTTACATTTTAAAAGAATGAAATTTGTGGTTCAGTAATGTTTATTTTACTCTTTCATGAAACAAAAAGAGTCAACAGAACAAAAGTTCCTTTCCTGAAACATTAATGCGGTATATTTGAAACTAATACACTTATTTGCTACACCAGACAGTCAAGAAATTATGAATTGGTAGCCCCAACTTAAACAGTAAAATGAGTTCCAGTTTTTCTTTGCAGGACTAGCCCTGTTTAACAAGTACTCAAGCAGGTTAATAGATGTTTTAGTAGAAATTTAGGTTTTTTCTTCATTAAAGAAGAAAATAAAATCCCTAACTTATTGAATTGGCTTAATTTATTTAAAATTTTTATTTGTATATTAATTTTTTGGAAATTGTCAAAATTCCTATATCTTATTACAGTGGAACTTGGATAATTCGAATATTTTGTTGACAACGAATGGTTAATTGTTATTTTTTTGTTATTAAATGCAAGTATTTATATATTTTTCAATAAAAGCTATGACTGGCCTCAAAGAACTGTCACACTAATAAATAATAATGTTACACTGTCACACTATTATAAATAATAATGTTGTTGGGTAATTTCTAAAGCCCCACTCTTGAATCAAACTTAAAATGAAAATTAATTTAACTTCCTACTCATTCTTGAGGATAAAAGAAAACCAAATAAACGTCTTTTGCATACAGAACTAACAATGTGAAATCACATAAACTCAATCACATTATGTGTGTGAAACTTTTTAAAACAACTGACGCAAAATCGTCACATGTTCGTTTCTGAAGAAACGACTCTACTGGCCCATAACGAATTAAATCATGTATTTTATAAAACCACATGGCTAGTAATGCAATTTTACATTTGTAATTTAATTCAAACTGATCAAACATCTCACCGTGATGAAGTAGTACTTTATCTTAGAAACAAGTAAAGGTACAATACTTACAATGCCTCTTCTTCCAGTTTTCTTCTCCTAGCTATTTTCAGCCCCAAAGGTATATCTTCTAGAGAAAAGTCATTTTCTCTACGCATACTGTCAGCTTCAGGATATGTTTGTAGAAGAACTAAAGTTTCCAGAAATTTCACCGAATGAGTACGAATTCTGAAATATAAAAGAAACTAGATACCAAAGGATCTTTTCTATCTTATCTAGTCTTTTTATTGAAGGATGATGTTCAAAGGATAATTTTTTTTATGCTTTTAGAACGTTATGCCTTCTATTTATAAAAGCTCAAGAAGTTAAAATCAAGTAATGTTACGATGTTTACAACAAAAAAAAGAGCTCAAACAGAAACTTATTTAACTTTGGAGAAAAGTTTCTTTCTTTTTAAAATTTAGAATTAAATTAACTTTATTAGTTTTAGGTAATCCTTGATAGAAATTGTAGCACTTATTTTCTGATGCCTCCCTTTTCTTAAGACATTTTATTATACTTTGACTTTATTCTTAAACTAGGCCTAATTTTTTAAAATTACACTTTCTGTAAAGCAGTGTAAAAAAGCTAGGTGTAGTTTCACCTGGGTGTGTATTTTAAAGTGAATTTCAATGACAGATGATATACTTTCAAAGCCAATTAAAGGTTAAGGTTAAGATTCTCTGACTGAATCAACTTACGAAAAAACACAATCACACAGATAGCCTATCCCAAACTTATATATCCATTAGAAATCTAGAGTTTCTCAAAAGCAATTTTGACCTTCTCTCACCCATCATTTTCGCTATCCACCATGTCTACTATCATTTTCTTAATGTTGGACTGGATACTCCACACAGAGTTCATGTCATCGGTGACGGTCGTTGCTTTGGCCACCCATGCCAAAATGTTGCGGTATACGACATTAAATGCCTGAATTACCCTCTTTTGGACCTGTGGACTTGAGTCTGCTAGCAACATTTGTAAGCTCGGCAGCACTCTTGGGAGAAGGTCCGAGTCTTTTTTACTGAAAAATAGTTTAGCAATGTGAAACTTATGCTTCAAAAATAGTGTTTCATGTAGGAAAGTATTCAAATTAAGTCAAATAAATTAATGATGGGAGGAAATTTAGTAGAATTAGCCTAAATAGCATGTAATGAATTAACTCAGATTAACTATATTTTACAGCAGTACCTACTTAATTTGACCTTCTATAATTTGAAATCTTTGTTAATTAGAATAATTTTTCCGGTCCCCAGCATTTTATATATTAACAATGCTAAAAAAATGATGGATAATTCTAATAAAATCTTGGATAGTAGTTCACATTTTTACCTCAAGTTGGTATATGATATTAGCAGTTCCTGATTAGAAATTTCAGAGAAAATCTATATATTATGTAATTAAGTAAGAGAAATTTTCATGACAAAGTAATGGACGTTGCAGGATAATGGGAGAGGGCTCTAAATGAAGGTCTCGATAACAGGGTCTCGAGGAAAAAAAACTAGAATTTCTTATCAACTTATTATAAAACGAGAAATAATATCAAATATCTGCCATTTATAAAGCTTTGGGATATAACATCTGCTTTATTTTCAAAATGATGTCAATGTCTAATTCAAAACCGTGAGCTAGATATTCACATATAGGCTATATGGTGAACATAAAAGCCAGTTTACTATGAAGGTATTTTGTACTATAATAAAGATCGATAGTTTTTATTTGAAATTTCCTCTATTATGATTAGGGAATTAGGTACCCCTTCAAGTTTCTCATAATATATAAGAGACATTTTTGTGTCAAAATTGTGGGCATTTTGGAAAGTTACAGGATGATGAGGGTTTAAAACGATGGCCTTGATACCAAGGTCTCAGGAAAAATACTGAAACTTCTTGAATTTTACCAAAATGAGAAATAACGTAAAATATCTACCATTCGAAAAGCATTGGGATTTTAAAATGTCTGCTTTGTTTACATTATAACATGTGGTGCTATATTTGATTCAAAGCCAAATGCTAGGTGTTGACACAGAGTGCATCTAAAATCCAGTTTACCTATTTTTTGTTACAACTTGAGATTTTTTCCAGCATAATCTTATTGGCTGCTAATATCACCAGTAGCTAGGAGTATTAAAACAAGGAACATTACAAAGTGGCGTAAAAAATCTTAAACATACTGTATACCAATTAATTGATAAGACTTACCTTGCTTCTTCAATAAAACCAGCAATAAATTTTCTAACATCGGCATTTCTGTCCGACTGGAATGCCAGCATTTCATCGAGGAAATTATCTAAAAGGGCTGACTCCTTGTGAACAATAGCCTCTTGGACTTTGCTGAGGAGTTCTACTTTATTACTGGCCGAGGTTAAACTTGCCTCATTCAACCAGTCAACAACCTGGAAAGTAAGGTAAGTTGATTGAAAATGAGCACATGAAACCTACCGTTATAAATTGATCATAGGATTAGGCCTAACTAATTTTTTTTTTACTTAAAAAACCTCCTGCTTTTGGGGCCACTTATTCTAATTACTTTAATCTATGATTCACATTCAACAATATGATTCGGCTACATATTGAAGTTGTATTTAAACTTATAAAACACATTGGCCACTTTTAAAAACACAAGATTTGAGAAAAGAGAAATCTTGAAAACCTTAATGTTTTATCAGTAGGTTAATTTGGCAATTAGATACAATAGATTCAGCCATTTCAGGACCGAGACCCTAGAGGTTAACAATTTGGCATACATACATACATACAGGCTCCTCTTCTCCGTAGTCTTGGAGACCAGGGAATCGTCAGGTTCAGATGTAGTGTAAATGTGTGTGTGTATAAGTGTTTTACGTGGGCCGTTTTATGTTTTAAGTTTTAAGTTTTACTGACCTATTTTCTTGAAAATGGATTATGGTCCTCAAAAAATTCATTTAAGCTATAATAGGGTCTTTCTATTAAGTAGTTTTTAGTTTTTTTTGCAAAAGTTCTGTTGTTTTTTATTTGTTTCAAGTAATCAGGGAGAACATTAAATATTTTTGATCCCATTATTTGCGGTATTTTACTAGTTTTAGTTAGCCTATGTTGTTGTACATCATATTTTAGCTGTACATTTCTTAAGTTGTATTTGTGGCATTCTCCTCTAGCTTTAGGGGGGTTTAGTTTAAGAAGTTTAATGGTTTCAAGGATGTATAAGGACGGAACAGTCAGTATTTGGTTTGAGATGACCCAAAAGGATTGCTACAAGCAACAGGTGGGCCTATCTCTAAAATATTTCCCACTAAAGTCTTCAATATCTACCATTCCCTGCCAATCACGATCTGCTAAGCGCCTTTATAAAAATTGGCTGGTTAGAGAAATACACTTCCGCAAGACTATTGACTAGTCCAAGCAGCGGCCAGATGAGAGGTTGAGGCAGTCTACTGTACCCCAACTGCATAATACAGCAGCAATTCAAAACATTATCTACTATATATTTGTCAAATACCACTCAGTGGAAACATCGTACAGCCCAAACTACTTGACCTAGAACCTTGAAACTTTGCATGGATGTTCCTCTTAGGGCGTAGGCATCCGCTAAGAACGGATTTTACAAAATTCGTAGTATAAAGGGGTTTTTGGCGAGGCCGAAGTTTTCAAATTTTCCCATTTTAAAGTATGTTGGACGATTTTTGTTTACATTTTTAATTTTCATAAAACAATCAGCTGGTAGTTTGCTTCGGAAATGTATACGTTGATACAGATGATAATAAATTTGATTTCTTTGATCATAGCTTCATTGATTTTTGTTGATTTGTTTCAAGGACATAATTATGTACTATATAAAGGTTACATTTAGTTTAGATAAAATCCACCATTAATTAGTTAAGTGGCACCATCTATATTTCGGTAGCGGGAGTTATCGTTTTTCCTGGAGGCGTTCGTAATAATTCGACGTACGCAGTTTTAAACGTAAAGAGCATACTGCCTTTTGTGGCTGAGTCTTGAGACTAAATCCCGGTAAGATGGAAAAAGAAAAGCACATTATCAAACAGAATGTGCTGAAATGATATGATTCTTTGATCTATTTTTGTAAAAATTGATAAATTATTCAAATCCCTGATTGTAAGTTATATTTATACTATCTTTTCTACTATATTTTTGTCAAATACCACTGACCTATCATTGTACAGCCAAAACTACTTAACCTAGAACCTTGAAAATTTGCATGGACGTTCCTTACAGAGTATTGGCATTCACCAAGAACGGATTTTTTTTTAATTCGAGGTTTTTAGAGGTTTTTGGTGGAGCTGAAGCTTTGAAATGCCCCATGTTAATGTAATGGATGATCTTTTGTTTAAATTTCAAATTTTATTAAATCAAGCATATTAGCTTAACAAACGGATACGTTGTTACAGCTGATTTATAATTTGATTCCTTTTATCATGATTTTATGGTTGTTTTGATGATTTTGTTAGGTTTTTGTACTATATAAAAGTTACATTTGGTTTAGTTTCGTACCTTATACGTTCAATCATAAGCTCATTATGTGGTGTACCATCTTTTTAAGCAGCGGGAGCTATAGTTATTTCCTTAGGCCGGCCTTTATGTTTTTAATTACAATCATGCCAGTTACAATAATTTGGCAATATTCCTTTTTCATCTAATTCGACGGTGTCCCGGCTTTTCACGGAAAAATAAATGCTGCAATCAGTGGTTGATCTTGAATTATTACTACCCGCCCATATTTTAAGTTAAAAAATAAGTGAATCGAGTTTGAAATACTGCCCACGGATAGCACCATAACTGTTTCGAACATTCAGCCCTTTACTGTACTTGATTGATGCCCTACTAGGCAATCCAGGGACGTAATGGTAAATCTACAAAGAAGTACCTTAAAATCGACACATTTGGTGTTAAAATCGGTCCGGCCGTATTCGAGTTATAACGGTGAAAAGAAAACCTTCACTATCTACTGTGGTATCTACATTTTATCCTACATTCCGCCATAAAACAAACATATCTCTACATGACATATTCCTTGATATAAATAGTTTCTATTCAGTCCTCTAGATTCTTCATATCAAGGTTAGACGATAATTTTTATCGTGAGCGAAGCCACGGGTTCTGCTAGTTCTTTATATATAGCAGTCTACAAGTGGAAGCTCACTGGGCTGTGGGTCTGTTCTCCGGCATATAATTAACAGCTTTGGTTTGCCTGAAGTGTTGCCGATTTGATATCAGCAATATTGCAATATTTAGAAGGGAAGTGTGGACAGACGTGACTACATGCTAAAGATTGATATTATGCTGAAAATATTGTTAATAAACGGTATCAGGAAAAAACTGACACATACTTTCTCCCTTCAAGTAATTTAAAACCAGAAAACATATTTAGTGAAATAAAACAAATTAACAATTAATTATCACACAAATATATGCCAAATGTTATCAAAAACGGTTAGTAAATAACGGAGATATCGATTTTTAAATATTTGCCATGAGAATAACATTGGACAACGTACTGCGTTTACCTCCGAACTAAAATATCAATTATCTCCGCAACCAGTTGACATAAACTCATGATTCAAAATACTAGATTATTTAGTTTTTCAAGTCAAATTTAATGGTTGCAAGTATATTTTCTTTAGAGGTCACAGATTTTGTGAAATTTCAAAAATATGAATTTTTTAACACTTAAACCCCCATAGCTTCTGAACCTGAATTTTTACAGACATGCGGGTGGTGTCATTTTGTTTGTCATCTTAAGCACTAAAAACCATGAAATTTTTATCAAAATCGTTAGAGCCGTTTTTGAGAAATTTGGATTTTTGTCATTTTTTATGGGTTTTTATGGTGTAAATACCCTTAAAAATCAAAAATTCAAAAAAATGAAAAATACGCCTGGAGATACCACCGCTTTATACCTACATGCCAAATTTCATGAAAATCGGTCCACTGGTGTCGTCTCTAGCTTTGTTTACATCCACACACACACACACACATACATCCACACACACAGACAGACAGACACCACGCCAAAAACCATTTTTTTGGATTCAGGGAGCACTAAAACGAATATATCCACTACCAACTCAAATTCGAAAATTTTGACGAAAACAATACTTTCTCCATATACATTGTATAGGGGGGAGAAAGTAAAAAGTAAAAATCTACTACAATCATGAGGTGGTTATGACAACCAAGTGCAACATTTAGGCTATACCAATGTTACACCGGAAACACACAGGGCGATTTTTATTGAGGCGATAATTGTGCAGTTACCGCCAAAGAAATCGGCTTTCTTTAAATAATACGTGGTGGCAAAAATAACACTAGGCTACTAAAAAAATAAAACCAATCATTGCATTATTGAAAGTTCTTTCAGAGAATGTCTATTATTAAGGCATTTTCAAAATATAATTTATTTATGTGAATTCAGTGTTTTAGTGAATAGAGATAATGAACTAAAAGAATACCAAAGCTACATTTAAAAATAATTTTAAATGAAAGAAATAGTTAAAAATTGATTAAATACCAATAATATTTAATCCACCGATTGCAAATACGGATATCATAGACTCAAAATAACGTCTAGGGGTCTGAGCATGGACGCAGTAGAAAATCTGCCAAAAGTGTGATGACAAAAGCGGCAAAAATATCGCTTCCAGGGGGCTGCAAAATGACCGCCGCAGTGATATGGTCGCAGGGTATTCCTGCCGCCCAGTGTTTAAGCGTCCATTGAAATCTATACCCTGCTGCAAAAATGAAGGCAGCGGCAGTATCGCCACCGCGATGAAAACCGCCCTGTGTGTCACCGGCGTTAGGATCAATAGAATCTTCGAGGTACACAATTCTGAAAAAATATAGTTAGCTTATTGTTAGAAGTAAACAGATAGGCTATCTTTTAAAATCTTTGATTTTGAAGCTTCAAATTACTCTAACTTTATTGGACTGGGAACACCACCCAATTATGAGTGCTAGTCCATTTTTTTACTGAGTAAAAAGAATGATTTACCCTCTGGCTTGTTGTTTTGGGATTTCTCTCATCATCTTCATCATCCATAAAGTACTGAGCCGCGGTGCTCCGTCTGTTCTTCTCAGTTGCCATTTGAGAATTTCTTGTTTATCCTTTTGATTACCACCTAAAACAGTTATCATAAAATAAATGTATCTGGCACAGATATCAATGTATGCTTAAGTTCTTAGGGAAAGTAAATTAGTATTTTACTCTGATTAGTGTGATCTATAAATGCAGATATTTGCAAATTAATGTAGGGGTTGGAAAATTATTATAGGGCTTTGGATGAGTAATGGAACTAACCCTGACAACAAAATCAAACCCAGGTGTATTAACTTAATATGTTTCAGAGGGCTATACTTCCACAGAACTGTCAGGAACTGTATTCTAACTACATAATATCAAGATCCAATTATTCAATAATCCCATTATGATTGATCAGCCTAAAGACAACGAAACTGCAGCAAAGAGCAATAAGTCAGAAATGTGTTGGAACCGGACTGCACCACTCTTCAGTTTGTAGGCCCTACAAACTAAGTTCTTTAAATCGCTAAACACTGCAATATTAGGCCTAAAAGCTCTCGTGATTACAAAGATTCTGAATGATTTGTTGAGTTGCCAATTTATGTGGTGTGAATCTACAGTTTGACTTGCGTCTTCAATCCTTTGGAGGTGTTGATAGACACATTTCAGAACTAGGTTTAGGCAACACTTAGAGGTTCACTAGTATTTCCAAGCCTGCTCCCAAATGCATGCGAACATTCGGTAACATAAAATCAATTTCTTGCTTTTTGCTTATATTATGAGTGAGTGTCATATATAAAAACTAGTAGTTTACAAATAAACTAACGCAGCTCATTGGATCAATGCCAACAAAGTCAAGAGGACAGAGGCTAGAGATCTTGCACGTTGAGATAATGAGGATGGCCTAGAGCCAAAACACAATGTAATGACAGCACTTTTAAAAGGATTGAACACAAAGTAAAACTATAAAAACATAGAACACTTAAACCTTCTAGAACCCAGTTAAAGTGATTTCTTTCTACAGCTGCTATCAAACTCGGATGAATCAGAAGGCTATTAGCCTACTTAGCCCCTAGGTCAAGGTGTGAATGCCAGTCAACGATTTCAATGACAGGCCCGGCCTGATTGAGGTTATTGAAGCCAAAATATGTGTTTTAATAGAGTTAAACTAAATTATGATGTCTGAATTTCGACTGTTAGGCTATAGATAATACTAGCTCGGTAGGCCTAGGTCCTAAAGCATCCTAACCTTAAGTTCTTCTTAAGTTGGCTGGGTAATAAGGAATTAAAGTTTAACTGATGGAGGTATAATTACTTAAAAGGGAAGGAATTATGTACAAGGGTAAAGGCTGTCCTTAAAATTTATGACCAAATTGACTTTTCACCAGCCCGAATTCTCAAAGAACACTAACCTAAAATTATAGTGTAACGTCAACTATTCTGATTGAACACTGACAGATCTTGGATAGCAAACTGCCGTATAAATATTCAAATTATGCTTATCTCCATCCTGAAAAGATTATCCCGGATTTCAGTAAGATTTTTTTCATTTCTTAACTACAAACCTAAACGATTTAGGCTTATTCATCCTGTACCGATTCAATCCCTAATATTCCCTATTCCGACGCCGACATCATAACCAATGTTGCCAATAATTCGTTTTATAAACTTTTTTGTTCTATTTTTGACTGAGCAGGCTAGGGTTTAAGAGCCATGCAGCCTCGAAGTGCACTGATCTGGTTTCTTCCACTGTCCACTGTGTTATCTGAAAATGTTAACTTGGGTTAGTTGCATCTTAGACTAGGGACAGAGAATTGTATTGTCCCTAGTCTAAGGTTGCATTATTTTGTTTGTATCAACTCTTTTTCAGTTAGTATGTTAGTTAAACACTTTTGACTCTTTGAACTTGTGTACCTAACAGTGTATTATAAAACTTAAAAGGCGAGAACAAAAAGAGGTTAAAGTCTAGGTAACGCACAGTCATAGAGAAATAATGAACTTCGTAAAGAGATGGCACTCCCATAAAATCGGTGGTAAGGGAACAGCAGCGCTATCTGAATAAAGTGCTATGAACTAAAAAGATCGATGCGATATATCGATCGTTGTCGATGCGATATATCGAACGTCGTCGTCGTCGTCGTCTGCTTTGTTTATATTGACGTTTTCTTGTTTTGTTTGCTAGACTTTCAATTTTAATGACTTTACCGATTTGTTTTGATTAAGTACGTTTGCCGCTGATGCAAGTTGTTTCGCGAAATACTGTACTGAGTGATTCTTATTGTGCTTAAAGCGATTGATAGAAATTAAATACGTAGATTTTTACATAAAAGCACTTGACTTACTAAAAATTAACTTACTAAGTTACATCTTACATCTTACATCCCGTAGCATCCGTGGTTCCCTTCTCCATGAAGGTATCAGGGAAATTGGAATTGTCAAGGTGCCTAACAAAGTAGGTCACAAGCAAAGAATATGAGGATAATAACTAAGATAAAAGAAAAGAAACCAATTGGAAAACTGGGCTTAGCTACTATTGTATTTTATGAATGAATCAACATCGTAGAAACATTGTTGGACCAGGTAAAGTTTAAGTCGGTTTTTAAAAACAGAAATTTTATTGATGTTTATTAGTTCTTTGGGGAGAGATTGCAATAATTTAAGCCCCGCATAGGTTGGTTTATTTTCAAAAAGTGACAATAGACATAGACATAGACATAGACATTCTTTATTCTGAATAAAATACATAAAACATGTACATCTCAGTCGTCAAAATAATATATGAAATTTGTACTATAAGTAAAACGAACATTTCTATAATATAAAGAAATATATCGAGCATTCAGGCAGACAGGAATTCGTCAATACTATAAAATTCCCTGTCGACTAAAAAACTCTTCAACGCCTTCTTAAATTGAAAGCCCCTCAGACTCCTGATTTCAGCAGGAATTTTTTTAAAAAATATAGGTCCAGTGTACACCATTCCTCTCTCAGAAAGGGTAAGGCGATGTCTAGGTGTGCGGAGATTTTCGCCATACCTAGTTGGATACCTATGATTTGCGCCCACAACAGATAATCTATGGTAATCCGCAAAGATATCTTTTTTCCTTGTTTGGTATGGATGACTTTTTTTGGGGAGGTTGAATATTTTGTGTTTTGATGTAAATTAAAAGTTCAAAAATATAAAGAGACGGAACTGTCATTAGTCCCAGCTGAACAAAAGCATCTTTACAGCTGGCTTTTGGGGGGAGGCCCAACAGTGTTCTGACGGCTTTCTTTTGTAATCTTAATACTATGTCTAAATTTCCCTTTTTCCCCCCCCCCCACAAAATGATGGAATATCTGATGGTCTGCTCAAACAGGCCATAGTAGGCTAATTTTGACAGAGAAATGTTCCCTATTGTTGCTATTCTACAATTCTACGTAAAACAAACAAACTTTTTGAAAGGGACCTTTTCAGACATTGAAGTTGTACATCCCATTTGAAATTTTCATCCAACTCCACTCCCAGAAATCTAGCACTTTTTTGATGATTCAAGTTGGTACCCCCAATCTTGAGGATTAGTATTTTGAAATTTTTTGATTTCATTTTTTGACAGGTTTGAAAGCACATGTAGCCTGTCTTTTCCGAGTTCAGCACTAGACCGTTCTCCTAAAAAAACCGACACATGTAATTTAATTTTTGATTGGATTCTAGCTCCAGCCCCTCCGTATCCCTTCCGCCGACGACAACTGTTGTGTCGTCGGCGAAAAGGAACAGATTCTCAGGTGGAACCATATCTGTTATATTGTTGATGTAAACTAAGAAGAGTAGAGGCCCCAAAACAGAGCGATGGGGAACTCCACTTTGAATTGCTCTTTGACGACTGAATTGTTTTAATTTTGACATTTGTTTCATTTTGAATTTCTGTGACTTGATACCTATTTGAAAGGTAAGATTCAAACCATTTGAATGGTGTATTGCCAATTCCTAGTGCTGCTCATTTTTCTAAAAGAATGACTGTATCCACACAGTCGAAGGCTTTGGACAGGTCAGCAAAACAACCGACTACTGTACCACCGCCCTCGACTATGTCGATACAATCATTCACAAAATCAATGAGAGCAAGTTTTGTTGAGTGATTTTTCCTAAAACCATATTGTTTCTCACAAAGCAAATTGTTACTTTCAAGAAAATCGAGAATCTGATCAAAAACTATTTTTTCGATGATTTTCGAGATAGCCGGGAGCAGTGAAACAGGACGGTAATTGTTCATATTCATTTCATCATTTTTCTTGAAAAGAGGCTTAACTTTAGAGATTTTACAACTGTCTGGAAAAATTCCCATCGAGAGAGAACTATTAACTATATGTAGCAGAGGCTGAATAATTTCCTCCTTGCATTGCCTTAACAGAAACATACTGACACCATCCACACCAACAGAATGTTTTGGGGCAAAATTACTGACAATTTTCAGAAGTTGACTTTCAGTTACATTTCTAAAAGTGAAAAAATTTAAATTTTTATTTTGCTGTGGAAAACCTGAAAAAACATGATCATTGTAGTTTGGGTTTACTATTTGTCTGACTTCCACGAAAAAATTGTTGAAAGCTTCACTAACTTTGTTTGGATTGTTGATTGTTTCGCTTTCTATTTTTAACTTGATATTCTTATTTTCTTTGATTTGATTGGGTCTTACTGAATTAATTACTTTCAATGATTCTTTTGATATGTTTTTTGCATTTTCTACGCTTTGTTGTGCCCACTGATATTTAGCCCTATGAATTGATTTTCTATATACATCTCTACTATTGTGGTATCTAATTTTGTCACTGTGATCTCTGGTTAATTTCCATATTGAATAATTACTGAACATTTCCTCTTTTGCTTTTTGAACCTCTCCTGATATCCATTTTGGTTTTCCAATTGGTTTTACTAAAGTATTTTTCTCTGGACAAGCTATTTCAATGTAGTACCTTAGTATTTCTAGAAATTTTTCATATTTATCATTCACGTTATTTGCTGTATAAACCTCTTTCCAATCCTCATTTTTTAACCTAAATTTTATTTCATTTATATGTTCTGACTTAACTACACTGGTTTTCCTATATTCTTGCTTAACCTTGTATTTATCTGGAATATGATATGTGCGATGAGTTAATTTTTATTAAGTGCTTTTATGTAAACATCTACGTATTTATTTTCCATCAATAGCTTTAAGCACAATATGAATCACGTAGAACGGTATTTCGCGAAACAACTTACACTAGAACAACTTTCTGCAAAGGTACTTTAGGTATTTTCCCACACTCAAATTATTTCCAACTCGTTATGGTTTAGTACACGTCGTCGCGTCATGACAGAAAATCAGGGGAAACGGAATAGGAAGTTAGCAGATCGTTATCGTCGTTCTGATTGGCTGAATAAGTGAAGAAGAAGAAAGCCATGTTTTTACAACGCCATCTGAATAAAGTGCATCGAACTAACCCGCTCCAATAAGCTTACCACTTGGCTCCATTTAAGTGTCAGACCGGTGGCACAGTCGTATTAGATTAATTAATTGTGTTCCCATTTCATCAAAAATGGGAAAAATGGAAAATACTCAATTATTGAGATAAATCAATCTATTAGCAGTGCTGACATATTTTTAAGAACTGATTCAAATCTTTGATAACCCGTCTAATATTCAAATATAAAAAATAGGCATTTCTTAATAATTAAATAATCAATCAGGGACGTTCTGCACCCGGACGTTTTTAAACGTCCCCTTATATCCCACGGACCCAGCCACCAGCCTTATTGGTGGACTGAACTGGGATTGAGTGTAAACTAAGTTCAGTATTTTATTGGATAGTTTTTATTGTATTATTGTTTTTAAGTACATGTGGACCAATTGGGGCCAACGTTGGAAAGAGCTAGGAAGCTCTAAACTGTTTACGGAGTTTTAAGCGCATTTGTTCGGAACGGTGCACAAACCGTATATTTCATATCGCAATGAATTGCAAAGTCATAAAAAACCGAAATCCGCCCTCGGATGGAAAGTTGTTGGTTATGTTTTGATTTGCGCCAGTGAAAATAAGTACCAATGGCATTTAATTTTCCAGCGTTTTCTTATATAATTGCACTGATAGTAGATGCATTTTTAATTTTCTTCGCTATATTTCATGTAAGTTAAAACAAACCATATTTCTAGGCCTATGCAATTAGTGATTTTTAGTATCTACAAATGTAATTGAGGTTATGATTTTGAAGGGTCTATTACTTGGATTTCCCAACTAAAGTTTGGATTTTCAACTGTCTAATTTTCAGTAAATGTGGAAATAGTTTGGTGATCAGATTAGGATTTTGCTGACATGTCTTGTTATGTCTCCATGAATTAATCATTGTGACATGTTAAACAATGATCCTCTTCTCCAATGGATCCTGATTTTCACTTTTATTGGTACTCTGCTCGGTACTTTGGTATTATACGGTACTTTGGTATCATAAATATGTTAGTACGAGTTTCTTCATTTCGTTACGAATCGAACGATACCAAATGAGTCATACTTTCACCTGCCAAAACTCGCTGACAGGTGATGTGTGTGCTCTGGTCAACGCCCAGACTTGTGCCTATACTTGGAGGGAATCTGGCGGGGGAAACTATGACTCATCTGGTATCGTTTGATACGTAACTTAACGAGGAAAGTCCTACTAATATATTTATGATAACCTAACCTAACATAGCCGCGGCAGAGCGCTGTATAAGGGTGGCGATCGAGTGTGGACGATCGCGGCGTTAACGACGTGAACACTCAATCCTCGCTGACATCGCTGCCTTCTGGGAGGCAAAACACAAATACCGTTAATCAAAATTAAGTTAAATTTGGACAGTAAGTCGATTAAAGTACGTTCTTCCCAATGATGTAGTTACATTTGGTGTCCAGCAAAACAATCTCTCTAAAAACAGTGACCTCCGTATAATACCAAAGTACCCTCTGCTCTGTTACCAATGTTGTTATCCCAATGACAACCTACCCAAAAAGGAACTTATTTTTTTGCCATCTCACTTGATTGGTATATTTTTCAGGTAATTGCATTTGATGAACTGAAAACCGACTACAAGAATCCCATTGACCAGTGTAACAGTCTAAATCCAGTAAGTTATGAATTCCAGATGAAACAGGCCTACTTAATTTATTATAGGTCAGTTGGCTTTGTAGCCAATTTATGAAGATTTTTGACAAAGAATATGTAGGGCCTACAGACCCATGAGAAAATAGTATAGAAATCCTCAATCATTCCAAAAGATCAAAGTCTTTTAAAATCAAGTATTCCACATAGATCCATTAACATATTAAAAAATTAAACTCAACATATTTGTTAAAAGAAATAATTCTTAACCAGTACCTAACTTTTTTATGCTGACAGTAAACTTCTATTGGGGGACCACCTTTATCTTTCATGATGATTTCAGGTATATATTTCAATTTTTAAAAATTTCCCCTCGATAAATGCTCTGGAATAGTATTACTTAAGACTCAGAAACTTGTTCTGGTTTCAGCTGGTTATTCCAGAGTATCTCCTGCATCTCCTGTTCAACATCTTGTTTCTGTTCTCTGGACAGTGGTTCTCACTGTGTCTCAACATTCCACTGATCGCGTATCATATCAACAGGTTGGTATTGAAAGAAGAGCACTGTTTCATTCTGCATGCTTTTTCTATTCTTTTCATCCTCTCAGCAACTAAAAGTACTTCCATTCTGAGAACTTCACTGGATGTTTTAAAAAAATGTCTTATAACACTTAAACATATATTCACACTTATATTGTATTGAAGTAATAAATAATAAATATATACAAAAAATTTGAAATGGTGCAAAAGTTGAGAAAAATCAATAGCGACTTCATGAAGCCAAACTCAGACAGAAGAAAAGAAAATACCCCCGTTGCAGCAGACCTGCATACTCAGCGAATTTCAAATTCAAAACAACATATTTCAATCCTACATAGCAAGATTTGACATGTTTTTGTAAGCTCCATAAGAATAACATGGGGAATGAGTATGCAGGTGTGCTGCTTCAGGTATATTAAAACTGGGTGGTTTTAATTCAATATTTAGTAGATCTGAACTAGAAGAAGCTATTTACCAAGTTTTATTGAGATATGTTGAGAAATAAGCGAGATATAGAATTTAACTTATTTCCCATAAGGTTAACATTGGGACAACGTACTGTGTTTACCACTTTCAATATCTCGGTAACCAATGGACATAGAGAAGTGTTTCAAAATACTAAATTGTTTGTTTTTTTGAGCTGAATTCAATGGTGCCCACAAAAATTGGATAAATTTTATTTTTCTATGTAAAAAACTCTAAAAACCCATTTTTGGGAGGTTTACCCCCCTTTACCCCCCCTTCCGGTGGTCCGATCGGGCTGGTTCACGAACTCGTCCAATTGTTTACCACTTTACATGTCCGTACCAAATTTCATGAAGATCGGACCATTTTTGCGGCCGCTATCGTGCTAACAGACACATAGATATATATATATATATATATATATATATATAAAAATTCGAACAAATAGTGTTTTTTGCTTCTGGGGGCCCCAAAACGAAAAGTTATAGTGGTCCCGAGCTTAGGTCTTACCATGAGACCTACGGTAATAGCTTCTTCCCTATAGGGGAAATTCGCTAAAACTAAGAAGTATGTGGCAATCATTTACACTGTATTTTATATAAATACTATATAAGCCTTAATGTGTATATATGCTGTATGAGTAATAACTTGCCATCGTTTGTATTTTTTTAAGTGTTGTAAGAGGTTTTTTATTTACATTCAGTGAATATGACATACATTTCATGCTAATCAAGAAATTATTTTAACTTTCTGTATATATTTTTATATAGATTCAAATTAAATGTGCCGAGTTAATAAGGTTAATTTTTATGAATCTATTTCAATCAGAAATTATCGTAGGAAGTCATATATTTTGCCTCCAAAAGCTGGCAAAAATCAATACAGGAGTGTTACCAAATTAATAACTGTGCAGAGAGCACTATTACAAAACTCTTTGACTTTGTCATCATAAGTTGAATTGTTGAGTTACTGTATAATATCACTAATATTTTTTTTAATGTGTGTAGAATAGCCAACATTCAAACAATTATCATGGTTTTTAATTAATATTTTTAATTAAAATTTTGAGGTTAAGTGTTTAAGCAGTTCTTGTTAATTCAAAATTTTGGATAGTTCCCATTATCCAAGTTCCACTGTGTAGTGTTTTCCAAACAGCCATTTTGCAGTCCTACTATTAGTCTCTATGCAGTCTGTTCTAAGGACACAAAACATGTCATCACATTAATGAATTAGTTTAAAAAAGTGTATTTACTCCTCTAAAATATGATAACAGTAGTCCATGTTCCAAGGACAGTAAAGACTTCTCATCACATTAATTAATTAGTTTAAAAAAAGTGTATTCACTCTTCTTTTCTAAAATATGATAACAGTTTTTATACTTGAACTTTGTTTAGGTACCGCACCCGTCCAGTGATGTCAGGTCCTGGTCTTTATGACCCGACAAGTATTATGAACGCCGATACTTTAACCAAGTGTCAACGAGAAGGCTGGGTCAAACTGGCGTTTTATCTTCTCTCATTCTTCTACTACTTGTACGGGTAAGTCACCTTTTGTTCTTGGTAGAAAAAATTTAATTGATAGCCCAGTCGTTTGACACCTTGAAATAGGTCACAATTCTTTTATGTCTGGAAATTGTGTAAAAAATGGCCTCTTAGATATATAACTTATTTTAACATAGGCCTACCCAAAACCCCCATTGGTGGGTGGTCAACAAGTGGCTGCCATAGATGATTTTAGGTACAAGTTTTATGGTTTTCCAAAATATTTCGAAAACCAAAAACTTTGTATGCTATATTACATTTAAAAATGAAAGTAGATTAAATTTTATACAAGAAAAGTATATTACATATTTAACTTGATCCAACCATTTACAAGAAAACTACGAGTTGTATATCTTGTTTTTATATCTTAACAAATATTCCTTCCATAAGAAATAGGCCTTCATGTAAATTTGTTTGTACGTAATATAGATGCCCGACGAGGCAAAACCGATTCAACTAAAGGGAAATAAACTAAAATTTACAGCAATTTAACATCTTATTCATAAAGATTGGTCCAAAATAAAGGCCTTGGTGAGCTCATAAAAAAGTTATTTCATAAGGGATTTTTACAAATATGTTTTTGTGAGCTCACCCACACCTTTATTTTGGACCTATCTTAATGGCTAAGGTATCAAATTGCTTTAAATTTTGTCAAGATTTCATGAATTTTTCATGGATTCTTATGGAAGTAATATTTGTTGAGATATCAGAAACAAGTTTTAAAATTAGTGGTTATCTTGTAAGTGGAAAGACCAAATTAAACATATAATTTTCTTCCCAAAAATGTAATCTAGTTTTATTCTTTAATTTAACATGGTATATCATAAGGTGATAGTTTTTCGAGATATTTAGGAAAAACCTAAAACTTGCACCTAAAATCCAAGATGGTGGCCTCTTGTCGACCACCAACCATTGGGGCTTTTGGGTACGTTAAAATATATAAAGGAGGACATTTTAAAGTAGTTTCCAGACATATAAGAACTTTTCCCTTTTTCAGGCAATTTTTGGTTGTAGGTTGGGCTATGAGTAAAAATAACAGAATAAAAAAGATTGTTGATGACAGATCGATCCACTTTTGTTTACTTGGCAAGATTTTAATTTAATTGGGTTGCAAACTTAAAAACACTTCTTGTTGCAGCATGCTAAGCAAATTTAATTTAATTTATGGCAATTTGCCACAAAATATCTAGGAAATTTTAACAGTGTTACTGGCACTGGGATGTGTACAAGTAGATAAACTCTCTTGTTTTATTTGATAAGGGACAAACAGCTTGTTTCACAACATCTTGTTTGACAACTTGTTTTTATTTGATGTTAAATAAACATAGTTTTTAAAGTAGTTTCAGTAGGAAAGTGCTCCTTCTCGCCACTAACACAAGGGCCCCCTAAATTACATAACGATAAAATAAGCCTTTCAAGACCCCCTTCCCTTCTTGTAACGCTAACCCCATCCCTAAAAAATGACATAACGCTCTGCTACCACCCTCCCCCTCATTTCATTTTATTCCTGCCTCCTATTTATGGAAGAGACACTGATAGGACTTTGTTCTGTTATTTTATTATGGGGGGAAAATATATGAACTTAACAATCTTTTTTTTAATAACTTGTAAATGTTTGTGTGTGGTTTAATAGTCACGCAACTCGGACTGTGTGAGTTGGTGGGAAGTAAAATTCCACAATTGACCTAGCTATGTTGAGTTTTAAAAATGGTAATCCACCAATAATAAATTTGCCCAAACTTATCTGTTTCAGAATGATCCACTCACTAATCACGGTGTCATAAATTCATGGCCGGGAAACACGCTGTCACCTGTGTTTGTTCAGTTGCAGTTGTAAGTGGAAGCAACGATCATTGTGTTATGGGTTGTTTGTTGTGTTGTCAAAAGGCAAATTTAGTCATTAGGTTAAGAGACAACAGTACTGTTTAGCTTTAGTTAAATGTCAATTGTTTCTGTAATACCTCATTATACAATCTTATTCAGTCAGTAACATTTATTTTGTTATGTAAAATCATTATGCACAAGATCTAAATTATGATTTTCTGATGTAATACATTTGAATAGTGTATAAATAATGAAATAGATGTTATTAGTCTAGTTACTTATCTTATTTGTAACTCGACTTTTATAATATAGCATGTTTTACAATTGGCAGTTAAAATTAATTTCTGTTTCATCGCTAAACTAGAATAATTTTGATATCATTATGACATTCTAAGATTTTTAAGCTCTGTATATTGAACCATATTAGAAAGGTCACATTCTAGACTGTTACATGTTACAATTTTAACAAAAGTTTTCAGCCACTACAAGTAGCAAATTTACCACTGATAATGTACATATTTTATACAAGAAACCAAAATAATATACCTGCAAGAACTATGATATAAATATTTATTTTCTGCTTTCCTTATAAACAAGTTTTGGTTTCCATAATGTTTCATATTGAGTCAATAAAAGAAAGAGTAATTCAGCTGGTCTACCTAAAAAACTAACATTTAGTCAGTAATAAGTCAGTGCTCACAGACTTAAAAGAAGACCATAAAATATACTCTTTTTTCTAGGGACTCTGTAGAAGTTGAAAAATTACAGGTAACCTCCCCCTTTCTCTGAATGTCCCTGTTTTTATTCCTTTTTCACTTCATTTTGTGTTACCTATAACTTATATTTTTTCTTGAATGACGAAGCTGAATACTCTTTCCTAAACTTAATCCTACTAGCGTGTTACTAAGACTTCTTCTTCTTCAACAAAATCCTTAGTAATGTTAAGATAATTCATTCACCGAAGAGTTCTCAGGGTGGATTTACGCACGTTGACTCAAACAGTCGAGTGAAAGTGGGCGAGTTAGAGGTCAAGTAGGTTTTGGTCCCACTCACCCACATTTTAACGCAACTGATGATACACTTTTCACACAAACAACAATTCCTGGGACGCTTGCAGACAAAGTTTTATGCCTTAATGTCTTGGTTGCCAGCTTTACCATACACTACTAACTCTACTTATAATGCTATATGAGTAGTAACTCGCCCGTCAAACTCATCCGCAAACTCGATCTGTGTAAATTCACTCTTTCTCATTTAATGATTGTGTTCTAAATCTTTATTTAAATATAAAAACTAAGTTGTGCATTGTTGTCTTGTTGAATACTGTTATTTTCAATGTAAATTAGGGGTGTGCGAGTATTCGACGGTCGAGCTTTTAGGTCGAGCTTTTCAGTATTCGGCTCGGCTCGACTTTTTTTTAAAAAGCTCGACACTCGAGCCGAGCTTTTGATAAGAGAGTTCTTATCGGAAAGATAATTATTGCGGTCTATTTTTTGAACACGTTAAAGCGGAAGAGTGTTTCCCTCCCACGAAAAACAAGCAAAAAACATTCCCTAGTGATAAGGAAAGGACATTGACAGGTAACAAAAAATATGATCTCTATTTAGACGGAAATTAGTTGACCTTGGGGAACGCGAAATACAGCATTTAAGTCTACTATTGTTTTATCAAGGCTTATCTCTTAAACGGTATGTCGTACAAGTTTCATTTTGGTCTAATTTGATTTATAAAAATAAGACAAAAAATATGAGCCGTCATTTATAGTTGTATGACAAGTAGTTTGTATTTTTGCATTTTGTAGTAAGGATTCCTTATCTCCTAATGGAGATAAGGAACTCACGCTCTCTGGCACACACACTGAGTCAGGCAATAGCAAAAAATAGGGAAGGGGCTTGGAGTAAACAACCTCCACCCCCCCCCCCCTCCCTGGACACTGATAAGGACAGTGAGACAGGTAGCTGTTACTTTCTTTCTCTCTATTCCGTAATTATTTATTTATGATCTTTCTTCTTCTTAATTGTACATTATTTTCTTGACAAAAGTTTAGAAATGCAACTAATTTTAGGATTACAATAAATTATTGTTGTTATTAAATATTATGTCATTCATTTATTATATTCTGAAATAATAATAAGTTTAGCCATGAATATTATACCACAATTGGGACTGCTTTTTAATTTTTTATCATCTTTACTGAGTGAACATAAAAAAAATCAATCTTGTGTTTGACTAAGTATAAATGTGTGATTTTTTTACTAGATATAACTATTTTAAAACCTTTCAACTCCTCCTTTCTACTCGTGAAATTAAATTTTGTAGTACCTATATGTAACTAGTTTAATTATGTATTTTTAACTATTTATTTTAAAGTGAAGTATTACATAAATATAATGTAGAATGTAGATTTTAAATTTGGTATTTTTCTTCATAAACTTTTTTTGAGCCAGTTTGATTAATTTTATATAACTAATACAAAATACTGATGAACCTATCAGATAATTCACTTGTTTTGGAGATAAGCTTTCTATTTTTGAGCTGGCGGTTACTTAAGGTATGCAAACATTAGTCTACTGTATCTTTTAAAATTAAAATCAAGCTTCATAATTTCTTTTAATAATTTGGCGATTGTTAAAAAGCTCGGCTCGAAAAAGCTCGAGCTCGAAAACTTTTGAAAAAGCTCGGCTCGGCTCGGCTTGAGTTCAAAAATCACTATTCGCTCACCCCTAATGTAAATGTTTTGATAGTTCATAGTTGTTATGTCCTTCTGAAATTATTGTAATTTTAAGCTAATTACGTATGTATAAGCCAGCTATTGTACTTAGTGCTTGTGTTTCTTACCTCTTCTAGAATAATATTTGATGTTTGCAATTTTATCCTAACAGCATATAATCCAGTTACTTACCAACCTAGGACAAAAAGCAACACAACGATCATAAACTTTTGATAGGATTCTGCTTCAATAATTGTGTGTTTCACATTTTCATTTTGAGATTTAATCTAAAGAATTTTTATGGTAAATGTCATTAAATCATGTTTCAAAATTGAGGTTTTTCCTAACATTGGAAAATTTACGAGAAATGCATTTTTTATCTTCATTTTACATGATATTGACTTAATACCAGTCTATAATGGTTGGGTGGTACTATTTGAGAGGTTACTCCTTTTTTGGACACCATCTTCAATTAAAAATGTTGTTTCTAATGTAAAGGTGATGTGACACTGACGTTTTCACACGTTTTCACACTGATTACAATAGTGATACCCTTATTTGAAAAATCTTGAGTTTTAAGATGTACTCAACTAGTTTCCTTATAGATGTTCTATAACTAAAAACTTTTTTAGGATTATTTCTTTTCTTAAACCTCCAGTTTCAAATAGGGCTTTCGGTTCATAGGGCTTTTGTTTGAAATATGGAGTAATTAAACAATTTTCATTTGGGGTATTGGTAACAAAAGTAGGCCACTTTTAAAGTAAGTTACGATCCTTTAACCATCACAATAATTTGTTGTTTTAGAAGTTTTTATATCATAGCCATCCATATCTTTCCCATCCTAACAATCTCTTCCTTCAGTAAGTTGCACAGTATCTCTAGGGAGACATGCCTAGCTGGCAATACTGTGGCTGTTATTCCTCCAAAGTCTTAACAGTCTAAGTCAAGCCATGAGGCTTACACAAAAATACAAATTGCAGAAACAAATAAATCCCAGCTGATCATAGGCTTATAACTCACTTTAAAACGATATTATCACAAACTCAAATGAAAGCCAATAATGCACGGGTCGTTTGAGACCAGATAGAACATTAGTGTCTTAATTTAAACCTGAAAAATACATTTTTTCAAAAAAGTTGTGAAAAATTGTTATGTTGCATTGAGTTTTATAGCTCATCTCAAACTTAGCTGATTTTAATAACCAATAGCTCAAATAAAAGTCTTTTTCAAGTGAGTATTTCAAGAATGCAATGAACCGCAAGCTTAATTTGTAATTGGAGATGTAAGAGAAATATTTTTATCACAGTTCGGTAGTTTTTTTTTCACAAATTTCCATTGTTTGGAAAAGGCATCCTGTTTAAACTTAATTTTTGGGGGTTCCCCGTGAACTGATTTATGATATGTAAAAATGCACTATTACTATTAAGTAGAACTCCGTAAAATATTGTTTTGCAATTTATTCTAGGCTTACAGGGTTTTTGGCGTCGTTTTACTGGATGATAAAAATACCTACACTATTTTAAAAACCAACTGTTTTTGGTTCTTTACTATGAGGGTAATCCTGATTTAAATAATGGAATCCATCAAATTTTCAGTTTCTTCTACCGTACTAAAGGTATAAACTGCTATAGACAATGTGATTGAATTCACAGAATAAGTTTCATACGTATTAGTCATGGTATTAATTACTTAGAAAGTGATGGTAAGTGGAATTTTCAATTTAAATACATTTTTACAGTAAAATGTAATTCCTTTTTTACAAAATTAATAAATACAATTTATTTCAACTAAGATTTTTCATTTACCTGTCTTAAAATTGTAAAACATCACAATTGTTTGGTTTGAGTAGTAAAGTGTCAGTAATTTTTTATTTGACACAGTAAACAAGTGGAATGGTAAGTTCTCACTTGGATGAGCTAGCACATGTAATTTTCCTCTAATAGGGAACTCTTGAATATTATGTATGTTGTGATTTTTTTATGTCATGAGAGTATGTATTGCAGATTATATGCAATATAATAACATTTATAGTAATGAGCATCAGGAAAACAAGATCAAATTATTTAGAATAGTTATTTGATTATAGACAGGTTTACAACCAACCAGTTATCCTAAAAACTTTCACTAACATTATCCGTATTTTTTCATCCTCCCCTATTTACTGAATTGCAAATTGAAACTAGTGAAAAAAGTGATACTTACTTGTATTTTTGCACAATTACCGTATCTCATAAACTTCTCCGAGTATATGTCTTGAAGCGGAAGCTTGGGTGTTTACAAAGGCAGTACTGAAATAGAGTTTTGGGTTTGGCAAAAAAAATCGTTGAATTAATGAAAACTCATTGAATTTAGTAATTTTTTATCCTTCCAGTTAAAACCGCTTTTTTTGTAAACAACCAAGATTAAACAGTTTCCTCTCCAGGTGTAATTCTTTCAAAAGTTGAAAAAAGTTAGGGCGAGTGCACCAGTGAATGACCGGTTAAGGATGATGTCTCATGTGAATTTGACATTACTCCCTTATTTTTTAGTCACAGTTATTCGTTTTACTATAGAAAGTTCATTTATTCTTTAAGGATTGAGCAATATTAGTTAAATACGTTACTTAATGAAAATACTGATTGTTTTGTAATATTAATTCAAATCAAATATGTCAACGCTCCAATAAATGACCGGGACTGCACAAGTGAATGACCGATCTTGCACCAGTGAATGACCGGTCTCTTTTGGCAGAATAACTGTCAAAAAATTGAAAAATCAGCTGACAACAATGAATGAGAATAATTCAGCTGAGAATATAGATCATAGTTAGTAAATGACTGACGTTGTTCCAATGAATGACCGCGAAGTTTTTCCCGGTCATTCAATGGGTTTTGCCCTAGTTACGTTCCAATTTATGACCGCCCTCAGTAATAATTAACTATAGCATGTAGAGCAATAAAATTTATTTTAAATTGTAGGGAAGTATGTTAAATATTATTTAATTGCAACGCATTTTTTAAATAATCATCAAATACAAAATGAATGTAAATCCGGGTAAGCCTTGCAGGGATAGTCACTATAGCAGGAAACATCAAAATCGAAGATAGTGGGACACTCAATTTTAAATATATTTAAAAAGTATTTTTTAATCCAACAATTTTAACCAATGAAAGATTATTGTTGAATAATATTCCAAGGCTGGTTTTACGCCTATTTTTAATTAGCTAGCCTAAAGAATATGATTAATACCGGGCTTTTTGAGCGAAACGGTCATTCACTGGGTGGTGGTCATTCACTGGTGCACCCACCCTAGTTATTAATGGCTCAAAAAGCTTTTTCTAGGCAGATCATATCGTCATTAGAAGTGAACATAAAAAATACATACACTAAAGAGGTAATTTAAAAGTTATAAAATTTTAATATAGGACCGTATGGTTTGGTACATTGGCAATTTCGTAATAAAGAAAACATTAAATATAAATAAAACTAATGCTTTAGAGATGTCTAGCCATATGTTTTGTAATAACCAAAAGGATAACAAATAGACATATTGTGTAAAACTGGAAAAAATGAACTACCGAGCAAGGCTCTGTCCACCAGGTACTTGGATAAACCGCTTAACCTTTGTTCAGATTTTAAAAGGGAAATAATACTTCTAAATCCTCAAGTAAATATATATTTAAAAATATTTACCATACATATATACAAAATAGTATACGAGGTAACAAAAACTGTCATGGCAATGTATCGTAGCAAAGCTTTGTTTACTTAGAATAAATAAAAAAAATAAATTTCAACTTTACTCTAATGAAAAACAAAGTTCATACTGAACTAATAAAAAAATAAATGCAAGTGCTAAATAACATATTTGAATCTGGTGGGCCTGATTCTTTCATTAAACCTATGAAAAACAAATGTGGGAATGTGACTAGTAAATGAACTATAGTTATACACAAAAATAACACCTAGTTAAAAATTATAACTAAAAATGCCCAATGTTTCATACATATCCATTGTAATTTGTACATAATTATACCCTGATAACTACTAATAAATGGAAGTAAACTCAGATTTAGAATGAGTGTTTGTTAGACATTAAGTTCTTAAGCTCATGAAAAAGTTATGAATAATCATGCATTACTTCGATGTATTTGAATATTTTTTTCTTCCCATTTAAAGCCAGTAGGCATAAAAATTTCAGGATTTTAATCTACATTACATTTGGAACACATAATCATTTGAATCTACAAAAACTACGTTAAATATTTTTCCTTACAAATAGTGTGCAAGTGCAATGGTTTCCACTAGAAGAAATCTAGAGCTTATACAAAATTAAACCAATAATTTAAATAAATTTTTAAAACAAAATAATAGACTGTAAGATTAAGCGGGTGGAAATTCTTAAAAAGAATATAAACAATTTTTTGATGTTAAACTAAATACCCCCACTGCAGCAGACCTGCATCCTTCTTAAGCTGAAATGCTTATTGTGAATTTCTATGGCTAAAAAGCATTTATCAACCCAATATAAGCGTGGGACAAAATTGTTTGTATTACCCCAAAAAATAACTTTGACAACGAGCTGGCTTATGCAGGGTTGCCCCTACAGGTATGAGAAAATTGGATTTTTTTAAACCAACATCTTGTAAATTTTAACTAGAAGGTAAGAAGATGAGGCCTCTACCACGTTTTGTTATGATACTTTATGTTGAGAAATAAGTGAGATGTATAATTTGATTTATTTCCAATAGAATATCCTTGGTTCAAGATACTATTTACCTCTTATCAATCTTGGTAACCTATACACATAAAGTAATGATTCAAAATGCTATTTTTTTCAAGCTGATGTAATGAACACCGAAGGTTATTTTAATTTTCCATAAAAGACATGCTTAAGACTCCCTTACATTACGGGGTAGATCTACCCTCTCTCCCTCCCCCCCCCCCTTGAAGTGGGCTGATCGAGCTGGTTTACGAACTCTTCCGAATAAAAAGGTTTATATACCATATATAAATGAATGAATTGACTAGGAAATGTATAAGAAAGCAGGCTTCCCTTGAAAATGAGTCCACAGAATACATATGGTTTCACACAAAATCGAAAATTTTCATTGCCACTGACCATTTTAACACCCAAAAAAGTTCTGTGGACTTATTTTCAAGGTACGTCTGCTTTCCTATACATTTACTAATTCCTGCCAAATGCCCTAACTACAAACCAAATAACTTTGAAACGAATGAATGGTGTTTTTGGTTTCTAGGGACCTCAAAATGAAAAGTTATGATGGTCCCGAGTTTATGCATTATAATTAGCCCTATGGTAATAGCTTCTTCCATAAAGGTAAAATTACCTAAACCAACAAATTAAAAAGCGTGCAATAGGTTTAAGCTAAACACATTGATACTATTGTATCAAAGTGCAGTATATGTTATTAGGTTGAATACACTTAGCTTTAATCTACTAATACTATCTACATTACTTTTCAACAAGGTTTTGTACTATGTATTTTACTTGCAAAAATGACATTCAAAGAAACTGGATACTAGTTAGGTTTGTGCTTCCTTCAACTCTTTGTGATTGACAAAGAAAGATTATATTATTTTACAATCAATAAAGAAAACTAAACTTGAACTATTAAAGCCGTATGTTTAATATTTATTTTTAAAATTCCTGAGTTTACATCTAACAGTTTGAACATTTACAATAAAAAATGTCTCTTCCAGAGTAAAATCTAAATTTTTTGTATTTTCTGGTAACGTTCAACTTAGTTGAATACGAGATCAACAAAACTGTTGTTCTGTCAGTAAAATATTAAAAGACATAGCAAATATTTTGTAAATTTAATATGAAATACCTATTCTACACGATAATAGTATAAAAATGTATATAAAAAGCCATGGTTCATGTCTTTCACAGTGTTTGGATAATATCATGAATCAACGGTGGTCCCAAAACTGTGCGAGCTATCAGACACGGGATGTAAAAAATTATTGTTTTAGAGATCTTGAATACTCACATCTCTTTAGAGATATGTGAATCTGAAAACCTCTATATCTCATTTTCTTGGTACGACAGTTTTTTATTCAGACCCTAAAGATTTGTTAGGTTATTTGTGGCCCTCTCCGAATTTTAGTTTTACACTGAGCAAAAATGTACACTGATTTAATTTCATACTCTTCATTTAATTTACCTGAATTTTATTCAGCCCCTTAGAAATAAACAATAAAAAGGCTTGAGTAATATGAAAAATTATCTCTGCTTCAATATTTAATTTTACTAATTAATGTTAGGAGAGTGCGCTACAACCAGCAGGTTTCATTAGAAAGTTACTGTGGTAGAAGTTTACTGACTATAAATCTACTATATTTGGAATCACAAGTGGAATATAAAGTGCTATAACTCTGCCTCACTACGAAGCCTGCAGCTGTAAGGAGCTACAATGTTGGGGGAATAGCACGTAGCGTTTTGTTATTTAGAGGCATAGTTATTTGGCTATA
Source organism: Flexamia atlantica (assembly GCA_035578135.1). Taxonomy (NCBI): domain Eukaryota; kingdom Metazoa; phylum Arthropoda; class Insecta; order Hemiptera; family Cicadellidae; genus Flexamia; species Flexamia atlantica. Next base: position 64,606,683 of record JAQJVK010000003.1, on the reverse strand, counting down.
CCTATACCTGGGGCTGGTTTACTTAAAAAACTAGTCACGTGTGTTTGGGTTGAATAATACATCACCAAGAACATGGAGAATATTTGGCAAAAATTGTTAAATAACCTATTGCTATTTTGCGATAACTACAGCTGTAAGAGCTATTTTTTTAATTAGCTGTAGCAAACTACTTTTTAAGTACTCTCCCCAACACCGCTTAATTACTGTTGTTCATAAAACATTAGGCCTTAATGAAATTTCTCAAAATTTTTTTGTTATATTAGTTTTTTGGTCTGTTTTATCCCAGTGTTCTTCCGCTCGACATTCTCGTCCCCGATTATTGATTACTTGCTGAGCTTTTCTTTGAGCCATTCGTCCGTTAGTTCGTCCAACTCCCGAACTTCGTAAACGCGAGTCAAATCTGCCTCCTTCTGTAGCGCGAGCTTCGTCCCCGCGTACATCACTTGCAGGTCCCTCTGGCTGTCTGAAATCCGACACAGAAATTGAAGATGAATTCATAATTGGTTTTCGGCAAAATAAGGAGAGGCATTCAGCTAAAAGATGCCCATGTATATCACTTAAGCAATACTATCAAACATAAAAGAAATATATTAAAAGAAAACAAATTTAGAAGAAAGGGGGAAAATCAGACGTTATTGTGTGTATCCAATTCTGAGTGAAATTTAATTCAATATTCTGTACAAAACTCCAAATTTTATTTTCTACATGGCAAAAAGTGTGGCAATTGTTTTTAATTAGTCAATATTTAATATTTGTTTGCAGTAATTATTCCAAAACTAATTGAAGTTGTACAGAGAAACATTAAAACTTAAAATAAGGAATTTTGGTGCTTACAATTCTGTACTCATAAACCAGTTATTTAATGTATTCCTGACAAGTAATAAACACCAGCGGTGTTTTACTAATCTTGGAAACCTCTTTGTTACTGAAAGAATAATTTCTTATTCTCTTGAAATAAATAATAATTGCATTTAATTTACTGGAAACACTATACATATGCTCTAAAAAGTCTTGACTCCCCACAGCTAGAAATAAAAAAATAAACGACCACAGTATTTTAGTTCTGCAGTAAATTTGGAAAAGAAAACATTATTGACCAAGACCATAACAATGAGGTGGTAGTTGTTGTGCCTCTGACCCATTCCAGTCATCTGGCAAACGGTTCAAGCACATATAACAGAGGGCACTGCAGAACAGGAAAGGTCCGTGTAGTGCGGTGCGGTTCTTGATGTTACCTTGGAAAACCGTCCTCTCCTCCCCTTTCGAGAAAGAGAGTTGCACACTCAAGACACCATGCAAACGCTTCATTGACCTAAACCGCAATGTGCCACACGGTTTTATAATAGAATCTCACTTATTCAAAATTCAGGGGACGGCTAATTTATTGAAAACCACAGAAAGTTTTCAATATCGAGTCTGTTTGAATTACAGAGGTTGTTGTGAATGAAATTTGAATTAAAGAGGTCTGTCTGCTTAGAAGTATGTTAAAAGTTGCAAAGAAAACTCGCCAATGTATTCATAGTAAAGGATTGCATTACAGTACACTCTTGATTATCCGAGCCCCTATTATCCAAGACTCCGGGTTATCCGAGGCAGCTCTAAGCTTAAATATACGTTATTTTCTTACTAAGCATTATAATAATGCGTGAAACAAGTGTCTTTATTTAAATTTCTATTATTTGTAACTCGAAAGGGCTTTCATTGTCAAATTTTTTGGGAAATACTATAACTAATTTAATGGAAATACTACCATTTTTAAGTGGTCTTATTACAGGCCAACCTCAAAACACACGTAAGCTCCATATTATCTCAGGTTTGTGTTATCCGATGTAGCCTCAGTCCCAAAGACATCGAATAATTGGGAGCAAGGCCGTAGCCAATGGGGTGGGGGGGGGGGGTCAGGAGGTCAAAAACCCCCCTGAAAATGTTGAAATTGTGTTTAAATGAAAGGTTAGAAAGTTATTTTTTTCCACTTCCTGTAACCGCGGAGCCCAAAAAACCCCCCCAAAAAAGTTTTTCTGGCTACGGCTTTGATCGGGAGTGTACTGTATTTCCAAGTTACAAGAGGTATTTTTGGTATGCTTAATCCAAATTTCAGGGGATTTCAGTGGTCTCAGTTCAAACTCTAAAGGTTGACTTCAAATTTAAGAGATGACCGTTTCAAATTATAGCAACAAACTTCAAATTCTAGATGCTCAAAGCTTAGGTATACAAATATTCAAATTTCATAGGCTACATCTGCATCAAAAACATTTTGAAAGATCAGTGTATTGTTTTACGAATATCAGATTTTTTGTGAAGGTAACAGACAACACAAACAAACTAATAATAGAGTTCTGAATTAGTAAGGCTCTACTTTACATGTACCAACTTCAAATGTCGAACATACCTTGTGGAGTGATGTAGATGAATGAGAGCGGGTACGAGACGCGGCCGTCGCTGTGTTCCATCTTACTGCTGTAGACGACGTATCTTGGCTGGTGTCCCGGGAGAATCTCTCGCAGATCGTCCAGACACGTGTCCTGGCCGCAGAGGCAGAGGGTAAGGATCTATATTTTTTTCATATATCTGATTGATACCAATGTTCTGGACAGCCAAACTAGCGGGTGGCAACAATTTTTATCTTCCAAAGTGTCTGCTAAAAAACTTATGTTTTGTCATACTGTCAAAATTTTGTTTACGTTTCTCCTCATGAACACTATGAAATTCTGTGCTTCAATATGCGGCCTAAAGTTTTATCACTAATTAAAAAAGGTTTGCAAAATTTTTGTACTGTAACAGCTGGTCTTTTTTTCACCAACATTTAATCTTCAATCATTTGTTTGCGTTTAAGAACGTATTTTTATAAGATTTCAACGTCAAATGTATTTCCATAAAGAGATTTGTCACTGTTTTCAAGCAAGCTATCCAAATGGTTTCATGTTTTTGAAGTTTTGCAAAATATATGTTAACATCCAACCTTTCATAACACCATAACCTTCTTGCTTTAGAATTGTGGCATACTGAAATTCTGTATGGGACCTTTACAAGACAAAAGTAGTCTTAAATTTGATGAATTTTGTTCACCTTGCTTGTATTTAACATTAATTTTGGGGGACTTTTTGTGTGTTCAAGGGGAGGATATGCCCAGCATCTGTGCCGGGTTCCTTGCTTGTGCTAATTTTTTTTGGGTCAAAACTTATTTTTACTGTACTATATCTAATAATGTTTTTACTTATAATGTAATATTTTTTGCAATCGGTTTATAATTATATTTTGTTTGCACTTAGTTACATCACTTATTTATATTGTTTATATTGTAATGGTTGTCCATTGGTATTAAATAAATAAATAAATAAATAAATAAATTACACTACTTGCGGTTGCAGCTAAATATATTCTTGTGAAAAGTGCTTTCACTTAAACATGACACTAATTTCGATGTCAGCGCACTGCTGTTACAGCAAGGAAACGCGTCACACATTGATTGTTGTGTGCCATATCAGTTTAAATTACTGATATGACTAAAAAGAAAATATTTTCTATTGTATTTTTTCACCAATACAGTAGTCCAGAACTGTACATAACTAAAGCATAAAATTAGGTGGAGAGCGAGAATGTAAAACTTCAAATCAATCATCAAAAGAGTCAATTTAAATTTTTTGTTGAACTGTCACAACTTTGTGTTTTTAGGGCCATTTCCAGTTAGCAGATTCATGCTAAAAACGTACATTATAAAACCTGGCAAGTAGGTAATATTGCTGGTATAAAAGCTTCCTACATAAACTTTGGTGTGTTAAAAAGTCTAACAAACATGTTACAAGTGATATAATTGATCACAAGATTGACTACCCAAACAAATGTTAAACGCTTATTTTGCCAGCAGTACACTCACTTACCCACCTAATTTGGTGCTTCTGATAATAGAATTAATATACTAGGGCCTACATTGAATGATCAAGTTATGATGAGTAAAATTAATGATATATGACTAAAAAGAGAAAATTTTTCAGGTATAAAAGTTTGTCCAACTAACTGACAAAGTTTTATGGAGGTTTTATGGGTGTCAACCGATGGTGATAAATTGTACACTACATCTTACAAGTATATGTCTTGTAAAATACTGACTGTATTGTATATATGACCGTGCATGACATAAGTTCATTGTAACAAAGAACACTCCAGGCACATTATGAAACTGAACTACAGCTATGCTCTTCATAAATAATTGACCAGATTACTGATGCTTTGTAGAAGAGTTAAAATCTTTAATAAAACATAGAACCTTTGACATATTGCCGTGTTTCCAGTCACAACTAACATATTAATAGTTATTTGGTAAATTCAATCGGCAACCACTTAGATTTTATTGATGCTCTTTCATGATTCCTACAGGATGATTTCATTCGTATGTCATAAAGTGCTTGAGTCATGTCTGATTAGATTGGCTATATTTTGTCCCAAGTATCAGGAAATACATGGGTGGTATGATAAAGTTGTTATTAAAATAGACTGTTGTCCACAAATCCTAATAAAATTTATAAAAAAATAATTGTTACAAAATGAATTGTCGAAATTACTTATAACATTTGATCTAACAAAGATGAAAGATAAGAAATTAATTAAGCTTACCTCAACCATAGTGTCTATACAAATCTTCTGTTTCTCTCGATCAACTTTCACTGTAAAAGTTATATTAATTAGAACTTACAAAGAAATACATCAAAATAACGAATATACTTGGTATTAAGAGTCAAGTTTTAAACTGACAAACCTTTGTTGGAATTTAAATAATTAAAAAATTATATCTGAATATAAATAATTATTACAGTTCTGTTCAGCCATACTGGCGGCAGGCAAAGAGTGGAAACCCTCCAAATCGTATGCTAAAACTCATAACTGTATTATATATGTAAAAGCTTTGTTTATGCATGTAAGGCCTGTTAACGTTATGATATTTGCTGCAATACTCTACCGAAATAATACTGAGTGGTACCTCCACAAAAGAGAATATAACCCTTTTCTTATTAGACTTGCTTTATAATCATATTTTATGTAAGTTTAATACAGATTATAGTATAACCTTATTTAGATTTAATATTTAATATAAGCTAAAGTAGTATAAATTCACACATGTCCCATGGTATAGCTATGTATGGAGCTACAACTAAGAAAAATTTAGACCGAATTCTTCTCCAACAAAAAAAAGCTTTAAGGATAATATTTAATATCAAGAAAAAACAATCTGTACGTCTCCATACTTTTCTCAATTAGAAATTTTAACTGTATATGATTTATTTATTTTTGATACTGTTTTGCATATTAGGAAAAATAATATTTCAACAACAAATCCGAACCCACACAATTATAACACTAGAAATAACAAGTATGTTGAGCAACATAAATTAAAATTCTTTGAAAAGAAAACTAACTATATTGGAACTAAATTTTTATTTAATTTGCCAAATAATATTTTAAGTGAGCAAAATTTTAAGAGTTTTAAAAAGTCACTGAAATATTATCTTTTAACTTTTAATCTGTATTCATTTGATGAGTTTCTTAATTTAAAAAATCGGAATTAATGATACTTTGATTCTGCTGTGGACATCAATTTAATTAACAATTTCAGCATAAACTCTAACCATGTAATGTACCAAAACTTTATATAATATTAGTTTTAGTTAGACGCTATTCTTGTATATATTGTACTAACAATGAATAAAGAAATTTTGAATTTGAATTTGAACTAATTATGTTTGGAGGTAGCTATACTAATACATCTAATATAGGCCTAGCCTATGCCTACCGGTTAATCAGAATTAGGATTAAGTTATGTAACAAAATAACAAACTTATTTGTTAACTTACATATACTTACAAATTAATGCTGCATTATTACTGTGTTTACGAAATCTGAATTCTTTAAGAGCATTCTTGACATCGTCTTCAATATCACACACTTTCATCGACTGAAACAAACAGTTTTCTCTTTAATTTCCAGTAGTTGCCTACTGTAGGCCTAATATAACATGGCCCTTGAGAAAATGACAATCATCCTATTGTTCAAAATGATTAGTATGTAATAAAAATCAAGCATTCCACCTACCTCTAAGGCATATTATAAAAATTTTTCAGCGATGTAATTTATATTCGATAGCTAGCCTAAAAGATTTTTACCACGGAAAAAAGCTCCTCCTGTGGCTTTTGTAGTAAAAATTGTCTGACAATATATTTCCTGTCTTGGCCACTTTTAACATATCTAAAGCCAAGAAAGATGTACTGTTAATTAATTAAAAACTAATTAGGCCTTAATATGCTTAAGCTTAAAACATGCCATTGGACATCCGTGAGGACACAAAAGGTTTTAAGAATTTACTATGAGTTGTACAGTACGTGTTCTTTTATTTATCCTTTGATGGATAGAAGTTAGATAGGCTATCTAACTTTTACCCATCAAAAGAGAGCAAAAACAGGTTTTCTCCTTGTTTTTTTTTGTTTTTTTTTGCTTTAACTCATTCAAAAGAACATAAACATTACCGTATTCCAATACCGGATACATAAAAACCTCAGGTAGGCCTAATTACTCTTTTTCATGAGAAAATATTTATTTAAACATATTTCCGTTATTTACAATTAAGTTAACTTATCACCACTTAAACCAAAGTTGATCCCAAAGTTATCAGTATGTTTCCACCACAGTTAAGTTAGTTAGTTTGTCCTTAATTTTAGGCAGCGACAGCAATGGATTTTCAATTTATTTCTTAAGACTTAAGCTTATTTATTTCAATAAATACTAGGCTCTAGACAAAAAACTAAAATGATCTGTTGGAGAGATGATCTTAATAAAATGGTCAGGGAGAGTAGAAGGCGAACCAGAGCAAAGGCCTATTTATGTTGTCACCCAGTTTTACATTGTGACTGAAACCTCCATTAAAGGATCTAACAGTAGGACTTAACTAATCAGTTGAACAGATAAAACGCTTTAGTGTTTTGCCTTTCTGTGTCAATCCTGTGAGTGGCCGGCCATGAAGAGTCCACTGCATCGGAATATGCTATTAGAGCCAACTTACACATTCGCTACTTAAGGCCAGTGACGTGTAACTCATCAGAGTGTTAAGAATATAGATCTCATTTGATAGCCAGCGACACAAAATCGCGTCAATTCAACCAAGCGAAGATGATCATGAAATGATTCCCCTTGACATGGGATATCTTAACTGAGTCCCTTGTACAGTGTAAATGGGGAAGTAAACATTTCCGGATGGCAATGCCAAACATCTCCAATCAGTGATGCAACGAAGGTAAAGGTAAAGGTAAAGGTATGCCAGCACCAAAGTAGTGCTCAGCCTGCCTCCGTTTGGAGATGACAGCAGCAAACAGTGCATGAAGAGCTAAAAATTTCTTTGTAATGCTGGTGGTTTAGAACTAATCTATGGTTAGACTGAGGCTAGAAATACATTGTTACTAAAACATTCTTTTCGTAAGAGGACTGGAGTCCTAGTGAAAACTACAATATATTATTAAATTGTTTCTTTTAAGATTCTTACCATATTGACAGAAAAAGTGGTCTTGTAGGTTTCAGAGATATTTTTAACAGATACGGTAGCTAGTTTATCCTATTGATTCAATTAATGGCGAAATCTAGCTTTAAATTAATATAAAGTACCAATTTCAATAATTAATTATTTCATTGCATCTGAGTCAACCACATAAACAATTAGTACAGAACCATAGAATGTAAATACAAAGTCAGTTCAAGAACGGTGACACATCATACAAACACCCAAACAGTAAGTTTTCCTATTCCTATTCCCAGATCCCAACCCCAACCCAAAATCAGCTGTTTTTGGTTTAGAGACGAGGTAGGTTAAAACATTTTTTAAGGAAAGAGTACCAATGTGATGAACTATAACTTAAGCCATATCGGCATGATGACACTGTTTTACTTCTTGGATTATACTAGCTACTTAAATTGAATATAAATTAATGTAATTTACTATTACATTATTCCACAAATATTGTTATTTGAAATAAATAAAAGCTAATGTCGCGAGCACGAAATACGGCGGGTGAGTGAGTGCGCTGCTGGCGAAAGCAGCGTTATTTTGGTTGTCAATTAGTCATATGATTGTAAGTTTACAAGCACACGTTTACATGTGAAATATTTTGCTGCAAGCTCTCAGGCAAGATTCTTCTGTTTTTGTGCAAGATTCAGGCTAGCAGGAATCAATAATAACTGTCAGCTGTAGACAAAAATAAAAATGAAACGATACGTAATCTTTAGTTTTCTTTGTGTTTGTTTTCGGAGATTTCATAAGTTAATTCATTTAATTAACGGATTAATTTCATTTAATTCATTTAATTTTCAGAACGGATATTCTGCACCTGGACGCTTTGAAACGCCAACGCGCCCTCATTCAAACGTCTAACCATTTTCAACCTCTATGTCCCTTTACAGCTGACAAAAATCATTATGTCTTTGATTTGTTTGTCTGTTTACTGATGTGCTTTCTGCTTACAGTTGTTAGTTGTTTGGTATTTTAGGTTAAGTCAGGACCAAGAATCCCATGTTTCCAGTAAATTATTCAAGAAAATTAATTGTGTATTGATTATCTTCGGATAGAAAGATGTCCAAATACATAAAAATAATTAAAAATAACTGGAAAAAATCCCTATTTGGAACAGTGGCAATTATTTATGGGACCAATTATTCATATGAAAAATACCAGTGAGTTTCTAATTAATTGTGTTTAATTCTGTGGCAAAGGTTTTTGTAACTTAGTGTAAAGTATTTTTGTGTACCTTGAGAATATGCTCAGTACCAAATAATACTTTCAACTATGTATTAATAAGAGGTATAATGATGATTACAGTAGTTCACTTGTTTTTAAATATTTCATTAGAAACCTGTGAAACTGCAACGGAATCCATATTCATAAATTTTCCGTGAATTATGGTATATCAAAATTTAAAATGTCGAACTGCCTTTGAAAAAGTTGAAGGCTAAAGTAACATAACTTAGTGACATCATATGAGAATTTGGGAACTTATTGACCTATGGGGTTCGGTTAGTAAATCAGAAGAGTTATGGATTTTTGCCTCCACAACTACCATTTAATTTTTGGCTTTACTCGTGGAGGTACCTTGTGGAAAAAACAAAACAATCTACTTAATATGTTACTTTTTAAAATTATAATAAAAATATAATGGAATCGACACTGTTGACCTATTATAATCTAAATAATAGGGCCTAAGGTAGATTTACTAACATGTACTTAAATTCTACATGAGATGAGCAAACTATGTTTTGAAAATTGTAGATGACCTAATCTAAATTAAATATATCATTACAGAACTTATAGTCTCCATAGTGAAAATTTGAAAAAAGATGAAAATTCATTCCCTGTAGAGTTTTCTTGGTAAGTTAAATAATGCTAGGTTTGGTTAGAGGAAGTTACCAGTAGTTTTGGGTGAGTTATGATAACTGAAATTCCCTTATATAAGTTGTGAAACAAGATTAATCTAATAAGAATTTTGCATGGACGGTTTTCATTTTGTCGTTCCACAGCATCTACAGAAGTGGCACAAACATTTTGTTTTTATGATGTCTCTTTCAGTTCAAAGCTTTAAAGTTATATGTACAGTTTTGTTTATGAGAACTATTTATTTTTAATTTTATATAAGGAATAATCCTGATTAAAAGAACAGGCCTACGCACGCTGGCCTTCTGTCAATAATAAGACTATCACATCACCCATCCTACACTCATCCTCCATTCATTTTCACCTTAAAGTACAATTTAGCATCATCATCTTAAGATAGTGGTATAGTTTCCTGGATCTGCCAGATTCAACACGTAAAAAATTATTTTGATTGAATAATTGCTTAAAAGTCCTAATTGTGTCCACTGTGTTGTTGATAGGCAAACCTAGTGTTCAGATGAAGTTTGTCCCATTTGATTTTTATATTCAGTGCCTCAGAGCCTAATTATATCTTGTGTAGTATCCATCAATTCTTAATCAAGTAAGGTAGCTAGCTTAGGTTCAAAGAATCGTACTTATCAAAGGCACCTCATCAAAAGGAACCATTGTATTTGCAGTCTCTAAAAAAAAGACTATGAAACTTACCATTAAAATGGATACTACTACGGTAGTGCTCTTTTGCACTGATGATATTTAGTTACCTAGCAAAGACTTAGGTATGCACCTCGTCAGAGCTTACTAACGTTTGGTTGTTTGTGTTACCAGGACCAGACAGTTAATGCGGGCATTATGTGAAGAAGCTGCTAAATATGGAGAATTACCTGTTCCCCCTACATTAAAACCTCGGAGTATAACAGTCATACTGAATCCAGCAGCTAACAGGCGGTGAGTGGCTTAAGAACTTTATACTAACTTAGACGGCTAACTGAGGTTATTTAAAATAAAATTGTTCCATAAAAATTTAAAATCTGTTGTAATACCTGGTCGTTTGATACCCTTTTATTACCTTGTCAAGTTGATGTTACAAGTTCATAATTGTAGTTATTATGTCTTTCTTCAAAAATACTTTCCATTTACTTATTCTCTGTTGGTACAATAACTGAGACTAATTTTCATAACTACAGTAAATGCGGAATGTGGATAATAAAAGAATGTGGAAGGGGATGTTAGCATATAGTTGGCGAAGATGAACAGGATTTTGATGTACATTAAAAATCATTCTACATAGCTCACTGTTGCAGGCTATTTATTGAAAACCCAAAAGAAATTTCCTCTTCTTAATGAATTGAAAAAGCCCCAGAAACTCAGAAACCCTCCTAGGACAGTACAAACAACACCTTCAGGGAGCCAATGTCAAGTTCGGGGAAGTTTTGAAACATTAATAAATACATTATCTCTGCCACCAACTTAAAGAAGAATCAAGTGATTCTTAGGTCAGTTTTGTGTCAAGTATACATAAAAAACAAAGGATCCTTGTTATTAATTTTAACTTGTCACTGAACTGAGCACCATGTAAACCAGGCCTTACCTACCAAGCAGGCTCTCTAAACTTTCCCCTAAACTTCTTTAAAGCTGTTCAGTTGAAACATGGCTGCAAGCATCAAACTGTTTCTCAGGTCTCTGATACTCTAGCATATGTGTTAAAAGACAGTTTTTTAAAACTAATTTTTTAAAATTTGTAGACAAAACTAATCACTCTGCACATTGCGTATTTATTTATTTTTAAATAGATAAATAAAGAAAAAAAATTGACAGCCGTTACACTTTTTCTAAAAAAAATTACCTTTCTAACTCAAGTGGTCTCCTAAGAATCAAATACTAGCAACATTTGCAACAAGCACTGTCAAACTCAACTACAGTCTATGTCCTGAAGAAAATAAAACTCTCAAGCGATGAAGCCACCACGAAGATCTTCTCGTTCAGAAAAGGGCTAACCATATTATCATAGGATTGATTCGAGAGACAAGTGCAGAAATCTTTTACTGAACCAATAATACTAATAGTTGTTGCTCTATACATCAAAGAGGTGATTCCATATGTGGATGGAAAACCTCTTCTAAAGGGATCAGACATCCACTGCCATAACACGAGGTACCAGCTACCACATCACCTCAATACATTGTAGGAGAAAACACCTTCATACAGCAATAATAAGTTCTGTAGTGTAATTCCTGAGGATATTAGAACCCTGACAGTAACACTAAAACCTTCTTCATAAAATGGTTAGCAAGGAACCATTTCTACTCCCTGAATGAGTTTCTGAAATGGAGAGAAAACCATGAAGAACACTGATGCATTCAGATGCCATTTCAACATTTCAACTCTTAATATTCTGTTATACTTGAATTAATACAAATATGAAGCGCAAGAGGGAGGAAAATTTATATACTTATCATTCGCCAGCGAAAGTCCAACCCCTTGAAGGCAGACGAAAACACAAGGATTTCCAAAATACCCGAAAATTATAAAGTCTCAGTGTTACCATCTAGCGGACAATCAATAAACTTTTAGGGAAGGATATAAACAACAACAAACCAAATTAGTCATCCAATTGGAAACGACACTGTGATAAAAAAAAAACCTAAATGCCTTGGCCCATGATCTATTTAGCGGGATCTTGCGAATAATACTCGTTGGTTTTCGTTTGTTTTCTGAGGGACATGCCTGTCGCTGGCGAACGGTAAGTGAAATTTCCCTCCCTCTTGCACTTCATAGTTGTATCAATTCTACTATAGTAAAGTAATTTTGGTTCGATTTGATTTTGTTTGTTCTGGTAGGAAAGCGAAGGCCAACTTCGAGAAGTACTGTGCGCCGCTGCTGCACCTGGCGGGGTACACGGTGGACGTGGTGATGACCGAGAGCGAGGGCCAGGCGCGCCAACTCGCCGCCGAGCTCAAGGAATCGGACATCGTCGTCGTGGCGGGCGGGGACGGCACACTGTCCGAGGTAGGCTGTTCCGGAGTTGCACTCTGACTGGGGTAGGCTGCTGGTGTGTTTATGTTTTATGAAAATTATGTTGTCTCTGTTAGAATTTGAACTTTTATGACTCAGATTTTGTTTGCTAAAAATTATAATATCTGTGGCAGTTCTTTGAAATTATTTATATTCAGATAAGTTTTTCCTAAATATTTTTCTTGCCTTCTCTAAGTAATATAAGTACTAATCAAAAGTATATAGATTAATGCGGCAGCTTGTGAATTAATGTACTCTGGGATTTCACAGTTAACCAATATATGCATGATACACATTAAATGTATTAGAGTTTTTGTCTTGAAACAATATTTATAGAACTGAAGTTGTTCACTGAAAGACAGCTGAAACACTGCCTCCAATCGTGACAACTTCTGTTAATATTGGTATATAAACTAGCAAAAGCCAGTTAGGATTCCACTGGGGCTGAATGACAATCTTTTACAGTAGAATTAATAAATAATCCTGCTATGAAGCAGGAGAGTGAGGAAAATTTCACTTATCTTTTTATTGTTTGCATGATCCTGCTAAGTATATCATTGGCTGGAAGATTTTTATTTTTTGTCACGACGTAGTTTCCTATTTGATGAATCATTTTGTTTGTTGTTGTTTTTATCGTACTCTAAAAGTTTATTCAGAAAGCGGCACTTAGACTATTGAATTTTTGTAGATTTCGGAATTCCTGGTGTGTTTCTGTCAATGTATTCAGAACCTTCTAAGAAGAGACATCCAATGTTAATTGGTCTAGTTCTGCCGCCGAAAAGTAGAACAGAAATTAGCGCTGATGCATGGAATAGTTCAAGCTGGCCCTGTATAGTCGGCACTTCTATTTACTATCCAAAATGTCAAAATGAGAATTGTTGTAAACAAAAACAGGCAAACATTATGGTAAAAGACACAACAATAAAATAAAACTGTCAAAATATTACAACCAGCTGCTTGACTTTGGAAAGTCAGCTTGATCCGTAAACTCCTACAACAATTCCAATTGGACTAAGAGGCGCCATCTCTTTTTCGGCGGTGGGAACTACATTCCTCCATAAGGTGTCCCTACTTAGAGGGTTCTGTATACATTGTTTCTGTCTACCTTTGTTGGCTTGGCCTGTCGTTGGGGAGTGATAAGTATATAAATTACTAAATTACCTCCTCTCTCACTTCATAGTTGTAGTGTAACTGATAAAAACATGTCATGTTGCTTGTATTTGGCCCAGAATCACTTAATGAATTCGACAATGGTATAAAGTTACCTTAATTCCATCAGGATCCGTTGAGGTAGATTATATTGCTACCGGTTTCAAGGCTTAAAGCCTCTTCATCAGGCTCCAATCACTCTCTTGAGGTCGTCGTAAGTTTAAAAAACACACAGTACATTTAATACACATAATACACTAAACATGCGGACGGACGAATAATTACAAATGTGTATTAAATGTTTGTAATTATTCGTCCGTCCGTATGTTTAGTGTATTATGTGTATTAAATGTACTGTGTGTTTTTTAAACTTACGACGACCTCAAGAGAGTGATTGGAGCCTGATGAAGAGGCTTTAAGCCTTGAAACCGGTAGCAATATAATCTACCTCAACGGATCCTGACGGAATTAAGGTAACTTTATACCATTGTCGAATTAAAAACATGTGTAGCTTATCTTAGTCAAAACTAGCTGATCAACACGGTTTCACCCGTGGAAAATAGAAAAACTTCCTGGGATCCATGAATTTCAAAAAGACTTACATTAGTTTTAATTCATCTTAAACGTCTTCATATGTGCATACAATACAGAAAATAAGTTTCAGCCATACAGTACCCTAGTTTTTGCCAGAAAAGTGGTCTAATCTGTGATGTTGAGCTTTACCAACAGACAGAGTGACAGAAATTGAGATAAGGCTTGATTCGGATTGTCTGACCTTCAAAACGCAAAAATAACCAATAATTTCATAATTCTGAGCAATGTACAGACAAAACTCAAATTTAATTTATATAGATATACATATAGAAGATGTGACCGAGGCATTGTCGCCAGACGGTGACGGGGCTGATGCGCGCGCACGGTGTGGTGGCGGCGCCGCTGGGAGTGCTGCCACTCGGCCGCACCAACAGCGTGGCGCTGGCGCTGCTGGGGCGCAGCACGGCCGGGGCGGCGGAGATGGCGGAAGCGGCCATGGCTTTGGTACGGGGGCGGACCAAGCGGATCGACGCCATCAGAGTAGAAGTGCTGGAGGTGAGAACGGAAGTGGTGTTGCAGTACAGTAGAACCTCGATCAACCGTCACTCTCTGTTATGCGTCACCGCTACTGTACTTTTATTTTGTCATGATAGATGCCGTAAAACAGTAATCAAGTATAGCTTACACTGTAGCATTTCAGTTTTACTCTTGTATGTCTGTAATTTAATTACAAATATGTATTATCCACTTATAAAAAGTATAAAATCTACACTTATTGTACAGGTTTATAATGGAATTTCTGTTATCCGTCCTTTCTCTTAACCGTCACACTCTTGGTCCCAAGGGTGACGGTTAACAAGGTTCCACTGTAGACTCCCTCTAGCTCGGCCCCTTTGGGACCTGACCAACGGCCATCTACATTACGGCCGGACTATGAATGTTGCCCCCCCCCCCCCACGGGCAGATTTAGTTCATGATATTTAGGGGTGCCAGCTCACCTAACATTTGAAGTATTTTATGCCCAAATTTAAACATCCAACTCACATTTAAATTATCTGTTTTAAGGCCTATTCTAAGTAGGCCTAGTTATTTATTTTATTTAACAGCGACCATTTGAATCTTTTACTCAAATACCTCAGTCAAAGTTATGTTGAAAAATGTAAGACTACAATACTTACGTATAACAGCTCAATAATTTCCTTGTCCAGTCAGATCATGTTTCATTGTTAAAATATCATCTTCAGTTTGTAGGCCTACTATACATGAAGTTTAATTATTTATTTTATATCAGGGGCTAAAATCAAGGATTTGAATTATGTTGAAAACATTTTCCCCCTTCACTGCCAACAAATCCACCAAAAATCAGGGGGTGTCAGGCACAGGGGGGCTCTCCCAGAAATTTGCCCATCCCCCCCCCCATTATCAGAGTTAAAAATAATCCTATTAAATGCAAAACCTGCACTTAAAAGTCAATTCAAGGCGTTGTAAACATTTTTACCAATGAGAATATTTTTACATGTCTCTATTGAATTGTCAGATTGAGCAACTTGTAGGTTTATATTTTTGCAACTTGATCCCACTGAGGTCCCCAATTAATGTGGTTAGATGTAACCTTTCTTCTGCGGAAGGGTAGCCATCTGTTGTTGTAAATGTGTGTTGATGTTACGACAGGAGTCGGAGGATGGTCCCCCGCCCAAGCCTGTGTACGGACTGAGTGGTATCAAGTGGGGGGCGTACCGAGATGCTCTGGGCCGTCAGGACAAGTACTGGTACTTCGGAGCTCTGCGCGGCTACGCAGCCGTGCTCTTCAACTCCTTCAGCTCCGACCGACAGCCAGGTGAATCATTTCCACTTTTAATCATACATGTTACTGCGTTTTCAGACAATTGCAGGAACTGGCAGACAGGAATTTTGCTGCATAGTTTTTGCACAACATTAACTTATGCCATAAAGTGACCATCTTTAGCCATCCAAAGGGATAATATTTTCTGGCTTGGTCTTAATTCTAATTGGCTCAATCACAAACTCAATTTAGGCTTAAAATAATAAGCCTGTTTCACATGATCCGATTTCGTTCATTCCCATGAAAATTGGATGCCAGAATAAGCATCCAGCACAAAGTTGGACAGTGTGAAGACGCCCATTTGATCATATGTACCATTGCTACTAAATGTGTCAGAAGAATGCAATCCGATATCAGACCGACAAAACAATCATTTTTGCATAATTTGACATTTCAAATTATGCGAAAATGATTGTTCAATTCATTTCTTTGCTTCACCAAAACTTCTCCGACTTCCAACTATTTGCCAGAATGACAAAAATCTCATAATGTGCAACAGGCCTTACGCATTCCTTGTATCCAATCAGGAGACGAAGAAGAATAGTTGCTGTGCAACAAAAACACCTGTCTTCTGAGACCCTAAGATCTAATTGAGTCCTGCACTGATTTCCAAGAATTTAGTAGTCAGTAATCAGTATCTTTATTGTCGTTGAACCAATTAAATAGTGTAATAGACATAGTCAAAGAAAAATTTAAACAGCTAATAGGTGACAGTTGAGAGTTAACAGAGAGTTAAGGCCTGTTTTCACGATGCCAACTGAAGAGCCAATCGGTATAAGACATACCAATGCCAAAAACTTGGATGACTTGGAAAACCTGCCAGAACAATGAAGTGCATTGGGATTACAGGCGGACAATTTGACGGCCTACAAACAGTTTTGGTTCTTCTCTAAGTCTTTTTTATCCAATGAGGTTTAAGTTTTTTAGTTTATGTATTATGTACTTGCTGGTAGGTGTGGGTGAGTTGTGCTTTTTGAATTTGAGTCAATCTGAGTATTTAGCCAACTATTCGAGCATCGAGTCAAGTCAAGTCGTATGTGAAAAGTTCAACCGTAATTTTATTTTTATTCAAATTAAGTCATTAGATTGCAGTTAGTTTTATCTCATCAACTGTACTTATCACATTGATCTACTTTTCGAAGACTTTGAAATTTAATTAACTAGTTACCTTGCAAAACTGAAGTCTTACTAGTCTGAAGGACACCCTGCCGTAATGATTAACACACAACTGTTCAGCAGTATAATCGGATGTACGGCGGCTGATACAGTTCTGTTGTCGCAGTCACGGCTCACGTCACATTCACTCACGCGTGCGACGGCTGCAGTCGCTGCTACCAGTCGCGAATGGACCTGCAGGCTCCCCAGTCGCGACGGTGGTTCCACTACCTGGTGCCCACTTTCAACAGAGGTTCACCCGGTAAGTCACATGATATGCGCACACCATGCAGTCTTTAAACGTTGTCAAACTCAAATTTTTGTGCCAGTATGTCTTTTTAACTTGATTGGTAAATCAGGTTATGACTAAATTACTATAGATTGTTGTTTTTTCTTATTGATATACAATATTTTTATAAAAAACACCATGCTAAGAAACGTCGCTGAGTCCTATAAAATTCTGTAGGGTCCTTCATAGGTCCTCCAAAAGTCCTCCATTTTACTGCATTTGATTTGGTAGACACCCTAAAAATCATTTTTGTTGTTTTTAAAAATTGACAACACTCCGTTAGTAGGCATCTTTGAACAGAAGTTGTGACAATTCACAACAAATGTTGAAGTTGTGAAATCATATTTAATCATAGTCATCTCAAGTAACGAGACTGCGGCCTTTGAACCACCAATGTCGCTTTGAAAGGGGTTTTAAATAGAAAAAGAATCCTCAGAGTCAGCTGATTAAAAGTAAACAACTGATGGGGCTATAAGAGATTATGTGAGTCAAACCCTTTAGTGCTAAATTTCCTTTTATTAGCTCCACAGCCTTGTTACTATAGATGGCTATGATTAAGTCCACAAAATTGGACAATAATGTAACATTACCATGCACCATGACCGTAAAATTAGTCAGTGATATGCATAGTTTCGGTCCCAACAAATTTGAGCTCACTACGTACTGAATACATTAATGACTCATTTGGATTCGAGATGTGAGTAGGTTAAACTATGTATGCAAATTGAAGTATAAATGAATAAGGTATTCCCTGTTTTTCGAGGTTCTACTGTAAACATTGGAGACCTTAAACAGTGATTGTCACAAGTCAGAATCAAAATCACTTTATTGTCTTCTAACGTGTGAGACTAACACAGGTAGAAACAGCATATCACATGGACAACTGAGAATAGCTAAATCAAAATCTAAGTTCAATTAACAGGTTTTTCAAAAAACAATTAAATAGAATAGAACCTGGTATAGAATTTAATAAAAATCATTTATTTGTAACCAAAACGTTAAAACTGAATTTGTTAATTACAATTGATTATTTAAAAACTCTTCCAAAAAATAATGTATTTTTAGCAAAAGAAATTCTTCCTACCTGCTTTTGAAGGTTGAGTCCAAAATTATTTCCTCAAGGCAATTTTTAGCTTGTTAAATAGCTGTAGCCCCATGTATTGTGGTGTCTTTTCTAACAGCCCTAGACCAATGTCTTGGATACTGTAAATCACAAATATGTTTTGTTTCTTATCAATATATATGATTTTTATAAATTAACTGTTCATCAGTAATATTATCAAAGCTATTTTTAACAAATAAGAGACGTTTTTGTATAGAGACATAGAATTAGGAAAACATTTAAATCCCGGAATAGTAGTTTGCATGAACTTCTCTGGCAGGTAAAATTCATAATTTGTGAAAACTAATTCTGATTGTTGAAAATGTTAACGTTCAGTCTTGATAATGTTTGCCGCCGAACAGAAGTGCCGCAGAAGAACTACGCGCAGGTGACCAACCCGCAGTGCGGCGTGGTCTCCGAGCTGGATCTCTTCGGGCTGGACGTCAACGTGACGTGTCCCTGCGTCTGCGGAACCAGCAAAGGCCTGCAGGTCAGCCTCGGTAAGCTCCCGCTTCCTTTACAGCACACCTCAGACTATTCGGATTAATGTGGTGGAACACCTATCCAAATAATTGAAAATCCGGATACTCCGGGGTAATTCTGATATCACCAAAATAACGATCGCTAACCTAAGCCCTATTGACACTGTAAACAGTGTATCAAAACGTTAGTTTAACACTATAAATACTACCTGAAACTTAAACGCCAGTTTACACAAAGCTTTCTTAACCATAAACACAGAGGATAGGAACAATCTAACACACAATATTGCCATACCCATGTGTTGAATACTGCACATAGTGCCAAAACACTCGTCGTACGAGAATACTGTAATGTACTGTTGTACAGGTAATATGGAAACTTATTGACAGATGCATTTAATTTTTGAAGGCACTGTTCACATGTAAAACTAGATAAAATCATATTTTTACCGTGATTTTAATGTTTGCATTTCATGGATATGCCAATACGGATAATCCGGGATCCAGATATTGTGGGGTCCAGATAATGCGAGGTGTACAAAAAAATTTGTTTAGTTAAAAAAAAATTTTATAAATTAATATATTTTGCTGTATATTTTGACATTAATGAAATACGGTAGACCCTCCGTATGCTGGCACTGTGTTAGTCCGGTCAGAGTGTTGTCCAAAGTTTTCTGACAGTTGAAAGTTTGGTTAGAATGAAGAGCATCTCCATTTCTCCACTACACCTGCGATCAGTGTGACATCATGTGTTATAAGTGTATCATTTATAGATGTAGTTCTATAATTATTTCTAGTATTAAGTTTAATAAATCACTATGGATGTGCATTTCCAAATTCCTATCCAGTAATATTGTATTTTGATAAATTCTGTCCTACCATGGTCTGAAATCCACCAGATCACTCAAAATTAGTATATCCTTATACTATTACCATATAATGTCATTAGACCTGGCCTTTGGCCTTATTTATCTGGGATTAAAATCAAAGATTGTTTGTACAGCAACTGTATAATGATTGCCATGTTGTAATTTCACTTATGTTATAAGCCTCGCAAAACAACACGGCGGATGGCCGAAAAACACCTGGATGGGTTCTTTAACAAGTATCATATTATGGGAGCCTGGTTCCTTTTCTAAAAGCATTGTTTAGCATCTGCTAACGAGGGTCATAAGTTTTCTAAATCGGGTGATTATTTAAGCTGACTAGTAGCGAAATCTCATCTGCCTAGTTATTTTGTGACCCTTGTACTACTGGTCATGCTTGTTATTTGCCAAGAGCTATTGCTGATTATGCTTGATGAGAAGAAAATCCTGTAAATCTTATCTGAGCCAATTTCATCACAGGTCCTGCCAACCTGGGGTGGCTGGAGTGGGTGGGGGAGGGGTGGCGCAGGGTGAGCGGGGAACCCCCCAACACTTCCCCTCTTGTCGACGCTCAGCAAGTGGAGATCAGACCTCTCGCTGCCGAATCTGAACGGGTCAGTGGAACATATTTTTATCCCCCAATTAAAATCCTTATTTCCTAGCGATGATTTATGAATCATCGCAGACAACGGAAAACGCCGATGTTGGACGTTCGATGAATTCCATTGTGTAGTGAATTTTCCTCCAAGGCGGAAAGGAGTCATTAAGCAGTTGTGTTTTTCTCGACTACAGTAATTTAACAGTCACATAACATTTTGATAAAATTTAAAATTTACTTTTGCAAAAGATAAGCCTGTCAATGGCAGTACTGTTGTGCCAAGTGAAATTGATGAAGAATGTACAATAAGAACAGATGCTCTAATCTTTTAAACAGATTAAGTAAGTGTAGCCTATAATGTGGGATCCGAACCACAATTTTGCCTGGTTTACAGCTTACTAACTGGTCTAATTATGATGACGGTCATAAAATAGTAAAACGCGGTCGTATGATCGCGGTCGTTCGTTCATAGGAACGTAGTATTCAATAGTGCGGATGTTAATCCCCACTAAGCAACACCACCTTTGAGGTGGTGAAATAATACAAACAAAATCGACTAGATCATATAAGTACAAGACAACAATATGTCCAATATGTCATTGAAAGAAAAGCTGATTATATTACCGACTAACTAGCTGATAATGCTAACTTGTGAGGGTTTCTTTATATAACAGCTGATTATTTACATCGAATAGCAGACAATTACTGTCAAAACAAAAAATCAACACATAGTATTCTCAAATGTAAAACACAAACTTTGACTCTCTAAATGGCAGATCCCTTTAGAAATTTTGAAAAATCTCTTCTATGTGGGTGCCTACGCTATAAAGAGGAGTGAATGTACAAAACTTTGTACTTATAAGTACGATGATTTGGCCTGTACGTTATTTAGAATTTCACAATGTCAAAATTTTGAATTTTGAAATTTGTTATCTTTATCCAGGTCAGGGTCTAAGCCAGTCACAAAAACCATGTAGGTCAAAGTGAATTCCTTTATCCATATAAGAGATTATAAACTGATTAATTTTACTTGTGCTTTTTAGACTGTTGAAGAGAGATGGTTCAGTATTGACAACGAGGACTTTGAAGTGAAACCAATCAGAGTCACTCTCCTACCTAACTCTGTCCAAGTCTTCTTCAACGATCCTGAACATACGAGTAAGTCCAGCAAATATTTAAATTTTATTTTTCCTAAATTGTTTGTTAATCCCCCAATTTGTATCCATGTATTTATTACTAGATGTTACCGTGGCTTCTCCTACCTTGAACCCTGATTTTTCTCCTTCACTGTTTTTTGTACCAGTTAGTTGAAATTGGAATATTTGTTTACTTTCGTCTACCTGGATGGATTAGTTGTTACATAATATGACCACAGTCTAAGAAAAAATACAGTCCTGTCAGTTGGTCGCAAAAAGTGTCCCCCTCCGCAATCCTGGTGGCACACAAGCACAATTGAAGGGGTCTCCCGTAAAACGTTTTAAACGACAAAAACCTAGTTTCGAGTAATCAAGTGTTGAAAGTTGAATTCTAAAATTTACGGTTTTTTAAGGTTGGAACTTATAATCATGTAAAATTTTTTAACACCCTCTTTATTACATCATAATGTAGCCGTATATATTGAATTTTTACTTGCCATTAAGCATTTAAAAACATTTTATGTGGTTTTTTAGGGGTTATAACGTTCTAAATGACTGGCGCTTGAAACGTTTTCTGACGGACTACTTTCTACTTTGGAAGAAAACATCAGGGAGTGTAGGAATACCAACAGAAACAAAAGTAAAACTGAATACAAAACAAATTTATTGATGTAAAAGTACAAAAACGTATTGTTAACACTGAAACGTGATAAGTCATTTTGCTAAAAGTTGTCCACATGTGGTCTTTTGGGGGCAATTTCCAGGCCTTGGCTTCTTAGTTTTAGAAATATAGGGTAATCCAACTTTTCTATTTTCATTTCTGGTCTAATCCTTCCACTTTCCAATATTTACTTCATGTCTTTTATTTTTATTTACGCGATTTTGGTCCTTGGGTGACAGCGCAACGATCGGCAAGGATTCCATCTTTCGGCGAATAGAACGTTATTCCCCAGAAAGTCCGTGCAGTCCCGCGAAGCACGCAAACTTTGACAGACCAAATCAGGGCTACCAACTCAAATATCTTCAAAACAAAATATACCCATGAGGTAGCTCATGTCCTAGAGAACCTTTTTCACTGAATATCTCAGATTTTGAAATTTTGTCGTTTAGAACGTTTTACGGGGGACCCCTTCAATTACTCAGTACACAAGCATATCACATGTCGTTTCACTATCCACTGACTAACAACAAATACAGTCTCATCACTCAGATGGAAAAGTATCCTCCCTATGCGATCCTGGTGGCTGGCACATAAGTACAATTACAATCAGATGGTGTCTAATTTTGTTAGTTATTGTGCTTGCGTGCCGCTTTGGAATGCTAGTGTTGCCTGCAACAACAAAATGCCTTACAACTTATGACAAGTGTCGGAACTGTATTTTTTCTTAGACTGTGTTCTTAGATATGTCAAACGAAACTCACAAATTTTCACACATATAATAGTAGGATTATGTCATCTATTTTGTTAAGTGTTTTGAGTGTACTTCTTAAAGACTGCACTAGAATTATTGCCTCAAAATATCGCAATAAAAAAAAATGTGAAAAATGGAATGTGAAATATTAAATTTAGATTCTCTTAAATAAAAGAGTTTGTCTATTGTGTGTTGCCTTTATTTACAATTTAATATGTGTATCTCCATTACATAAATCATATTTTAAAACCTTTTAAAACAATAAACTCCAACAGTCAGAAGAATCTTAATATTATTGTTGTTCTCACATAACCATTGCAATTTTTGAGATTAGATTTATATGCAAGAATTGATCATTTAAATTAATATGATTATTAGCCTAAATGTTAATTTTATATGCTCTGATTTCAGCTTACACTCCAATAGAAGTAGCATTATTGGGATGTGGGTAGTCAGCGGAGACGTCCTACATTTGTTAACCTCTGTGCATCTATTTCAGTTTAAATAAAATAAAAAATCCCATATATCTAATGCTGTAATTTACCCTTTCCTTAATTTCCTACGTGATGAGGTTTGTTCAGCGAGCACAGACTGTTCTGTGCTTGCTGGGTATGTTCTGTTATTAGCGAAATGAAAAACTCAAAAGTAAAGATTTCTATGATCACTCAAACTGGCTCATCAAGGACTCAAGGCTCATCAAGGCTAATTACACATTGTAACACCTCTAATATATAAATGCATGTCTTAGGAAAGGGATTTTACCTGACTGCCTGAAAACTGCAAAATTCAAAAAGGGTGACAAATCCACAGAGGCAACTATCAGCCAATCAGCCTGTATCTACACTGTCCAAGAGGCTGGAGCACATTATTCACAGCAAATTACATTTTTTATTACTATTTTATTTTTTGACCTTTTCCATTCACTTCTAGTGTTTAAACTACTCTAGGTTTCGAGAGATATCGAAACTCCTCTCATTTTCAAAAGTGATCCTATTTAAAGTTACATTAACCTACTTATTTCTATTTAGCCAACATTTTTTATACACAACTTACATTCTTTTTTTATACTCAATTTACATTCATCAAACATCCAATAGCACAGAAATCTCACTCACGAAAAATTCATACAAAACACATTGAACACATTATAGAATACACAAATAAGACATTTAAAACTTATAACTTACTGACGGCAACGCCTCCAAGCTGGCAACAACACGCATGAAAAGCCACTCGCACTCACACTCGCTACTCGAATGAGAAACGACGGGAGAGAGAGGAGGGGGGCAGCCGCACCCCCACCAGGGGCACAAGTTGACATCAATGGTCTAAGATCCACCTCATGGTGTATAGTCCCGGACATGGATAAAAAGAATGGGTCCAGGTAGCCCGGGCCAGTCCTAATCCTCTGTTGTCAAAACAAACTATTGTCGTGAAGCCGAGCGGCGTTCAACCCCCGTCCCAGCGGTCATTGCCCATAGTGGGGAAATAAACAGGCTCGTGTTTAGTCATCGTAGGCCCCAATGAAGTTAAGACGAATATCAAGGGGCTGCATATTTCCCCACAATGAGCAATGACCGCTGGGACGTGGTTATCGCGCCGCCCGGCTTCACGATAATAGTTTACCAGAGCTACTTGGACCCATTCTTTCTATCCATGTACGGGACTGTAATCCGGGAACATGACCAGCGCTCAGGCACGGCCCCAGAGACTTTGCCGCCCTGGGCGAAATCGGCGACCGCCGCCCCCCCCCCCCATATATACCCTGTCTAATTGTTTAATCCCGGGCTCTACCCCTTCCTTGAGATCGCGCCTCAGTGTCTCCCTAAACTCTTAAATAATTATGTATAAATAATTATAATTATATCTTAGATAATTATACTAGGGCTCTCAAGTGTAAATTGCACATTTTAAAATTATTTTAATTTTATAAGCTGATTCGTGTTTACAGTTGCTATATTTGTTTTTTGTTTATAATCTGATTTAAAAATTTACCCGAAGGTAATCAGCTGTTAAATTACAATTAATTGACATATAAAACTCTTGTAATGAAAGTTGGTCGACATTTAAAGCGCCCTCTAGAAATAAATCAAAGGCTAAGGGGGCCCAAACGAAATATCCTTTATAATTACCCGTCCGCCAGGCGCTAGATCATAAGCTTTAAAATGACACATCAATCGTGAAAACCGGTTGAGTAGGTCGGGAGAAAAGGGACGTAACAGAGAAAGCCCTTATGGAATTTGTAGACGTTAGATGTATATATGCTTAACTATTTAATTCAATATGATATTAAAAACGCGTTCATTTGTAATAATCCTTTGCTTGAAAAAGTTCGTAGTTTTACGAAAAAAAACTAAGTACCACTCTGATAGCATAACTAAACCTATACACAGCCCTGGCTTTTTGAATATAGGCCTACACCTGACTATGCCGAGTTGTTATTAGAGCCATTTTAGACAAATCTAAGCAATAAATTGTTTATACTTACTTGTTCTTTGAAGCAATAAAAAATCGACTATGGGCCTACTAGGCGACAGGCGTAATATAATGTCGCGAGCACGAAATACGGCGGGTGAGTGAGTGCGCTGCTGGCGAAAGCAGCGTTATTTTGGTTGTCAATTAGTCATATGATTGTAAGTTTACAAGCACACGTTTACATGTGAAATATTTTGCTGCAAGCTCTCAGGCAAGATTCTTCTGTTTTTGTGCAAGATTCAGGCTAGCAGGAATCAATAATAACTGTCAGCTGTAGACAAAAATAAAAATGAAACGATACGTAATCTTTAGTTTTCTTTGTGTTTGTTTTCGGAGATTTCATAAGTTAATTCATTTAATTACGAAATTATATTATATTTTTTGGTGATAAATTGTTTAACACTTAATTTAAATAATCAGTCAATTTTAACAAATAACGGCTTTTGTTTAATCAGTGTGCAATCAGTGAACATTAAGCCTATTTTTTGCATTCTCTCTTATTTTGCCGGGTTTGTATTGTTTTCCTCATGGAGTCAGGGGAAATCCAGTTTGAGCCGCCCAAGAAACGACGGGTGTACCTCAGCCTATACTAAACGACCGGGTGTACCTCGACGAGACTTGGGTGAATCAAAATCACTCCAGTAAGATTATCTGGCAACACTCGGACAAGAGTGGAGGATTGAAAGTACCGACAGGGAAAGGAGGGCGATTAATAGTGTGTCACCATAGTCAATGGTGTCAAGCTGGGAGCGCAAAAGGGTTCACCCCTCATTGCAAATGTGTTTTTCGTTCTAAGAAGAATAGCAGTGACTCAGAAATGAACTATCCCTATTTAAATATTCAGAAATGAATTTACTATTCATTATCTGTCCCAAGTTTTGAGCCTAAATTGAGTTACTTTTATAATTTTTGTACATAATGTGAGTATAAATAAAACTTAAACACAAATTACTTACAAATGATTTCTTAATTTTGTATTGATGAAATAACAATACCCCTATATTATAACATAAAAATTACTTGATTTGAAACCTCCATTCACATTAGTCCGGTACGGAACCGTTACAAATGTCCTATTCAGAATCAGAAAACTTCAATATAATTCTAAAGTAATCATTGATAAACATTAAAAATTAGCATTAATTGGTTAAGAAATATATCTTTCATTGCTCTGTACATTTTAAAATCCTCTTTTACAAATAGAATACAAGATTTGATCAAAACTATGATGACGTGTAATTTTGTGGAGTCCCGTACGGGACTAGCCTACTGTTAATTTTTCCAAGAAAAAGTGTTTGAAAAGTTTTCAAAACACATGACGTATTACTGTAATTTAAAAATCGACACACAAGCAGAAGTATATACTGGAAAAAAGATTAAATTTTTTTAAGTCCATAAACTAGTTGTAATCATGACCTTACCATTGATTATCCTCATCGACAATCAATGTCAATGTCGATGCCGATAATCAATGGCCTAATTGTCCCGTGTGAAACTTGGAATGACTGAAATAATTGTGCAACCAAGCAAGCATATAAACATACAAGCTTAAAAAAATTGTTCGTATAAGAGGATAACATAATTGTTTTTGTCTTAGGTAAATTTTGTACAACCATCTTCTTACATGATTTTATATGATAAGAGTTTTTTTATATGTAGGTCTATTTGGTAGCCAATTAGAAAATTTAGGTTTTGGGCTCGGGGTTCCGGGTAAAAGACTCACTTGCGGTTGGCAATGCTGTTTTGGATCGCATCAGACGGACAAAGAAAACTTTAATGAAATATTGCATCAAAAACTTGCATAGTGTAAAATCCACGAACAACACAAACAAGGTGTTGACAGCTCAACATAAACATTTAATTTTCTCTTTTCAGCTGACTTTTAGCAGAAGATTTTGTGTGTTTCCAGTTTTCCTAAGTAGAGGTTAGTGATCTGCTGTTCAAGTAATTTAGAAACACGCAGTTTTATGACGAGTAGGCTAGTGCATCATTTATTTCATGGTATAAATTCAAATAACTTTTGCTTTAGGTTTAAACTATTTAAAGGCTTTGACAAATGTAAATGTTATTGCTACCACAATAATAAACACAACGTCGGGGGAGGAGGCAGGAATCCGTCAAGGTCACTCCCAACCATCGAAGTAAATACTTCGATGCTCCCAACCGCTGCGTTGTTGCTTTGAAGCTGTCACTGTTCTGCGCAGCGCAGCGCGGCGACGACGGTTGTTCCATACAAGCCGAGTGGTTTGTTTTTATATTTGGACTTGAATTATAATGGTAAATCGATGCTTGCATTGCCATATATATTCTTAAGCTTGTTCTTTGGGTAAAATGTAATGCAGAAAATTTTACTCTTCACATTCATTAATTTATTATTCTGTATTTGCCGTTACTTAAAATTTGCCGCCCCCAAAAAATCTGCCGCCCTGGGCAGCCGCCCGGTCCGCCCACCCCTGGGGCCGGCCCTGCCAGCGCTGGAACATGACACCAGCGCAGACGACACTACCCTGCTGTCTTAAGGGAAAAACTTTCTTAGGGCGCAAGTCTTAGCAAATGACACCCTTACAACTGCTGCTAAGTGGTTTGCTTCAAACGGCCTCCTGCTAAACCAAGACAAAACTCAATATTTTCTTTGGTTTAAAAAACTTACCTGGAAACTAGGGGTGTGCGAGTATTCGACCGCCCGGTCGAGCTTTTTGGTCGAGCTTTTCAGTATTCGGCTCGGCTCGACTTTTTTCGAAAAAGCTCGACACTCGAGCCGAGCTTTTGATAAGAGAGTTCTTATCAGAAAGATAATTATTGCGATCTATTTTTGGACACGTTAAGCCGGAAGAGCGTTTCCCTCGCACGAAAAACAAACAACAAATATTCCTTAGTGATAAGAAAAGGACATTGACAGGTAACAAGAAATATTATCTCCTTTTAGACGGAAATCGGAGCTATATTTAGTTGATCTTGGAAACACGAAACACAGCATTTAAGTCTATTGTTTTATCAAGGCTTATCTTTTAAATGGTATATCGTACAAGTTTCATTTTGGTCGGTCTCATTTCATTTATAGAAAATAAGACAAAAAATATGAGCCTTAATTTGTAGTTGTATGACAAGTAGTTTGTATTTTTGCATTTTGTAATTAGTATTCCTTATCTAATAATAAACTCAACGCTCTCTGGCATACGCACGCACCCACTGAGTCCAATGACAAAAAACAGGGACAGGGGCTTGGAGTAAACAACCTCCACCCCCCCCCTCCTGGCCACTGATAAGGAGAGTGAGAGAGATAGCTGTTTTTTTCTTTCTCTCTATTCCGTCCTTATTTTAGATCTTTCTTCTTCCTAATTTTATTAAACTGAGCATTATTTTCTTCACAAAAGTTTTGAAATGCAACTAATTTTTGGATTACAGTAAATTATTGTTGTTATTTCATTTGTATATTATACTCTGAAATAATAAGTTTAGCCATGAATATTATGCCACAATCTGGGACTGCAATTTAATTTTCAATCATCTTTACTTTGTGAACATAAAAAAATCAATCTTGTGTTTGAATAAGTGTAAATATATAATTTTTTTACTAGATATAACTATTTTAAAACCTTTCCATCTACTCCTTTCAACTCTTTAAATTAATGTTGTAGTACCTTTATATAACTAGTCTAATCATCAGATTCCAGATCCCGAAACGTCGTGAAACTTGTTTTTTACTAATCAGTGATGGCAAATTTCCGCAAACATCCTAATCAAAATATAGTCTAATTATGTAATTTTAACTATTTATTTTAAAGTAAAGTATTGTGGGATTGGGGAATCAAATAATAAATGTAGATTTTACATTTGGTATTTTTCTTCATGAATTATTTTTTGAAACAGTTTTATTAATTTTATGTGACATAATACAAAACATTGATGAACCTATCAGATCATTAACTTGTTTTGGAGATAAGCTTTTTAGTTTTGAGCTGGGGTTCACTTAAGCTATGCATACATTAGTCTATTGTATCTTTTAAAATTAAAATCAAGCTTCATAATTCCTTTTAATAATTTGGTTATTGTAAAAAAGCTCGGCTCGAAAAAGCTCGAGCTCGAAAACTTTTGAAAAAGCTCGGCTCGGCTCGGCTCGAGTTCAAAAATCACTATTCGCACACCCCTACTGGAAACCATAATCTTAGGCCGAGCACGGAAGTGAAAGTTTTAGGTGTCACACTAGACCAAAGCCTCTACTGGCATGATCATATTATAGTGAGCACCTTTGCACCAACTTAGTCGACTCACCTACTTTCTGTCGCCTCAGTGACTTCATTCCCCTTGAATACCAAAAAAACAGGTTATTTTCCCTCTTCCAGAATGTCCTCATAGTTACAGGATTGAAATGAAATGAGATGATTTTTGGTAAAAGCTCACATTTAAGTGAGAAATGAGTTTTAATGTCATTCAAGAGAAGGTCATAAGAATCATTGCAAAGGTTACCCAAAGGGACATTGTCGTCCTATTTTTATTGATCTCAGCATTCTAACTGTGATTAATTAATATATTTTAATGTAATGATATTTAGTTTTAAGAACCTTGACCAAGGCCACACTATGAGTATTTTAATGTGGTCTTGCCTTGACTGCCATTCTGATACTGAGGAAAATGTGCAAAATATTAACGCTAGGAAAACAGGGCAACTAAATATTCCCTTTGCTCCAGACTGGAAAAACCAGACCAGCTTCAAAATCATGAACCTAAAATGTCTAAATAAACTGCCCACAAAAATATGCTCAGTCTACCCAAAGCATTTAAATTCCCAAAACTCTACAAATGGCTTATTATAAACAACCCTTTTTAATCTGTCAAACAATTCATTGATCTACCTTCAAAATATATTTGTGGTTTCCCTTCATGTTTTGTTCTAGATTTATTCTCTTCATCTGTGATGTATTTATTATTTTTTTAAATTTATCTTGTTACCATTAACTCTTTATATGTATTTTATGTTGATTTGAAGACAAATTAAATGTAGTAACCTCATGGAAGAAACTCTGACTTAATCCATGCATTTAATGTACCTTGTCATGATATTAATATATGAAGGGTACAGGGGGAAAAAGGGGCTAAGTCCATTTTTTTTGGAAAATAAGTTTGAAATGCAGAAATGTTCAGCTTTAAATGCTGAACACGACAGCATAATTTTTTTGGGGAAAAACAGGCTCATTACCAGAGCTAAGTAGGGGTAAATATTCCATATGCTGGGGAAGAAGGGGTCAAGTCACTTCAGTTCTGGGGAAGAAGGAGTAAAGTCCAAGACTAAATTCAGATTGTTTTAAGTTAAATTAATATTTTGAAGTCTAGATAATTATTTTATTAATTCTAACACGAAACACACATTATTTAGTAACCATATTTATATTTATTAAGAGACTACTTTAAAAATATTAATAAATATAACCCCTTTAAGCTGTGATTTGACTAGGTAGTATTTTTACGTTGGTTGTAATCAGTTCTGTCTGTCAGTTCTGTGTGTTAAGGTGTGTTGTGGACAGTGAATTTTTAAAAGTTCTTATTAAAATGGAGCAGAACTCATACTTGTGTGGACTAATTTCTATAATCCCAATTCAGCACCGTCGGCCTAAAGTAGACCAAGCAGATGCTCAGTTAAAAGATGTTACGTGTAAGTACAAAGTTTTAGTTTTAAGTATTCAGACTTAATACTTTTATAAATTTTTAGATTAATAAAAGTAATGATTTTATAATATAGGCCCATAAAAATTTCTTTTTAAACCCCTAAGTTTTCTGGGCTAAAACTTGTATTTACCTAACTTAAATAATAAAATAAATACATAACACACATACACACACACACCACACTCACACACACACACACACACACACACACACACACACACACACACACACACACACACACACACACACACACACACACACATACATATACATACATGTATATATGTATGTATATATAAAACTTTTGTAGTAACTCTTATAATTATGTTACTGAAATGCAGGGGAAAAAGGGACCAAAAAGTCCAAAAATGACCCCTTTTTCCCCTGAACGTTTTGTAACTGATTACCATAGTATTTTTTTATAAGTAGTTTAATAGCTTTTTAGTAAAATTAAAATGTCAATAGTGTTTAAAAATAGTTTAGAAAAGTATTTAAAGAATAATGAAAATTATTTGAATGTTAACATAGAAATACAAGCAAGTTAAACTTTTAAAAGTGTGTCCTGAAAAATTTGTTCGGATGGACTTAGCCCCTTTTGCCCCTGAGCCCTTCATATTGATTTCTGAATTAATATTCAGTAATTTTCTCCACTCATCTACATGAAGTCATCACATGATTTATGTTTTTTCAAGGTAAACAACCATATGGTTTACAAAATATGGATTTGTGTTGATATTGTTGTGTGTTGTTTTGTGTAGATATTTTGTCTCAGAAATGAATAAGTCCAACTATTTATTGGAGTATACATATTTTTAATTTCTTTTAACAAAAAGAATCAAAATAAAAAATGTAATATTCAAAAAGGAAGTGTGCAATGAGGATCGTACACCTAATTTAATTTGACCAAATGTTTCAAGACTACCTCTATACAGAGTTGAATTCACACAGTCAAATGACAACTATGAACACAGACACACCTTCTAGACCAACGAAAACTCACGGGCCACCCAGTCAAAGCCTCTGCCTCCGGACCCACTCACCTCGTACACCCGTTTTCTAAATTATCTTCTGGAACAACGAAACGAATCAGCCACTCAGTCAACTGGAACATATAGAACAACGAATACTTGTGAGCCGCCGCGCCGACGTCCTCCGCCGCTGCCGACGTCCTCGGACATCCGAAGGCCCGCCGGAACTCCTCCATCGCCGAGAGCGCGGTAAAGTACAACTTCCTGTCCACCTCTAGGCTCGGGTCAGGGTCGGGAGGCAGGCACAGCAGGTGCGCGTGGCTAAGGAAGAAGTGCTGCTCCCGAGAGAACGCCTCCAGCCCGGGCAGATACTTCTCATGTAAGTCTTCTTCGTTCTGTAATCCTCATACGCCTCCAGAGCCATCTTCACTCCCAGAAGCCTCTTCCAGATCATACTCCTCAACCCGCCTGCAGGTCCGCGTTTTTCTCCTCTTTCGGCTTCAGATCTCCGGGGCTCGCCAGGTCGAGTCGGGTGAAGTTGACACCCAGCCGCTCCATCAGGGTCGCACACTCCCACTCCTTCCTCCGGTAGTCGTCCCACGTGCGGTCGGTCCACCACACGCGGGCGACTCTGTCCTCGTGCCCCGCGCCCTCCAGGTCGAAGCCGGCTGTCAGCAGGGCACCCTGCTCTCCGCGCCCGGGGCGCCGAAGTTGACGGCGAACGGCCAGGAAGGCGGCGTCGAAGGCGGGAAAGCGCATAAGGGGCACGGGCATCTCCAGCCGAATCTCCTTCTGATTGTACTCCAAGTATGTAATAATGTCATGTGACTCGTCGAAACCCGTCATCTCCCCGGTG
Source organism: Flexamia atlantica (assembly GCA_035578135.1). Taxonomy (NCBI): domain Eukaryota; kingdom Metazoa; phylum Arthropoda; class Insecta; order Hemiptera; family Cicadellidae; genus Flexamia; species Flexamia atlantica. The sequence continues at coordinate 64,573,742 of JAQJVK010000003.1, read as the reverse complement.
AAAAGACCCACAGGTTCTTCCTCGCAAAGAATGCGTTCATGCACAACAGAGTTCTCAAGAAACCTAACACCATACAAAGTCCGTCGTAGTACTTGTAGCGGTTGATGGGCTTACTGATTCGAAGTTGTTCTCGAACCGGAGCCATTACGGACGCAGGAGTGAGCCTCGCCGCGCCGCACATGAAGCTGTAGAAGTCCTCGCAGGGGTCGGCGGACGGGTCCATCTTGCTCTGTATGAACGTTGTTTTCAAGACGCAGTTCTCGGTCAGGCAGACCGGAGTCGAGAATAGAGCTATCAGCACGCCCGCGGCGGCGGCGAGTGAGTAGTAAGAATAAACTAGAACCCCGATCTTGGTCGGTTCTCCTTTTCAATTTAAATGGTAAAATGTCATGTTTGACCTCATCGACATAAGGTGTATGGAATAAAACAATTCTTTTCTAAAGGTTTTAGTTTGCTTTCTTACTCCTTTTTTATCTCTAGCTGTGTCTTCCCTCTTTCTTTCTTCGGGAAACGCGATCGACTTTTAATCTATTGGCTTTAAATTTTCTTTTGACCTACCTTTGTCTCGTTTCTTCCTTCGAGTTGAACGTGAAAATAACTTTCGAAATATTTGAAATACGTTGACCATAGTTATTGATAATTTATTTTGTTCTGGTCGACCGTGGAGCAGGGCTAAAGAAAAACAACTTTATTTTCTTTAGCCCTTTATTTTCTTTATTATTTTAAGGATGAATACAGGTATAGCCATCTCAGAGACGACCATGATACAGGGCGATGGCGATGCCAGGGATGGCTTTTTGCGATAGATTGTAACACAGTGACGGTAAAGGTGTGCTTGTTTACCGTAACATTATTATTTGAAATGCCCATGATATGAATACTGAAAACACAGGCCAGTAATAGCAAAGTTGCTCATATCATTTGCCCGCGATCGATTATTGGGAAGTTATAAATATATTTCAGACTTGTTTTATTCGTAGTTGTGGCTCCCCATAAACGCCAACATCTTAGTTGAGCCCCCCTTCGAAAAAGTATATGGACGCCCATGGTAATTAATTAATCCATATATCAACACATAACAGATTGGAGTTTCCACACATAAATTTATCACTTACATGAGTATTGTTTCATGTTGATTTGTAAATGATCATTAAGAAATGTCAAATACTCAACAATTGAAACAAAATGTTCTGAAACAATGCTCAACTGAAGATGTCCTGCAAGGGGCCGTCCATAAATTATGTAATCTTTTTTTGGTCATCTTTGGACCCCCCTCCGTACAATCTTAGACTAGGAGTCTAAGGTACAATCATCCTACTGTCATGATCCGCCTTACCCCCCCCCCCCACCATTAAAAAATGACGTCATAGGGGTTAAACATTAATTAATCTTAATCATTCATTCTTGATCATTCTTTTCGAGACAGGTACCTCATGGAGGACGTTACCCTGAATATGAGTGAAGGATGAGTGTGATGATCGTGATGATAGTCAGAGATCTTGTAGCCTTGTTACTGAATGAGGTTGGCACGTTCCTTAGAAAGGACCGTTAATTAATAGCCCAACAACCAATGGCAGTCCTAAAATGTCAGTCCTTGGAAAGCCCTATCAAAAGTTTCTCCTATTGGTTTTTAAAAACCGTCAAATCAAGTTTTAAACCCATTTTGGGTTAATTTGATGTTAATCAACCATTCAAACCAGAACTGTTTTGAACTTTGCAGTGCTACAATTACTGCAGTGATGGATGCTGACGCTGCTGCAACCAGGCCCAGCGACAGGATTTTTGGGCCCCTGTGCAATCTACAACCCTGGGTCCTGAGACCTGGCTGACAATTTTTTTTTATTTGTGTTTTTTTATATTGGGCCCTTTTTGGGTGTTCCGGGCCCCCTGCGAGCCCGGGCCCCTATACATTTGCCCCTCTGCCCCTCCCCGGTCTCTGGCCCTGCCTGCAAACCTAAAAACATTTGTTTTGACCTGAAGCAACGGATTGCCATTGCAACGGATATTGAAAAATCAAGTACTTACAATACCTAGGTTCTCATAAATCTTCTAATCTTAATGAATTGAAATAAAATGCTACAATGATCACTTTTCCATTTATTTTTTAAAAATTTAAAAAAATTCCGTAATCTCAGCGTCTACCCCTCCCCCATCCTCATTATCATACCATCATTTCCATTCTGGACCCCTCCCCCTATTTTCAGATGACGTAATAAATGGACGGCCTCCAAGCTCTTTGAGTGTAGAGTATGTGTATTCATTGGTGTCGAAGTGTTGAGTTACGGTGGGCGAAATTTCATACCGAGCAGAGCAGGTCATGACGTCAACGTTGATACGATGGTTAGTCTATCGATGAGGGTCTCGATAGTTGATGGTCGAGTATTGCAACTTCAACTTCGCATCTCTTAAATCGTTTTAGTTGCCTGTCGCCTGTCTCTCCTCTCTCTATCTCATGGAGTGACTTTCAACTACTTATTTCCAGTTGAAAGTCAGAATATATAGTACGGTAATGGAATATGGAGGTAGCTGAAGTGAACTTAGTTTAGGCTACTTCTTTGTAAATAATTAAGAGAACATGTTAACCATTTTTGTCAGAATATAAACTAAACTTATAGTCATCGATCCCTTTATAGCTCTCAGTGGATAAACCAGATGGCCTATAAAATCATAGAATAATTCCTTCCAACATTTTATAGGCTTATCATCTACTAAGTCTTAAAGCAGTTGTGAATTTCATAGATTTATTTTGATAATAATAAATTATTATGCCGTGATCTTTAATTTAATTCTGAGTCAACAACAGCTTGTTCATCGTGTTAAAAGGGTGAATAACCCTTGTTGATCAGCACCAGTTCGGAGTTCTTCTACTCAATAGACGCTAAATCTCAAGGTATATTTGGATAATGAGTACCATCTCCTCAACCAAATAAAATTATTTTACGGGAATATTTAAGTATACTCCGAGTTAAATAACGTGACCCAGGCCGTCGGTAAAGCTAACGCTGATATTAACACTAATGTTATATGGACGGACTCGGACTAAAATAGTCTGCCTATCTGATTATTGTAATGTTACTTATATCCTTAATTGAAATTCTTCAATTCATCACTGCACATTGCAAGCAAATTTGTACGATTTCAACTACAAAGGCGCTGATTTATTAATGACAGTATTTAAAACATAACTCCAAATCATTAAAATAGGATTAGCCTCGCGGTTGACTTTGGAACATCAATAACAAAGCTCAACGTAGCCTAAATAACCCAATAAGCTAAACAATAATTTAACAATTTTTATTTCTACCAATAAATATTTATTTAAAGTACCCTTGGTCTTATAAGTTTGTGAAGATCAATGTTATAAGAAACTAATAAATTCTTCCAAATTCTGAGTGAAGTCAATACCGTAACCGAAAGTCAAATATCGATCAATGTAGAATCTACGGTTGACGACTTCGACCCCTCGAAGGTGATCGGATCAACGATGACGTCATGACCTGCTCTGCTCGGTATGAAATTTCGCCCACCTTGAGTTACACCATAGATAAAAAATACCCAGGTATTTTTTATCTATGGTTACACAGACTGTCGAGTTACAGCGTTACAGCATGCATCGAGTGTCGAGTTGGTCAGGTCAAGTCAGGTTTTACTGTATAACAGTTTAAGCAACTCCTGAACAACCAGGTTGCATGGTTTTTAAATATTGTAGTCTGGCCGAGTCGAAGTAAAATAAAACATGAAAAAATCGTTTGTTTGGTTTGTATTTTTAGGTTAGGTTTTGCAAGATGTAGAAGTCATAAAGTTAAACTGAAGGGGAAAGTATGATTTTGAAACTTTGTATAACCGTGACGAATAGCATATTTTGATTTATTTATAGTATTCAGAATTATTATATAGTATTCATTTTTAGGACATGATTTAAATATTGTTGAAAGCCATGGGCTCCTCAGGAGAACGTGTTCAAATTCGTCTTGCGAGCAATTCTAAACAAAACGGATCACCTGTAAAAAATCTTGAGGTAGGCTTTTTTATTTGTACTAGCCGAAACCCTGGCTTCAATATTTCTGGTTCTAGCTGGAAGACAGTGGGCAACAAGCCCAGTCACCAGTGGCTAACCGGTTACCACAGTCCAAAAGGCAAATCCGCTGCATCATGACAATGTCTGGTTACTTTCCGAATCCACCATAAACAGAGAACGGTGGATGCACAACAATGAACAGTAGGTCCACCACTACCATTCACATGCTACAGGTTGGTAGATTACTCACTGGTGAATGCAGAGAACGTGTCTAGTGTGATCTAGCTGATTTAGCTCAGCCGCACTCACCGTAGAGTAATTGGTAATTATGCAGTTTACAGTACTCCTCCCGAAATTGAAAAAGTTTTTTTTCAAAATGTAGGAAATAATGCCCTGATTCCGGAAATGATAATTATTTTCCGCGGAAAACGTCGGAAAATGCCGGAAAATCTTATCTGCCAATGTGGGTTTACCTCCAGCTGGATTCACCATGCTTTGTTGTATATCCACCCATAAATTTGTATGGTTAACTTAGTTTGGTTAGAAACTGGAACCGAAGTAGCAATTAATTATATTTCATCTAAGAAGTAGTAATCGTCAATTATTAAAATACAGTGGATTTGCCTGTGCAGACTGCAACGATAGGTTAGTTGCTGGTTGATATAAAAATATGGTGGATTTGCCTGTGCAGGTTAGTTGCTGGTGAGTTCGGTTGAACAACCTAATCAATGCTGCAAAGTGTGAACCCTTAAAACTATTTCAGTCCATGGCCGCCTATTTAGTTTTAAAGAAATTGTTAGACCTGGACACCAAAAGTTTTGTAGCAAAATATTTTACATAGAAACCTAAATAAAGATGTTTAGCTATTTAAAAAATTGCATTTTTTAAAAAGGCCCACTAAGATTTATTTACTCCAAAAGCAAAAGTTGATTGAATAACTTAATCATCTAAAAATGGACAATTTTTGAAATTTTGCCAATGGAACGTATCTTTTTCTGTTGATAAGCCTGTCCTCTCGAAGGCTGGTGGAAATAAGTAATACCAATCAGAATGTCTGCCAGTAAATCAACAAATACTGTCAACGTAAAGAAATAGCCATAGAGAAATGAGTGTTTTCAAATACTTAGTTTTAAAGTAGCAGCTAGGCTATAGCTTGTATACACACCACTCATTATTTTTTCATATTTATTGGTCATAAGTATTTGGTATCCACATTGATGATCGTCAGAGTTATGAACCACTATAACCTTAACCTAGTTCAACACTGACTTTTATAATCTCTCAACCATCCTTTCTCATCCCCTTTTGTCCAAGCTATATTTTACATTGGGGTCCTTCTCTCTTTTTGAGTGCTCTCTCCCCCACCTGATAAAGTAGCTGAGTTTGCCTTTCTTTGAATTTTGCCCTGTTATTCCAAAGATATGTCATTCAGTTAAAAATAAACAGCAAAAGCTTCAAGGTCAACAACTGACACATTGCCAAGTGCTTCAGAACTCGTAGTTGACACACTGTAGGCTTTTTTTTTGTTGGTAGAAGATGAGATTAAAATTTGTTCACGGGTTGTCAATGGTAAATTTTTTCAGGACAAATGGAAGTTGGTACCGGCTTTCTTGAGTATTAAGGGACTGGTGAAACAACATATTGATTCATTTAACTACTTTATAAATACAGAAATCAAGAATATCGTGAAAGCAAATGAAAAAGTTCTCAGTGATGCTGATCCTTTGTTTTATGTCAAGTAAGTACCTAGGCTAACTTACTGATATTCAACTACTGTTAACATAATAGGTTGTAGAAACATTTTTTGGAAACACCTGCAAATGAGCTTAAACAATCCCAGTAACCTCTGTTAGGCCTCAATAAACAGTTAAACTCAATTCCAAGGGTGTAAAAAAATGCAGTGAAGGCCTAAGAATTGGAAACCTGACTTAAGCAGGGCGCGCACTTACAGCGGACCGTCTTGGACCAGACATGCACGGCACAGGATTGGATTCGTCCTGCACCTGCGCCTCTTCAGTCATCCCGGTCCCCTCAATCCCCCACTCCTGGCTCAATACGTCACCAAAAACCATGTGTCCTCAACCTCATCCAGCACCATCGGTTCTGCGTTGTCTGCTGCTTCTCTTTTTGTGCTGTACCACACCATGACAGACTGAATATGTGATGTTAGCCGTAGCTACGAGTTAACTAAACGTGAACCAAGGTTTTGGGTATATGAAATTAATTTAAAAAGAGAGATTGCGGGGAGTTTTCCCAACTATTTCCCGACCACCTTAAAGTCGAAGAATGTTATTACTACAAAAAACATATAAATGTTTCAAAATATTTAAAGGCAAGTATAAGTTTAAAATAATGCTGCACAATGATGTTATGGATAGGGTATTAAAAGATTATACATGATTATAAGTTCTAACCTTGAAAAAACCCTAAATTGTAGAATTCAGCTTTCAGCACTTGATTACTTGAAACTAGGCTAGGTTTTTGTCGCTTGGTATGTTTTACCACAGGGGACTCCTTCATTTGTTTCAGTTTGTGCCTCTTTAAATGTAGTAAAACTCGGATTATTGGGACGAGGTTAGTAATAGTATATTACGTTACTAGACTGGTAAGTACTGTTTTACAATCCGGTTTTATCATGCTCACCTGAGCATGATAGTTCGCCTCTGGCTCGCATGGGATTTTCATGCGAGTATGGTTAAACTTACTGTGCGCATGATACGTGTGATCGTCCAGTAAAACAGTACTTACGGGTCTAGTAACGTAATATACTATTTTCAACCTTGTCCCAATAATCTGAGTTGTACTACATGAGATTTGTCTTCCTCGATACTGCCAACAGAGAGATCAACAGACGTGTTTTGTGTTGTGTACTCAAAATTACTGTACCTGAGAATACAACAATCCTTATGTTGTGACATTAAAATGTGATGTTTCAATCACATTAAGGATGGATAATATATCGAGAAATATTATACGAGAGACGTCTATTCTGATCTACCTATGACAAGACAGCAGCTGTTATCTGGGAGACTATAGTTCTGTGATCGTTACTTTATTCACTGTCATCTTGGGATTTTCCATTGTTTAGTTTGTCTGGATCAGATCTCCACTATAATGATCCAGGTACTCTGAGGTTATTTTAACCAATCTAAAATGTAAGTGTGACTCTGCATATTTTTATTTATTTTTTAAGTACTTTTGTTGCAGCCAAACCTTAAACATAAAACCTCAATAATACAGTGGAACCATGATAAGAAGACTCTTAAGGGGATAATGAAAAGAGTCTTGTTATCAAGGGACTCTTCTTGTTGAGGTTCGTTTTATAAAGACATTAGGCTAAGTGCAATTACAAGGACACTCAAAAAGTGCACTTCTTATCGAGGTTTTTGTGTTATTGAATGTCTTCAGTATCAGGTTCTACTGTAATTAAGGTTCCAAGCAACCTAGATCTAGATATAGTCTCAAGCAGCTCAGATTTAAGAAAATCAGAGGATTAGTCCTAATATTTTGCTAGATTATTGCATAGGTAATCTTTTTATAATCATCTCTATGGTTTGCTTACTTATGATTGTTTTTGCATGGTTTTTACCAGAATTGTTTGTTCTCTCAAGTCCGTGAGTCAGGGAACAAAACACATATTGAATAATTTGACGTTTTCATATGTAGGCCTATATTTGATGTTTTTGCAGATATTTAAACATATACGTCGGCATGCCCGATGTGGAGGAGGGGTTCAACATAACGAGGGCGACGACGCCGCACGAGTGTCGTCTGCGAGACCTGACCTACTCGGCTCCGATCACGGTGGACATAGAGTACACGAGGGGCAGCACTCGGGTGGCACGGAGTAATCTTCTCATCGGCAGGTGAGCGTTTTTACAGGGTGTCTAATTGTCCTCCGAATCCTCCAAGTACCCCAAAAGTCCTTCTTTTGAAAGAAGGTCCTCCAAGTCCCTCCTAAAGTCCTCCTTTTGACCAGAAGGTCTAACAATTAATTTTCCCAGTTGTTATTAAAAAATTCTGAAATTGTGATTTCAAAAGTATTTTTATTAGACTTTTGTGTGTTACAAATGTACTGCTGTGAAACACTTTCGGTGCCGTTATAAAGGCCTGTTGTTAAATTTACTAAATTCCAAGAAATATTGGGAGATATTTATTATTAAATTAAATTATAAATAAACTGTTAGATTATTGTTTTTTATTGATTTACAATGATATTTTTCATAATCAACACCACGCTATGAAATGTTACTCCAAAATTCTGTAAGATCATCCTAAAGTCCTCCAAGAAGCTGAACAATTAAATAGGTAATTTGATACTTTACATTGTAATATGGTTTGAAATAAATTTTACTGGAGAAAATTCAGTTAACAATTGGATTAGTATATTTTTTTATTTCTTCATTATTATTTTGTATTTTTATCTCTGACTACGTTGAAGTATTGAAGGTTTACTTCAAGGAAAACAACTGATTGAAAAAGAGTGTAGATAAAGACTTGTGGACACTGACACTTCATATTCACATGGTAAAGTTTAATTCTTCACTGAAATTCATAGTGCATTCAACTTGGTTCTTATTCCTTCTATAATGTTTCTCAAGTTTTTTGGTGTTTTTCTTTTTCAGAATGCCCATAATGCTGCGAAGTTCTAACTGTGTTCTTTACAATAAGTCTGAGTATGAACTGTCAAAGCTGAATGAATGCCCACACGATCCCGGTGGCTACTTCATTGTCCGTGGGACTGAAAAGGTACTGTAACTTATAAATCTTGTTGTTCCTCCGCAGCCTTACTTTGTGAATGAATTTTGACAACTTGCTTCCTTAAAATAAAATATGTAAACTTTTTAAACTGATGACTCGGAAATACATGGTTAACATTTTCAAATATTGTAGGCTTAGATTCTCAATTGGAAAAACTTGATAGTTTAACAACAGATTGGTAAGGCCCTTATAAAAGACATGAACAGTAAAGTTTTGTCTAGGGGACTAGACTTACTATCTAAAAACAATTGTGTAAACACTTAAATTGTACAATAAAGATGTTTAATTGCTTACAACTCCGAAAAAGGAGGTTGAACATGAATATGTATGTAATTTAAGTTAGTTGATAGGCCTTGCACCATCAGTTGACAGTTCTCAACACATTGCCCTGGAGCAGCAGCTGCAGAAGTGTGATGTCATCCGGCTTTCTTTGAAGAGGAGGGGTGCAGATTTTTCGTCTGTGATTTTGATTTGGAGGGTTTGAAGGAGTAGGCATGTCCCTAAGGGCACTAATATACCATTCAAACGTATAACCAAAGCCGGTATGGCTTGGTTGACCTGACTTCTTGCAACTATTGTCACGGAATCAACAGAGAAAACGTGTGTCCCCTTCACTAACTACTTGGGGCATATGGCAACTGTGCTGGTGTCGGCCAAGAAGAAAAAACAACGATCGGTTTGAATGGAAAAATTTAAAAATACAAATCTTGTTGTCTCTTAGACAACGCTTTACCCATCTCCATCTAGGATCTATACAAGAATGCTCTTTATTTTTATTTTACAACTTCCAAAGCAATCTATTACATTTAAAACTCCTTAATTAATATAACTGCTGTAAGCCAGTGTCAGTGATGTAAATGGAAGTCTATCTGTTCTCATTTTTTGTCATAAGTTCTAAATCATAAAAAAAATCATTCTCCTTCATAAAAAAAGTTTATTTCAGGTAATCCTGATTCAAGAACAGTTGTCTCGCAACAGAATGATCGTCGAGGAGGATCGTAAAGGCGGCATCCAGTGCCAAGTAACGAGTAGCACCCATGATAAGAAGTCTCGCACAAACATTATTATGAAGAGGGGCAAATACTACCTGAAACACAACTTGCTTCAGGATGTAAGTAGAGATTAATTAAGGTCGTTCTGATCAGTAATTATGTTATGGCTCTGAGTTTGTTTATTTGCGTATAATGGAATTTTTACTGTAAGAAAATATTATTCAGGCCTACAAACAGTTTCGGGAAATGCTTCAATTACCTAAAAGTCTAAAACTTCGTAGTGAAAGTAACTATTTTCGATGTTAGCTGATATCAACAAAAATTATTGTTTCCCAAGCTCTATTTTAAAGCAAGGGAAAAACGATCAGTTGATTTTCCCTTGCTCTAAATTTATTTTTCTTTGCTCTCAATTAGTTTTCCTTGGGTTCGCTAGGAGCACTAATGTTTCTTTACCATTTATTTTACAATTTTATTCAGCTATTTTTACCGATTGAAATCCATTGTAGTAGCCCCTGAACTGTGAAATTGACTAGAATAGGTTAACATATCTCAACGTCCTGATTGAGTAAAGTAAGTAGTAAACAAAATTACTTAACGATTCGAAAATGGAATGTATTACCGAGAGAAACGGAATAAAAAGGAGAATACACATTTATGAGGAGTGACAGTGTCGATACTACTCTAATATAGCACAGGTCTAAGATATCAAGCTAGGTGATGATATGCATAAAAATACATGTTTCTCTTACATACAAATAGGTTAGGACCTAAACGAAATAGCTCCAGCCTGGCAACAACCGTACAAGTAAAAAAATATCTTACAGCAATTTCAACATTGAGAACACATTGAGTAACGTCTGATTGACTTTACTCCCGCCCCAACTTATAAAATCGCAAAAAAACTAGATAAAGTACTAAGAGAAAACATAACACTAGCTAACAATTATAGTCTGAAAAACTCGTATGAATTTATCGAGAAGAGAAAAGACCTAAGTATACAGATGCACCATACCTTAGCATCTTTCGATGTAGTAAACTTATACACAAACGTGCCCATAGACAAAGTATTGGAAATAGTCAGAACACATTTGACTAATAGCCCGACCTTGCTAACTGAAGCCGCCAACGAAATAATTAATCTCCTGACAGAGGTTTTAAAACAAAATTATTTTGTGTTTGAAGGAAGGTTTTACACGCAACCGGACGGTTTAGCAATGGGCTCTCCGCTAAGTGGCATCTTATCTGATATTTATCTAAACTATATTGAAAATGAATTCATATTTACAGATAACAATAGATACAAAAATAGAATCATCCTTTACAACCGATATGTGGATGACACTATTATGCTATTCAATGGAAACTCTCGTCAATTGAATTTATTACTTAACTATTTAAATAGTATCACTCCTAAGCTCAAATTTACCATAGAGGCTGAGGATAATAACATGATACATTTTTTGGACATGACCATAGAAAAGAAAGAAAATAAATTTAACTTCAGTATTTACAGAAAACCCACTACTTCAAATCAAACCATTCACGCTACATCATACCATCCCATTTCTCAGAAACTCGCCGCTTACAATAGCCTAGTTTTCAGACTAATCAATTTTCCTCTCTCATCCAGTAACTACACCAGAGAGCTAAATATTATAAAACAAATAGCAGTTTCTAATGGATTTAAAAGCGGTATGATAGATAAAATAGTAGCAAAAATCAAGAATAAACAAAGAAACATCCAGAATAACAACATTGACTCATCAGATAAAAAATACGTTTGTATAGAGTATAGTCATTTAGCCCAGAATGGTTTAAATAAAATCTGTAGGAAGCATGGACTCAATCTGACCTTTAGAACCACTAATAAAATAAAACACGCTCTTTCATTTAAGAATGATGATGTGAATAAATTTGACAAATCTGGCGTGTATAAAATCAAATGTAAAGATTGCCCTAATTTTTATGTGGGACAAACAGGCAGAAGTTTTACCCAGCGTTACAAGGAGCACCGCCCCGACCCCAAAACAAGTAAACAAAAGTCAACATTAGCTCAACACATAGTAGATTACAATCACTCAATAGACAACATAAACAATAGCATGGAAATCTTACACGTTTGTAATAAAGGCAACAGATTAGACTCCTTAGAACAGTTCGAAATCTACAGAAGCTTCAATCACCATGAGGAAAATAGAAACATTTTAAACGAAAAATTAAATTTCAAATCTCATTCAATTTTTAATGCCATAATCGCCCAAAGCTCTGGTCATGGACAACACAACCTTTATACATGTGATAACGGCGGTGGGGGTGGGGATGAATGATTTTCGCCAGTATGCTTCCTGTCAGTGCCGCGGTCGGGTTCAGTAGGCCTACTGCAATGTTTGTTATCCGTGTAGTGTTAAATGTTATGTGTGTATTGTGCGTGTCAACTGTTTCCTGACGACTCCGACCCGGATGAAAGTTTTTGTAAAAACCACTTGAAAATGGAGTTATTACTCCGAAACATGTAGTGGATTATTCTACTATTTGAACTGTTGGACGTTGAGGTATGTTAACCTATTCTAGTATTTTTACCGTTTAACAATCTAAATACAAACACAAATAAGCTAGTTTTTACGTTGTTAAGAAGGTTCGCTGTAATCCATTTGCTTTTTTTCTTATAAAAAAAGCTAATTTAGAAGTATAACAGTTTTTATTTTACTGGTGTCTTTTATTCTTTACATGTGTATTTTTTCGTCATGATGAAAAGTATCGTTCATAACTTGTACTGAAAGTGATTTTCCGCCGCTTGCTCCAACTATACCTTTTCTCCTTTCACAAGCTCGACTCGTCTCGCACGTGAAACTCGGTGTTCTTGTGTTCGGCTCTGTCTCTCACATGAACCTTGATTGCGCACATGAAACTTGATTGCGCACATGAAACTTGATTGCGCACCAGAAAAAGCCACTTTCGGTACTAGTAATGAAATGTACTATTCCATTCAAATGTTCATACATATACAAATTTAAGAGTTAATTGTAATGTAATTTACTATAACTTTTAAACTAGGCCTAGAGTTCATTGTGTTTTTAGTAGTCCAACTATAGCAAAGAAATTCGACACCAGTATCTGTGACACTCGATTACTTTTTTTTTAAGATTGTCAAGGAGAAACCTGATCATTCAATGGTGTTACAGGATATCCCCATAGTGGTGATGTTCAAAGCCATGGGGTTCCAGTCGGACCAGCAGATAGTGCAGATGGTGGGGACCGAGCCCGAGATACTGAAGAAACTGGCTCCCTCCATCGAAGAGTGTTACACTGTGGACGTGTACACCCAAACGCAGGCGCTCAAGTTGGTGGATTCACTTGATAATGTTTTACAGTACAGTAATAGTAGAGTCCTAATAATCTGACATAATCATGAGGGGCCCATTTTGGATTAGGGAATCTTTTGGATTAGCTAAGCGGAATTATTACTAAAATGAAAATAATTACTTTCTTAAAATATTTGATTATTGAAATTATTTCTAAAGTTGATCAGCGATCGGTAAATACATGCGATCTAATTTTAGGGCTGTGTATTTTGTAGAGATATTCACTTCTGTTATTGCTTATGTTCGATAAAGATGCACCATCATCTTTCACAAAGCAATATCCCCTGCTGCCTTGCTTGGTAACTGAGGACAGAAAATACGCATGACAAAATTAAAAGACCTTTTGCTTGTTTTGTTTTACAAAATTTATCCTGCGATTGGTCATTAAACGCAGTTTAATTTAACGGTTGTTCATTTAATTTGCTAAGTTATTCCTACTACCGTTACCTGCGATCAGTATGTTTTGTCCACTTGCCAGCTGAAAGTCAATGCATATGACCATCTTTTGAAAAATTACTCCAGGAGTTAAAACAAGGCTAACTACATCTTTTTCACCTGCTTTTTACCTACGATCGGTGAAATTCTCATCCTGACGGGATTCCTGTCAGTTCGGATGAAACAGATTCTCGAATTACCTGAGATTAGATCAATAGGACTCTATGTATCTGAATATTGTTCATATAATGTTAATAAGGTACCCGCTGACATGGTTAAGTATCAGTAACGTGGTCATTCTTTGTGGATTTTGGGTCTGTGATTCATGAAAACTTTGTAGAATATCATTCAAACAGGAAAGAATCATCTATGAACACTTTGAGACTACTGATATCACACTTTTATGAAGACTTAAATTTATTTCCAGTTTAGGTCCATTATTAGTTAAAGTCTTGCAGGTTCAGTTACACATAACTTAAGCCATGGTCATCTCAAGCAACATAGCCATTGATTGAGATAGTAAAAAGTAAAAGGCAACATCAAAACCTAAAGGTTGAAATACATCCACTTTCTTTTGACACCATCTGTTGCTTACCTGAAATAAATTATCAAAAATCATATTTTAAACTTAATTTATAACAATTTAATATAAATACTTGACAAAAAGCCTGTTAGGTGTTAAAATTAAAAAAAAGATAACATTTGAAATCAAAATATTTATTTCCATAATTGTTACATTGTCATGACTTTTCCACATTTTAATAGCTTATCGATGAGATTCATGTGATGTAAAAATGAAGGTATTTTATATATTTTTTTTTAATTTCATGCAAAAACAGTGCTGCAAATAATACATCCTTAAACATTCTACAACGGTTAAGGCAGACACCCGTGTTTTGCAAAGGATACAATATAATATATAATGGCTACAATTATAAAGTGTAAGAAACCAAAGTCTATTATAGAGCAAAAACTGGCAAACAAAATCCTTCAGCCTTGACCCTGTAGGTGGGCATCGCTCTTGATTCGGTGCCACAGTCGCAGAGTCAGCCAGTACAACACCTCCCACACCATCATGAGGCTGAAGCCATTAAACACGCCCAGTATACCAAAGCTGTAGGCAAGGAACTCAGCAGTCGTGGTCAGACTGTATCTGAGCGTCGATATGAACTCGGTTATTTCATACTTTGTAAGGAAGAAGGTTGCAGATTGGTTTTCGTATGTTTGATACCAAGTCTTATTTTGTCTGTCAACCTTTTCTACAACATAAGTAAGAGAAACACAGTCTGCAGGGCAGTCACAGTGACATGGATGGGACTTATTATTAAAGTTCCATATCATTGTACCATTCTTCATTTGCCAAGACAGTTGACACTCCTTCCATTCGATAATATCATTACAAACATTAGAAGAACTGTTCATAATAGCCAAAAATGTGGGGACACAACGACATATTGCCAAGGCACAATTTATTTTACATTCAAAGAGACAGTTTTCTTGCGTGTAAAACTCAAACAGGGATAGTTCTTTCTCAAATGAAAATATACAGTTTCGTTTCGATACATCTACGTGTACGAGGTCTTTTCTTGCACTGATTAGTTTAGGAGTTCCTAATGTAAATATTACCTCTGGTTCATGGAACTGGTACATGTACCTTCCGGTTGGTTTTGGAGGTGTAAACCACCATGTACATGTGATACCGCTAGACACTGGATAATCCAAAGGGTTATGAAGACTAACACAAATCTCATTGTCAGTATAATATTCAGTCATACACAACTCACAGGGATTACCATATTCAAGTTTCGCCTTGCAACTATTCTCGTGTATATTTTCAGGATTGCAGATTGAAGATGTTTTAAACTTTTGATTCCTTTTGACTTCCTTAAATTTGTTATCTTTGAACTTGTGACCCACACTATTATAAGTGTCACAAGTGTAAATACCTTGATGACCTCTGAAACTATTTGTCTTCCTCACCATTGTTGTCGATGGGACAAATGCTTCGCGGTATTCCAGATATTGTCGGTTCCAGTTCTTTACCAGTTTATTAATATATTCTATGAACTCAGTCCCCTTCAAACGTGATGAATAGTATAATAATTGTTTTAATTTTGTTCTGTAATCAGCAGTGTGATTTCTATATAATTCTACCATATTCCACAAATTCTCTTGGTCGTCATTGATATTCAAAGAAACCCTAAAGACTGCCAATTCTTCCTCAGTGCACATCCACTGAAATGCATTTTCATTCCAAGATACACATTTGTTCCAAACTTCTGACTGATTATATTCTTCTTTTAGGGTTAATTGCTCGCAGATGGTTAATGCTGGTAAAGGAATATCGTCAATTTTTGTCCACGTCAGACTTTGAACTACCGGGGCGCTTTGCCATTGTACATACGCATCCTGGATGTATGTGTAACTGATGAGGAACGTTATTGTGTGTATGAGCACCCACACCCATCTGTGCAGGGTGGGTTGATGGTTTGCAATGTAGCCCATCCCTGGCAAGCTGGCGCTGTTGAAGAATTCCGCTAAATAAGGGTTTTGTGTTGAAGACGTTTTTGCACTTTCAAGTCCTATCTTTTCCAACTCCTGTTTCATCTCCTTTTTCAACCCCTGTTTCATTTCAAAACTTTTTACTGTATGTATCTCTTCTGAAAGTTGAGAGCATCGTTTCTCAATCTTGTTTTCCATTTGAGAGCATTGGCTGTCAAATTTGTTTTCCATTCTGTCCAAACGACTATTAATAGAAGATTGAAAAATACACAACTGTTCCTTCAATCCTTCATGTACAGTCGAATAATTTTCTCCAATTGAGTTTGTTAGTGAATTGTTTTCCTCTTCTTTACAATGGCTTATCTCCAACATCTTGGATGTGTAAAATAAAACTGATCTTGCTGAGATGCTACGAAGATCTCTCTACATCAGTTGCATGATGTTCACTGATGTTGTGGTGTAATCTATTCATGACAGGTGAAAACTAAAGCATGTTAACAATAATAATTAATGAAACAAGTTATTTATTCAAAGCTTAATTATTAGAGTGCTACCTTTTAATTTACAAATGTAGAAGTTAATAATGCTCTTGATTTAAATACTAGTTGATGACTACACCCTCATATATAAACTTTAAGCCACTCAATTGATATATGAAGTAAAAAATCTGAATAAAACTCTCACCCATTTAGATATTATTTGTATATAACATCCTAGTTCAAATTTTTGCCTATATTTAAGTTTTTAAAATAATAAAGGACTAATTAATCCTTTTTCTTTTTTAAAATGAAAAAAAAAACAGATATATTTACCAATCGGGAGTTTGCTAAGAAAAGGAGAAACTGAGGTGGAGGTTGGGTTTCTGGAGATTGTATTTTGTAAATTATATGATTACAATAAAATTACTTGTATAAGAATAACATTAAGAATATTTTATTGCCGTTACAAGGTTTACAAGCATGGCATCGTCAGAGATTTTGAAAAACTAGGATCAAAAACTAATTTTAACATCATCAATAAATTCATGATCGTTGTAAGGACACAGGTTTAACAGATAGTTGGTAAGGACTCTCTTAAATTGTGGTTCATTTAAACTTCTAATTTCAAGAGGTAATAAATTAAAATATGTGTAACACCTCGGCTGTTCTCCTCTTCTTTTGTCAGGTTTCGGGTCGAGCGCGGTAAAAGATAAAACTCACAATTTCACCAAATAGAATTTATTAATAAAATATCTCAGACAACACTATAACACAAATTTAAACTAATTGAATTGACCCTGATCTAATACTCGAATTTAGTTTTTAGGAAATTACAAAAGTTAAAAATGAGAAATTTTAAGTGCCAATTAAGTGAGAGGAACTAATCCGGAATTATTAATTAATCACATCCGCGGTCAATTTGCAACTGACTCGATTACCGCTCATTAACCGCTTCCCCTCCCTCTTCGTCCGCTTGGGGCGCTGTTTCGGTGACCGGGAGGTGTCGCCCCTCGTGGCCGGGGCGCGAACTTCCTAGGCCGCACGCGGCTGCTAAACGTGATATCTAACGTGATATCAGCGATTTCGGCTGCCGTGAACGACCGCTTCCAGCTGAGCCAAGCTTCCTAGGTTTGCAATAACAGGAAGTGACCTTTGCTCAAGTGTTGGGTTGCAACACGTGCCGGTTCGATAGCCTCAACGATGTCGTGGTTTCCTCACTGGGCTCATCCAGATAATTTTGGATTAATTTTTGGGGGATGGATACCAAACATATGATTTGGTAAATCATTGATCATCACTCAATTTGGTGATGATGAACCATCGTGACGTCCGTCACACTCCCCCAACCTCAAGTTCATGCTGACCTCAGCATGAGAGCCCAGGGTCATGCAGTGGTGGAGGCTGTACAAACCCTAGGTTTTGTTGTTTCAGCTTCTAGGGTAAGTTGCGGTCTACAGATGACATGTGTTGGGTTGGCAAGCCTGCTCAGCCAGAAGCAAATCGTTTCCAAACCCTTCCCCCTTTGTAGAATTTTGTTTTATATTTACTACCTTTTTTTTTTTGTTAAGTTCATTGAAATGGAAAAAGTTATATATTTGGATGAGATACTCCCCACGAATGCGTTCCGAAATGCCTATGAATTATTCCGTTCCCCTCACTCTCACATTAGGTTTTATAACTCATATACATATTTATATAAGTAACAAGGGCAAATCAATCCACAAAATTACAGCAAAGATGGCACCTACCTAACAAGGAATTTTATCTTCTATTTTAAATCAAGAGTGTCACAATCATTTGGAATAAATTGTTTGCACCCTAATGAAATAACATACAAAATAGATCACATAAAAGGACACGCAGTAAGATATTCGTCTACAAGAAATATAGTTAACGTAATCTTCTCAACCAAAAATTAAAAACATAACAAAACAACCAAAACTACTAAGTACATCTTTTAATACACTTCCCGTATTTATATTAAAACAAAAAAAAACACTTGCAATACAATGCAATTATTTTCTATAATGAATCACCAACAATTAAAAAAATATAAAAGTAATAAAATATTTAAGAAAATAAACATATATTATTATTATTATTATTATATAATTTGACAGAGAGTGTTGTGTTTTTTTTTATAATTAATTTAGCCCACTCTGTCAACAAACAGAGGGAGACAACTGGTCTTATTGGCGTCTTCCGGACTTACATAGTAATAAGAACTTCAGGGCTCATCGCGCGGACCAATGCGGGATGACCCAGTCACTGTGAGAGGTCAACAAACCAATCATCTCCCTTTCCTAATGGAATGACAACAAATCCTACCTTTAAAATGTTAATAATTTGAGTTTTGAATTAGATTCAGCCATAATTTAGAATTTGAGTCAAGTGAATTGATGCTGCCTATGGGTCTGCTGATTCCACTCGGTAACCTGTGGCGGACAGGGCGAGCTCCTAATAGAGTTCGTTAAGCGGGTGGTCACTCCGCTTAGCTCTCAATTTTTGTTTTAAGTATCGTTACGTCTGTTTTGATTCAATCCTCTACAGAATTCGCACGCAGGAACTCTAAACAACTAATTAACACTAAATATATATATATATATATATATTTTTTTACCTACCGCTACATCACTAAACAAAAAAAGAAACAAAATTTACAAAATAATATATGAATCATTTAAACGACACAACGTGCTCTGCTGGCTGCCAGGTACCAGGGTGAAGGAGGCCGGCGCTTCTACCCAGGTATACCCAACTCCCTTTATTTTAATTTGAGTTTTTTTTTTTATACTACAAGTGCAGTTATGATCCAGTCGCCTTCCCTAATCTTCTTCGCTTTAAAGTAAGTGCAGAAATAGAGTGGTAGATTAAGATTGGAAATCGCTATTGCGCAGTTGCGGCCGCTGCGACTTTCTCAAAACTGTCCTCGAGTAAGACTTTCCCTTTTTTTTTTTACTTTTTCCTCAGCAAGCCAGCAGTTTTGTAAATTTACTCTGAATATAAAGTAACTACACTAACATGTTAACATATTATGTGTATGTTTTGGATTGTTCTGTGAAACTGCTGGATGTGATGCTATATTTACACTGACTTGGCATTAAATTACATCCATTTCTGGTAAAATAATTGTGAACATTTTCATGTGTGTCAAAGTTACTAAAATTAATTTTAGCATACATTAAGCAACTTATTAGGTACATAGCTTGCAAACTCAAAACATTAAAGTTCCGGCCAAATCATTAGGCGGGTGGCGAAAAATGGAAACTCCAGCTGTATAAGTGACTTGATGTTAAAGACACCTGCGCTCCTCTACACAGTGAATTAGTTGAACATATTTCCAACAGAGAGAGGCACATTTACTCGGGTATGTTTGAAGAACTTACTCAGCTGATTTGGAGAACATAAATAAAGGGCATAACTGCCTATAACTTCAGGTGGGTAAATGATCGGCCAAAAACATATTTTGAACGCCAGCAGCGCACTCACTCACCCGCCTAATGATTTGGCCGGAACTCTAGCTTCAATAAATAATGGTTTACAGTGAGTTCTAACATTTACATTAAACATAATCTTAACTGCTCTTTTCTGTAAAACAAATAGTTTATGCTTGTAGTTACTCCTTCCCCATAACATTATACAATAATTAAGATGGCAGTGAATGAGAAAAATAAACACGAGTTACAATCTAAGCTGTCCCTTAACCGTGGCGTGGATTAACTTGTATTCACTGACCATGTCTAATTGAACGCAGTAACCAGATAATATAATGTCAATAGGTGCATCAAGATTTCAATTATTGTTGCATTAAATTGCAACTATTTGAAATCAGCTGTCTCTGAGAGTAGTTTTTTCTCTGTGAACAGCCCTTTCAAACCCAAGGTCTTCTTAGTGGAGATGACCATGCTGAAGCCAAAAAGCAATTTATCTTTCAATAGTTTTGCTATTAATATTTTCTTTCCCCTCCTGACTACCAATTTTGTTTGAAATTCAATATCTTCGTGTTCACTATTACGTAAGTCAACTCATATTAGTGAATGGTTTGTTACAGCTACATCGGAAGAAAGGCAAAGCAGAAGAGGTTCTTCGGCCCGAGCGGGAAACCCAAGCCTCCGGTGGACGAAGCTAGGGATATGCTGGCGACAGTCATCTTGGCTCATGTCCCGGTAATGTTTTTTTTCTTAACTTCCTACTGTTTTCCCTAATGTTTACTAACAGCTGTTTTCGATGACAGCAGATATCAACAAAAAATTATCGTTTCCCAAGCTCTAATTTAGAGCAAGCACCTAAACGATCAGCTGATTTTCCCTTGCTCTAAATTTACTTTCCCTTGTTCTCAATTAGTTTTTCATTTGTCCGCTATGCATACCAAATGTTTCTTTATTATTTATCTATACAATTTATATCGGCTGTTTTCTGATTAACAATCTAAATGTAAACAGAAATAGACATAATCTAGTTTTACTGTGTTGTTAGCATAGTTGTGTTTCATTCATTCATTCATTCATGACTCTTGGCAACTCTTAGAACCTATTCAAATGTAACTAATTTCACAACCATATTACCAAACTTAATTAACTTAGCCAAACATAACCTAATCTAACATATCATAATCTAACCTCATGCTATATATTCCTCCCTACTGTTCGGGTTGGCGTACTGTTATCTGCATATCCGACAGAGCGACAAGCCGGGAGCTGGCCGGTTCCCTGCTGTCTCTCATGTAGAGGACTGTGACAGGTGGAGAACTTCAACTTCAAGCTGAAGGCGGTGTACACGGCGCTGATGTTGCGGCGGGTGATACAGGCCCAGGAGGACGCAGAGGTGGTGGACGACCGGGACTACTACGGCAACAAGCGGCTGGAGCTGGCCGGCTCCCTGCTGTCTCTCATGTAGCGGGCTGTGACAGGTGGAGAACTTCAACTTCAAGCTGAAGGCGGTGTACACGGCGCTGATGTTGCGGCGGGTGATACAGGCCCAGGAGGACGCAGAGGTGGTGGACGACCGGGACTACTACGGCAACAAGCGGCTGGAGCTGGCCGGCTCCCTGCTGTCTCTCATGTAGCGGGCTGTGGCAGGTGGAGAACTTCAACTTCAAGCTGAAGGCGGTGTACATGGCGCTGATGTTGCGGCGGGTGATACGGGCCCAGGAGGACGCAGAGGTGGTGGACGACCGGGACTACTACGGCAACAAGCGGCTGGAGCTGGCCGGCTCCCTGCTGTCTCTCATGTAGCGGGCTGTGGCAGGTGGAGAACTTCAACTTCAAGCTGAAGGCGGTGTACACGGCGCTGATGTTGCGGCGGGTGATACAGGCCCAGGAGGACGCAGAGGTGGTGGACGACCGGGACTACTACGGCAATAAGCGGCTGGAGCTGGCCGGCCCCCTGCTGTCTCTCATGTAGCGGGCTGTGGCAGGTGGAGTACTTCAACTTCAAGCTGAAGGCGGTGTACATGGCGCTGATGTTGCGACGGGTGATACGGGCCCAGGAGGACGCAGAGGTGGTGGACGACCGGGACTACTACGGCAACAAGCGGCTGGAGCTGGCCGGCTCCCTGCTGTCTCTCATGTAGCGGGCTGTGGCAGGTGGAGTACTTCAACTTCAAGCTGAAGGCGGTGTACATGGCGCTGATGTTGCGACGGGTGATACGGGCCCAGGAGGACGCAGAGGTGGTGGACGACCGGGACTACTACGGCAATAAGCGGCTGGAGCTGGCCGGCTCCCTGCTGTCTCTCATGTAGAGGACTGTGACAGGTGGAGAACTTCAACTTCAAGCTGAAGGCGGTGTACACGGCGCTGATGTTGCGGCGGGTGATACAGGCCCAGGAGGACGCAGAGGTGGTGGACGACCGGGACTACTACGGCAACAAGCGGCTGGAGCTGGCCGGCTGTCTCTCATGTAGCGGGCTGTGACAGGTGGAGAACTTCAACTTCAAGCTGAAGGCGGTGTACACGGCGCTGATGTTGCGGCGGGTGATACAGGCCCAGGAGGACGCAGAGGTGGTGGACGACCGGGACTACTACGGCAACAAGCAGCTGGAGCTGGCCGGCTGTCTCTCATGTAGAGGGCTGTGACAGGTGGAGAACTTCAACTTCAAGCTGAAGGCGGTATACACGGCGCTGATGTTGCGGCGGGTGATACAGGCCCAGGAGGACGCGGAGGTGGTGGACGACCGGGACTACTACGGCAACAAGCGGCTGGAGCTGGCCGGCTCCCTGCTGTCTCTCATGTTTGAGGATTGCTTCAAGCGGTTCAACTCTGAGGTGGGCCTCAAGTGATTGCCACAAATTAGAAAAATAATAAATCTTTTTTTATTAGTGAGTTTGATTAAGGCCCCTTTTACACTAGGATGCTGTGTTCCGTGACTGTGTCCGGCAACTTTTTCTCGGCAACTCACGAGGCATTGGGGCTTATGGAGCCTTTTAGACTAGGCAGACACAGTTGCCTGCATGGACATAGTGGCTGAACGGTGTCTCCCTACGTAATCGATGCCGGCCACCGGCAAGCAACCTAGAGCAGTTGACGGTGGCTCGAAGTGGGGCATTGAATCAAATGGGGCTGTTTAGACTAGGACACTACAGTTACCGTCCACTGAATGTGCGGATCGCATTTCGTCACTAGTGTTTTTCACTTTATTTGAGGAAATGAAGCCTTTTGGTTGTGTCTTTTTCATACTTTTCCGCACCATCAGCTTTCCTGATGTCATCACAAAGGTCCAACAGTTCATCAAATGAGGTTTTACACATTCCTAAGTAGTTAAAAATTTTACTTTTATCGGCAAACAACTCATCAAGCAGAGTATAATAAAGTCCTTTATCCGATTTTGTGGTTGACACAGTGTCCGCTGCGGTTGCCCGAGCAGACAGTTGCCGGTAACAGTGTCTGGCCACAGTTACAGGCAACTGTGTCCTAGTCCCCTTTTAGACTAGGCCCCTGCCTTGGAGATCCATCAGGAACAAGATGTTAGCATTTATTTGTGGAATTCTGGTTGCCTAAGCAAATTATGTGGGCACTTAGTTCAATTTCTTGGTAGAACTCCACAGAGAAAGTTTTTGATTTTTAAGGATATTGTACTTTAATGACTGGCTTCAAAATAGACATATATTTTTTAGCTGGAACATTACAAATGGGCCAGAAAAATATAATTTCCAAAAACATACAAAAATTGTCGTAATATGAAAACCAGTGTGTAATTCGTGGTGAAATTATGGTTTGGATCTCATGTTAAACTGTAGGTCCCTTAGTTTTCATTGGCTGTTGGACTATTAATTAACAGTTGTCTGAAGAATATGCCCGAGTCAGTAACAAGACTACAAGATCGCTTCACAATCAACCCACACTCATCTTCATTCCTCTGGCTTTAAATACCTACCAAATTAGGACATAATTCAAGGAAAAGTATAAGAGATCAAGAAGTTGAAGCGAGCTATTCCTTCATACAAATATATGGATTTATAATACTGAACAGCAGTTTAATATGGTATGCCTACTTGGTTTTTTATGATAGGGAACCTTTATTCATTATGAATGATTTGTAGCTACGGATTGATGTGATATGAATCTGTAATTTTACTTACGTCTTCAATCCTTAGTAGTTTTGTTAGACGCGTTTCGGCGCTAGGCCATCCTCAGTACTTATCTTACACTTGCAGGTTCACACAGTTCCCTATTTTCTTGGCTTCTTTGTCATTTTCAAGCTGCGTCAATTTATTTAAAATCTTCGATTTTCTATCTGAGGATGGCCTAGTGCCGAAACGCGTCTAACAAAACTACTAAGGATTGAAGACGTAAGTAAGATTACAGATTTATTCATTATGTTTTCACTATTTAAAACTGTCAATGTGATGAGGAAGGAAAAAAGAGCATCATAGATGCGAGGTGACCATTTAATAGTCAAGGTATAATAAGATAATTATTTACATCTACACCTCTACCCATCCTATGCCACACACTTTTTGCCTCGACTGCCCAAGCACAAGTGCCAGCTCTATTTAAAAACTTAAACAAATAATTTTACTCAATGCTTTCTCTGTCAATTTGGTGTTTGATGGAAGTCTTAAGTTCTCTTGTAAATCCATGATAATTTATGTGTGTGATTATATTTTTAGCTCAAAGCGATAGCTGATAAGAACATCCCGAAGATTAAAGCCGCCCAGTTTGATATCGTGAAGCATATGAGGCAAGATCTGATCACTAATGCCTTGGTCTATGCTATTTCTACCGTGAGTATAAAAACATTTATTTATTATGTTGAGTGGTACTGAGATTCCATGAAAATTGTGTGAACAGCCAAATTATTTAAATTAATACTAATTAAATTAGGGTTATTGATCATACCCTTTTTGATCTTATTTGATTTTGAGGATCTGTATTTGATTGATATCAACCCACTGCTAAAGTATAATTTATCTATAGCCTGGTAAATGTTTTTAGTAAAAACAAGTTGTAGGAGCAAGATTTCTATAATAATTCGCTGAACAATGTTCTAATAATTTGATCTCTTATAAGAATTCCTCTTATACGTGACAATGAAATAAAGTGTTGCTAAAAAGAAATCCCCTCTTTCCAGAACTGTTGAAAGGATTATTACCTATTACAGTTTAAGCTTGAGGTCCGCGGGTAGTGATTTTTCAAGCCGGGTCGGGTTCGGATCGGGTAGTAGATTACCATCAATTTTTGCTGGTCGGGTCGGGTTCGGATATTTTAAGTGGAAAAAAATTCGGGTCAGGACGGCTTCGGATGTGTAAGTTAAAAAATTTCGGGTCGGGTCGGGTTCTGGTATGTAAGTTGAAAAAAAACTCTGGTCAGGTTCGGGTATTTTAGTTGAAATTCAGGTCGGCTTCGGGTATCATTTACCAGCAAAATATTGATTTAATTAAATATTGATGGGCATACCAAACAGTATTATCACAAAGTAAAAATCAAACATATCGTTCACAAACTTATTACTTGCATCTATACAGTCAATAGATATTGACTTTCATGACTAAACATATTATTTCAGAATATATAAATGAAATGTATTTTCTGTATATTATATGTATAACAGTAACCCTTTTTAAAGAGAATTCTATAAATGAAATGGTATTTATATTTTATAAGAACAATATTCAACAATAATTTATTTTCATTATAAAATAGTTATATTCTAAAACTTCATTGAAAAAAATAATAGTTGGTTTAAGAAATATGGAAGAGGCAGAAACTAGAAAATACGCCAGAATAGAGGAAGGAAGGAAAGGGAGAGAGAGCTAGAAAAAACAGCTGCCTCACTCTCCTTATCAGTGGGAAAGGGGGGGGAGTCGGGGAGTTTATTTACTCATCAATTAAGCCTTTCTGCCAGTCCGCTGTTATCTGCGTGCGTGCGTCTGAGCTCGTGAGATAATTAGGAGATAAAGATTCCCTACTACAAAATAAGAAAATCTAAACCATTAGTCATACAACTACATATGAGGGCTCATATTTTTTGTCTAATTTTTATAAATCAAATGAGGCAAAAATGAAACTTCTATCTCTTGCCGTTCAAGAGAAAATCTACGATCAAACAATGGACTGATGTGTTTTTTGTGGTTCTTCAAGGTCAACTAAATTTAGCAGAAACTTTCCGAATTCCACCTAATTAAAGATAATATTTCTTTTCACCTGTCAACCTCCTTTCCTTATCACTTCAGGGATTATTGTTTGTGTATTTTTTTTCGTGGGTAGGACCTCTCTTCCAGTTTAACGTGACCAAAAATAGATCACAACAATTATCTTCTCGATAAGACCTCTTGTATCACTAGCTTGGCTGGTACGACTATTTCATTGCGTCAAAAGGAGCAACGGTCCTTTAAGTTACTATACGAGAATACGATAAAATAAGCAGTAAGCCGCGTTTGAGCTGGCAAGGAGACGGCTGGTTGTCTGAGTGAGATGTACAGTGAATATTGCTTCTAAGTTTGATATCGCGATCGCAACCATCTTTGTTCCTCATGTTATTATATTGCGTGGACGTCTTAAGACAACAGCTTTGCGCAAATTAATTATTGTTGAACATTTTAAAAGTTTCGAGTTTCTTTCGGGTAGTATGTCTGGTATCTTCAACCCGACTTCTTTCGGGTGAAAGGTACCTGCGCGACCCGATGTGTAATAAAATCCCGCCCGAACAAAGCCCGAGACGTGTCGAACCCGCCCGACCACTCGGTTTCACGTAATTACCTGAAGCTACCCGAGTTTTCGGGTATCCGCAGACCTCTAGTTTAAGCTTTTTTTCCTAGGCTTTTTTGGAGGGGTTTTTAACTATTTATTTACTAATTTCCAATGTCACTTTCTGTGATTAAATTTATTTTGTTTTTGTTATTTCCATTGAAAAACATTCACTCTGTGATTTTCAGGCTTGAAAAGTGAGAAATCTTCGTTTGGTAAGTGGCGAGCGGATGTTTCAGGGCAACTGGACCATCAAGAGGTTCAAGATGGAGCGGCAGGGGGTCACGCAGGTGTTGTCCCGGCTGTCGTACATCTCGGCGCTGGGGATGATGACGAGGGTCAACTCGCAGTTCGAGAAGACTCGGAAGGTGTCGGGGCCGCGGTCGCTGCAGCCCTCGCAGTGGGGGATGCTGTGTCCCTCCGACACACCCGAGGGGGAGGTGAGATCACAAGTAGTTTGGTTGAATTGAATTGAAAATATCTTTATTCATAAAGTATACAATGAAATATACATTAAATGCGTCATCCTAATACTATATAAAAATAATATAATTTCCAAAAAAAAAATGCATTTGAAAAACACAATTTCTTATAAATAGAGTACATTCAAGTCATACAAAGGTTTTTTGATTAAATAAAGTTTTAACCTTTTTTTAACCCTTTCAAATAATTTATTTCTCTTAATTCCACAGGAAGCATTGATAGAAATTTAGCGCCTGCACAAGAAGTTTTTTGTTATAAAATTCAAGCTTGTGGGAGTGAACAGCAGTTTTATTTCTGATCCTGGTGAAATAGTTGTGGCTATCCCCTAGACTAGGAACCAAATTGGTGCAACTTCCGCAGAAGCGTTACACCCTTTCTATTAGTATATCACTTTTGTTTTCTTATATACCTTAATACTTTGCTCCTACAACCTTAAAACTTAAAACCCATAAAAGTGCTAAAATTATATGTCAGAAATTTTGTTTACTAACTTAGTGCTGATTCAAAGTGTAGATAAAGTGCCTGATACCAATATCATTCCAATACATAGAAACTTCTTTAATGAAAATACACTGATACTAACCTATAAAACATTTGTAAAATAAGTTTAAGATTAGTTAAATTCGATTTTTTTCTATGATTATAATTATTATTAAATTAAAATCAGTATTAACTAAACTATAACTAGCTAAACTATAACTGAAATACCAACCACCTATTTTCATCTCAACAGAACTTAGCTAAGTATGTGGTGTGTGATCTCATTGATGTTTGTTTTAAAACTCTTTAAGATAGCTTAGTAAGGTTTCAGGCAAATTTATTTTGTAATTTGCCAACGATTACCACTCAATAGTTCCCCTCCAGACATTACAGGTTCCCGCTGACTTCCCCAGTTAGGTGTAACCCCTTCTGTGGAAGTATAACCACTAAATTATTTATGCAGAGTTGTTTAACGTGAAGTGTTGCATGAAATAAATGAAGACTGTAAACAGTCACTATGCCCAAGTTAGCGAAATGGGTGCAAACGGAATCATCAAATTTCTGATTCAACATGCTGCGAAGTGCCTTTTTTTGAAGAAGGTTGGTGGGAGAAGGGGTGATAAGGCAGAATTTATGTTTTTTTTTTTTTTTTTTTTTTTTTTTTTTAATTTATTCAAAGTTTTAATACCCTCTGGAAAGACGCTGTTAAAAAAATTATTTCTTTATATTGTGTAATTTTCATAAATTTTGTTTAACATTTAGTTTGAACCTACCTAAAATACTGAATAAAAACTGGTTCCAGAAAAAAAAACAGGGGACATTGGAAGTTAAGAAGCTCGTGACGTCAGCGATGTTCGGTTTGGATTTTTTAAGTCTAGAATGACCGCAAAACAATATGCTGCTGATTCAAAAAGAAATTATTTTAGAGGAAGAGGTCCTTTTGACTTAGTCAATAAAGCTCTTTAAAAAGTTTGCTGATATCTTAAAATTAACTATAAATAATTACAGGAGTGTTTGTCTGACCTAATACTCAATTTCTGTCCTAAATGAAAGCATCCCATAGAATATTTGGTTTGTCTCACGATTTTTTAAATCCCATTATACAAATTTGAAGGTCTTTTCAAGGTTAAATCCAATAATTATTAGTAGTTGAACAGCTATATTACGGTTATAAATTACTAAATGAGACATAATGTGAAATGGTGAACCTAATTTCTGAGAAAAATAATGTTTAGGCTTCTATACATAGAACAAAATTCCAGTTGATACAATAGTTTTTTGTCTTCTGTATCTGATAAGTGATAAGTTGTTATGAATCAAATTGATCAATCACACAATGAATTAGAGTTATAGATAGCATCAAATAAAGTGATTTTGATTAGGATTTTTGCGGACATTTGCCATAACTGATTAGTAAATACCCCCGTTGCAGCAGACCTGCATACTCAGCGAATTTCAAATGCAAAACAACGTATTTCAAGCAAACATAGCAAGATTTGACATGTTTTGTTAAGCTCCATAAGAATAACATGGGAAATGAGTATGCAGGTTTGCTGCTACAGGTATATTAAAACTGGATGGTTTTAATTCAATATTTAGTAGATCTGAACTAGAAGAAGCCATTTACCAAGTTTTATCAAGATATGTTGAGAAATAAGCGAGATATAAAATTTTACTTATTTCCCATAAGGTTAACATTGGGACAACGTACTGTGTTTACCACTTTCAATATCTCGGTAACCAATGGGCATAGAGCAGTGATTCAAAATACTAAATTATTTGTTTTTTTGAGCTGAATTCAATGGTGCCCACAAAAATTTGATAAATTTTATTTTTCTATGTAAAAAACTCAAAAAACCCTTTTTTGGGGGGGTTTATCCCCCTTTACCCCCCCTTCCGGTGGTCCGATCGGGCTGGTTCACGAACTCGTCCAATTGATTACCACTTTACATGTCCGTACCAAATTTCATAAAGATCGGACCATTTTTGCGGCCGCTATCGTGCTAACAGACACATAGATATATATATATATATAGATATATATATATATATATATAAAAATTCGAACGAATAGTGTTTTTTGCTTCTGGGGGCCCCAAAACAAAAAGTTATAGTGGTCCCGAGCTTAGGTCTTACCATGAGACCTACGGTAATAGCTTCTTCCCTATAGGGGAAATTCGCTAAAAACAAGTTTCACGACGTTTCGGAATCTGGAATCTGATCCCGTCTTCAGGTGGAAGAAAACCTAGAACATAACAAGATTAGTGACACATGGCCAGGAAAACCTGGACAAAAACACAGCTAAAACAGAGAACTGTAAAAGCACTCACGAGCACACTAAGCTGAAAAGAAAAACAATAACACAAAATACACAGGAATCACAAGTATCAAGAATCACCAGACAGGAGAGAGCACGTCCACACCCAATCAGAGCTGAGCTGAGACTGTAATTTCAAAGAGCTGAGAATTTCAAACAAGGAAATAAAGTGATCCAGGCCGTCTATAACCCAATGCCAAAATTAACATTAGTCTTATGGACAGATTGGACCATGTCGTTCGACTCAACCTATATGACACATTAGTCTTATGGGCGGACTAGACCATGTCATTTACCTCTACCTGTATGTCGTAGGCGTGCGGCCTAGTCAAGAACCTGGCGCTGATGACTCACATCACCACGGAGCTGGAGGAGGGGCCGATAGCGCAGGTCCTCTACAACATCGGAGTGGAACACATCAGTCTGCTACACGGAGAGGAGATGTAGGCCATGTCATTTACCTCTACCTGTATGTCATAGGCGTGCGGCCTAGTCAAGAACCTGGCGCTGATGACTCACGTCACCACGGAGCTGGAGGAGGGGCCGATAGCGCAGGTCCTCTACAACATCAGAGTGGAACACATCAGTCTGCTACACGGAGAGGAGATGTAGGCCATGTCATTTACCTCTACCTGTATGTCATAGGCGTGCGGCCTAGTCAAGAACCTGGCGCTGATGACTCACGTCACCACGGAGCTGGAGGAGGGGCCGATAGCGCAGGTCCTCTACAACATCAGAGTGGAACACATCAGTCTGCTACACGGAGAGGAGATGTAGGCCATGTCATTTACCTCTACCTGTATGTCGTAGGCGTGTGGCCTAGTCAAGAACCTGGCGCTGATGACTCACATCACCACGGAGCTGGAGGAGGGGCCGATAGCGCAGGTCCTCTACAACATCGGAGTGGAACACATCAGTCTGCTCCACGGAGAGGAGATGTAGGCCATGTCATTTACCTCTACCTGTATGTCGTAGGCGTGTGGCCTAGTCAAGAACCTGGCGCTGATGACTCACATCACCACGGAGCTGGAGGAGGGGCCGATAGCGCAGGTCCTCTACAACATCAGAGTGGAACACATCAGTCTGCTACACGGAGAGGAGATGTAGGCCATGTCATTTACCTCTACCTGTATGTCGTAGGCGTGTGGCCTAGTCAAGAACCTGGCGCTGATGACTCACATCACCACGGAGCTGGAGGAGGGGCCGATAGCGCAGGTCCTCTACAACATCGGAGTGGAACACATCAGTCTGCTCCACGGAGAGGAGATGTAGGCCATGTCATTTACCTCTACCTGTATGTCGTAGGCGTGTGGCCTAGTCAAGAACCTGGCGCTGATGACTCACATCACCACGGAGCTGGAGGAGGGGCCGATAGCGCAGGTCCTCTACAACATCAGAGTGGAACACATCAGTCTGCTACACGGAGAGGAGATGTAGGCCATGTCATTTACCTCTACCTGCATGTCGTAGGCGTGTGGCCTAGTCAAGAACCTGGCGCTGATGACTCACATCACCACGGAGCTGGAGGAGGGGCCGATAGCGCAGGTCCTCTACAACATCAGAGTGGAACACATCAGTCTGCTACACGGAGAGGAGATGTAGGCCATGTCATTTACCTCTACCTGTATGTCGTAGGCGTGTGGCCTAGTCAAGAACCTGGCGCTGATGACTCACATCACCACGGAGCTGGAGGAGGGGCCGATAGCGCAGGTCCTCTACAACATCGGAGTGGAACACATCAGTCTGCTACACGGAGAGGAGATGTAGGCCATGTCATTTACCTCTACCTGTATGTCGTAGGCGTGTGGCCTAGTCAAGAACCTGGCGCTGATGACTCACATCACCACGGAGCTGGAGGAGGGGCCGATAGCGCAGGTCCTCTACAACATCGGAGTGGAACACATCAGTCTGCTCCACGGAGAGGAGATGTAGGCCATGTCATTTACCTCTACCTGTATGTCGTAGGCGTGTGGCCTAGTCAAGAACCTGGCGCTGATGACTCACATCACCACGGAGCTGGAGGAGGGGCCGATAGCGCAGGTCCTCTACAACATCGGAGTGGAACACATCAGTCTGCTCCACGGAGAGGAGATGTACGCCCCCGGCGTCTATCTGGTCATTCTCAACGGTGAGGACTACCAACCGACATCGAGGTTGTGAAATGTTGATAGATTTTGGGCCTGAAAAATGGTTGGGTAGTTTGGATCAACTGGCTTACATTGTTGGTGAGAGATTGTTGGAGTTCACACGTAACACTAAACCTAATATTTCAGAGCTGCTTGTTTTTTAGATGGGAAAATGTTCCCAATCCATCTCAGGAACTACCTTAAGGCTGAAGGAGTTAGTGACTCTGTAAATTTATGTTTTGGTTTTTCCTGCGCTATTCAGCGGTCTGTAACTTTCGAGCAATGAATAGAAAGCTTGCTGACTATCCCATCAAACACCTAATTCTTTTTTAATTACCACTAAGGTTATTCTAAATGGACATTGCTGTTGGGATTGATAGTAGCATTTGTTCATCCAATTGAATCACAGATCTACTGCAAAATAAATCTTGCTTTAGCAACGTAGCAGAATAAATTTTCCTTTTGTGCTTTGGAAAAATTATTACTATACTGTCTGTGTAGGCAATATTTGTATTGCAGCACATAAACCTCAATATTGTTTTCCAGCAAAAGCAGACTCAATTGTCATTCCAGATTGATTTAAATCTGAATTCAAATTTGTATTATTATTATTGAATTATTTGGTCTTTGCCTGTCGCTTTTAGCATGTAAACTTTACTTCTCTACTTTTTACTCTGTAATCAGTAGTTTCGAAGTTCAAGAATCCAATTCAACCTTCACTAGTGACTAGGATCAACTATACCCGGCTTGTCAAACCTATTCTATTTTGGGCTTCTCTCACCTTACGAAAATTTGCTCAATGTTGTCCAACAACTCAATGTCAGGCGCTCGCAGCGTGTGCACGACTGGGAAGTATATTTATTCTTTAGAAGAGTTTGCATCATAAATATGGCTTTTACTATAGCTGGTAGGGGTTAACTATTCTTGTTGGAGATTTTGTATATGTGATGTTGCACTGCTATGTTATTTTTTGTGACACTATTTTTTGTACATCATGTTATGTTAATTGACAAATAAAGATGTTTTGAATTAAATTGATGTGTGGGAAGCTTAAAAAAATTAGGGAAAATACCTCCTGAAGACGCGGGACGTTACGTTTTGTTCCGTGAAACATCAGGTAGCGAGAGACTGTTATGTGTGTGTATATATGTGTTTTAAATGCTTTCAAGAACAACTGATGGCATTGGAGTTCCACAATTTCAACAAAAACTGAACATACAGCTCCGCCAAGGTGAAAGAAGCCCAAAATAGAATAGGTTTGACAATACAGCCTCACCTTCGAAAATAATGTAATTTTAAAATATACCCGGCTTCTTCATTACATTATCGCTGCCCGTGTGTGCGACAGGCAACATCCTGGGAGTGACGGGCAACTACCGCCGCGTCGTGAGGGTGTTCCGACTGCTGCGGAGGTGCGGGCGGGTCAACGGCTTCGTCTCCATCTACCCGCAGCACAAGCACCGCTGCATCTACATATCCTGCGATGGCGGCCGCCTCTGCAGGTGTGTACAACAATGTTGAGGGAGTGATCGCGAAGTGTTTTTTCTGAAAATTGGCGTTAAAGGCCTATAATTGGAGTTCAGACGAAAATGGACAAGTACAATTGAATAATCATTGTTATTATGATATTTTTGTCATATTCCCTGTAAGTGAACGGTGAGTTGCAACATGTAATTAGTTGGAGAGGAGGGGTGTGTGGGCTAGGGGGGGGAGGGGTAGGGAGGGAAGTTAAGTCTTTGCAAGGGCACTAAAATCTGATGAGCAATACTTGCTGCAACCAAATTTATAACATTTTTACTGTAGGGGAGTAAACAAAAGTTTACATAATCACTTTTAGGAGGGAAATGGATTGAAATTTTCTTTATTCTCCTATATGTTACAATAGTAAACATCATCTCGATATTATTTCAATTTTTCCAAAAAAATTTTAATTTTTACAGGCCGTACATCATTGTGGAGAAAGGAGAGTCCCTAGTCAAGCAGCAACATTTAGATGAGCTTAATCAAGGCATTCGCAAATTTCAAGACTTCATTTTTGATGGTAAGTTATGATGATATTTTTATCAAAAATTACCAGTCCTAGAAATAAAAAAATGTTGGTTTCTGTGTTATTTGGTCTTAAGATGTGTTGGGTCTTGGGGATTGGGATGTAAGAGCGTTCATTTTTTGTTCTCAGGTCCCATTTCTCTTTTAAAATTTTCTCTTGTTTTTTACGGATTGTATTACAGTTCGTACTTTATAAAATATTTCAAAGAAAAAGCAGTGGAAGAAAAATTAAAATTTCATCCTGGTTATAATTGCAGAAAAAGTAATGAGACAGTGAGAACTTTTAGTTTGGATGAATGATAATGTACCCCTCCACAACTTCAAACTTTAAAAAATACTGAAAATCCTAAGTGCTCATAGAAAGTGATTATTTTTCTAGTGCACATGAGATAACTAAGTTTAAAGCATTTCTAATTACTTTCTTTAAGCACTTTTTTTCCTTTTTTTGGTTGTGAAGTTGTTGAGGTGTACATAGTTATATATCCTTGGTAAATGTTCTCATATTCTCAATACTATTTTAGAATTCATCATTACAGTCATTATGAACATTTTAATTTTTCTTCCCCTGTTGTTGTTTTTGATGTTTGGATAATTATTATGGTTTAGTTAATAGTTTCCCTTTTAGGTACCCGGTATTATTTGTTATTTGAACACATTTACATTTTAATGAGAAGAAGTGTATTTTAACACAAACTAACCATGCCCAAAGAACACTAAATTCTAATGTTCAAAGCTAGTTTTAGCAGTCTCCAAACTTGATTCAAATGTGTTATGATTACACAATGTCATGATCACTTAACCACACGTGTTCTCCAGGACTGATAGAATACCTGGATGTCAACGAGGAGAACGACTCGATGATCGCGCTGGACGAGGAGAGCATCGTGCCCGAGCAGACGACGCACCTGGAGATAGCAGCGTTCACACTGCTCGGCGTGTGTGCCGGGCTGGTGCCCTACCCCCACCACAACCAGAGCCCGCGCAACACCTACCAGTGCGCCATGGGCAAGCAGGCGATGGGTACGAGGCTACTCGGAAGTTTAAATTTTGTTAATAACCAAATAAGTTTCTAAAGGGTTATATGTTTGAAAAATGCAAGAGCTGTTTGCAGTTCCAATAACATCTACAGTTAAACCTCGATAGTTCGACACTCTGTATAGCTTGACATAGGCTGACACTCAACAAACATTGAAAAGCTACCAAATACATTGTCCAGCAGTATTGTTGATACATTTAGGAGAGGTACATGTGCAATTTGAATTTACAATGCTTCTATATACACTCTTTAGTTTGACATTGCAATACTCGGACACCCCCAATGACTCCAGTATCGAACTATTGAGAATCTATTATAGCTTTGAGCAGTGATAGTATTCTCAAGCAAAAATAAATCTAGATTGAATAAGCAATGTAATTTGGATTTTTTTATGTTTTATGTTAAGAACAAAAGGGCTCAAGTAGCAGAAGCATAAAAAAGTAGTTAAGGCACACCTTGAGAAAAGCTACTTCATGTTTGCACCAAATGAAATTATTAAAAGTAGTGATTATTATGCAAACTAAAATATGTTTGTCCTGTTTTTTCCAAAAAACATAATCCATTCTTTCAAAAATACAAAACTACATTCTTGATTACAGGTACTATCGGTTACAACCAACGCAACAGGATAGACACACTGATGTACAATCTGGTGTATCCGCAAGCTCCGATGGTCAAGTCGAAGACCATAGAACTGATCAACTTTGATAAGCTGCCTGCAGGACAGAACGCAACCATCGCGGTCATGAGTTACTCGGGTTATGACATCGAGGATGCTCTCATACTCAACAAGGCCTCACTTGACCGAGGTGTGTGCTGACATAGATATTCTTATATAGAATTATAATTGAATAGTGACGGATTAGTTCTAAGACCCTGGAAAGTTATTTATATTTGTTTAAAGTGTTTTCTTTAGACTGTATGAATCAAATACAGCTGATCCAAAACAACTGATCTTAAGTTTTGTTTTGTTTTGACTCTTTGTTTATTATCAAAATGTAAAATAAAGTTTTCTACCAATCTAAATCTTGAAAATAATTACTAGCTTACGAACCAGTTTCCTATGATTTGTTAATCTATTATCTAAACAATATTGATGTGGCAGCCCCTTTCTTGCAGGAGTTAAACAGTAACGTGTAGTGGAGCACAGTATTTTTAGCAAAAGCAAGAAAAATTACATGGAAAAATAAATACAACATTTTTCCTACAATTGCATTTTTGGATTCTCAAACAACTAATACAATCACATTTACTCATTTCCACTGTAACTGAATGCGCCAGTTCGAGGTTGGAAACGAGTCCTGTTCAGTCGAATCAAAACGGAAGCAGAGGCGTAGAAGCCTAAGCGTAAAATACTTTTTTCATCATACCGCTACGAAAACGGTAGTTTTTATCACACGTGTTCCCTAGGAAGAAAAAGAATCTGATGTAATTGTGGATGTCAGCTGTTCCTTTTTTACTGTAGTAAAACCAGGGTCTGTAGAGAAGAAGAGAACAATAATAGGTTAACTAATTTCCATTAGACCTGTGAAGCCAAAACATGTGATATCAATGCCGGACGTCAATGCTTATTGGGTGTAAATACAGCCTCAATTGAGGTCTCAGTAATATGTTCCCTCTGATTAATCAAGATAAAACTAATATTTCGAGACTCACTCATTTCACCAATCTATCTATCTACATTGTGTTTGATACATTCATTGTTTGTTACTGTCAGTCTAAACTAAACACAAATGAAACAGATGATCAGCTGATTGTTTTAAACAGCGAGAATAAGAAGAAAGCCCCAATGGGAGAAATCTTTTAAAGGTAAACAAGCTGTAAAATTTTGGTTTATCAACGGCGGGATATATTGAGTGTTATAATGAAAAATTCAGTTCATCATACGGGACTGAAAATGCTTTTTGTTACTTGATCATTTTTCAATTGAATTTTTTCAGAAAAAAATAATCTCTCACAAAAAGGGTCACTTTAGCCCCTTGTAATGAAATATAATATTTTCGCTTGCTTCTCAGCAAGCAACTGTTTTGCGGTTAGTTTTCATTACGTAAACTGACACTTTACATGCAGTTGTGGGAAAAATGTTTTCATCACGGCCAGTAAGTTTTACCGTACTCGCATGAAAATCCTGCACTAGCTTCCACTCGCACGGGAACTATCATGCTTGTCCGGAAAAACAGTACTTTCCGGCCTAGAAATGTAATACACTATTTTTGATCCCCTGTACATTTGTCACAGGCTACGGCCGCTGCCTGGTGTACCGAAACGCCAAGTGCACGCTGAAGCAGTACGCCAACCAGACGTACGACCGGATCCTCGGCCCCGTGGTGGACGCTGAGACCAAGAAGCCCATCTACAAGTGCGAGCCACTGGATGCCGACGGTATCGCCAGCCCGGGCGAGATGGTGCGCGAGAGACAGGTCAGTCACGGTCAGTAATGTTAAGATAATGCTCTTAAGCTGTTAGAGCTGTATAGGTTAGTACAGGGTGTTTTTTTTATTGCAACCAAAAATTTATTTAAAAGTGAAGGATTATTCCCTTAAAAGATCCCCGGATTTGACCCCACTATATAATTTTTTTGGGAGATACAAGAAGGTAATGTGTACGAAAACAATTCATAGGATATTCAGCACCTCAAAATCATAACAAATTTAATACAAGAAATTCAAAGATGTACTTTGTAAAACGTGTTCAGGAATTTGATGAAGAGAGCACAACTTTGTATAAATTTCAATGGCAGACTGTTTGAACATGTAATGCAAGCTAAATGTGATAAAACTTAATAAATAGTATAAAATGTAATACCCCCGTTGCAGCAGACCTGCATACTCAGCGAATTTCAAATGCAAAACAACATTTTTCAATCCAACATAGCGAGATTTGACATGTTTTGGTAAGCTCTGTAAGAATAACATGGGAAATGAGTATGAAGGTTTGCTGCTACAGGTAGGTATATTAAAACTGGGTGGTTTTAATTCAATATTTAGTAGATCTGAACTATAAGAAGCTATTTACCAAGTTTTATCAAGATATGTTGAGAAATAAGCTAGATATAGAATTTTACTTATTTCCCATAAGGTTAACATTGGGACAACGTACTGTGTTTACCACTTTCAATATCTCAGTAACCAATGAACATAAAGCAGTGATTCAAAATACTAAATTGTTTGTTTTTTTGAGCTGAATTCAATGGTGCCAACAAAAATTCGATAAATTTTATTTTTCTATGTAAAAAACTCAAAAAACCCATTTTTGGGGGGGTTTATCCCCCTTTACCCCCCTTCCGGTATTCCGATTGGGCTGGTTTACGAACTTGTCCAATTGATTACCACTTTACATGTCTGTACCAAATTTCATAAAGATAGGCTGTTATCGTGCTTACAGACACATAGATGTATAGATATATAGATATATAGATATATAGATATATATATATGTATATAAAAATTCAAACGAATGGTGTTTTTTGCTTCTGGTGGCTCCAAAACGAAAAGTTATCATGGTCTCGGGCTTAGGTCTTACCATGAGACCTACGGTAATAGCTTCTTCCCTATAGGGGAAATTCGCTAAAAGTTAACAAAACAATTCTAATCTCATCTTTATATGTGCATTATTCAATTTTAAAAATGGGTCCGTTATAAAAAAACACCCTACATTAGTTAGTGCTGCGATTCTCAGCTTGGTAATTCAATACTGTAGTTTGTACTCAAAAATTGTGACCATGCTACAAAATGTTTGCAAGAGAGATGGATAATAAATGTTTGGAGTGAGTTAGAGCATTCCCTGATACAGTAGAACCTCGCTAATCCGTCACCTTCGGGACCGGGGGCATGGTTGGAACAGCAAAAAGGTCGGATTATCGGATGAACTCATTTTATTGACATGAAAACGTACAAAAACTGTATTTCGATCATAAAAAATTGCATTAAGAGTGTTTAACAAGCTACTGTACTTAAAAAAAACGACATTAGGACCAAAAAAAATTAACCGCACCAAATGTTATTGCTCAACTGAACGATATACATACTTGGGAATAACGATTAGAAATTCTAACGATTAACGATAATCGTTAGTTTTTTCAACTAACTTCTAACTTATTCGTTAGTTTTTAAAAAGTACTGGAAATAACTTCTAATCAGTTAGAATCTAGTTAGCGAATAGATTGATCTATTCGTTAGTAATTTTGGAGTTTAAATCGTTAGTTTTTGAACGGGCAGAAGAATTTAAATACGAGTTTTTCACGCGATCGTAGAGGATTGGAGTGGCCGTGCCGGATGCTAGCGAGGGGTTAGCGCCCTTGATGACAAACAACGCGGGGGGGGGGGGGGGAAGTCCAGTTGCTTTGGTATGCCGCCCCAGCCAATGGCAAGGCCGCAAGCACCGAGGGGTGGGGAGGGGGAATGTTTGGTGGTTTGTCATCCCCAAAACATTGTCTTCAGTTGATGTTTATCTCTGTCAAGTGTCAAGCAATTCTGTGGTAGCATCATAGCTGTGATAAACAAATTAAGCTTTATTAGTGTTTAGTTGGTAAAATAATTTAGTTGTGTTAATAGTATTGTTAAATTTTAGTGATAGTTAAGTAATATTTTAATAAGTTATTAAAGTGAATAGTTTTAATTTAGTAGATTATAAAAATATTTTTGAGATGGCGGGTGATATTCAGTGGCCAAACATATGTGACCTATTTCAAC
Organism: Flexamia atlantica; assembly: GCA_035578135.1. NCBI lineage: Eukaryota > Metazoa > Arthropoda > Insecta > Hemiptera > Cicadellidae > Flexamia > Flexamia atlantica. The sequence goes on along the minus strand of JAQJVK010000003.1, from coordinate 64,533,828 downwards.
AGATCGACAAAAATGAAAAGGGTGGAATCTCTTTCAAATGTTTATTATGTTTACCGAAAACGAAATTAATTAAAGCATCAGTCTCCTTTTGAAATTTAACAAGTATTTTAAGTAAAGTAATGTGTAATGTGACAATATGCAATATGTGAATGCGGTAACTATATGCAGTATGTGCAGCATTAATGTGAATATGACAATGTTAAATTATTAATAAACACAATTAGTTACCAAGATGTGTGCTTATTTCATTTCATACGATCCTTTAGAAAAACTGCCCAAAAGCAAACTTTTCCGAAAACTAACTTTAAAAACTATTTTCTATCAGTTAGTTTTTTACTAACTAATAACTTCTATCAGTTACGTTTTTAACTAACTAACTTATAACTTCTATCAGTTACTTTTTACGGGACTAACTAATAACTTTTAACGAGTTAGAATTTTTGACTAACTTTCCCAACTATGACGATATACGCACTCCCAATGAGTAATACGTCATCGACAGGAGCCAACCTGAACGGAAGAATGCACCGGAAATGTAAACAAACATCAATTAATTTCCAATTGCGTGGTCGGACTAACCGATGAGAAATCCCCGCTGAGGGCGAACTAGCGGAGGCCTAGTTCCCCTGCGGCATGGTCGGATTAACCGAGGAGTCGGACTATCGGAGGTCGGACTAGCGAGGTTCTACTGTAGACCATTCCCTGATATGCGCTTATCATTGACTGTAGCAGTATGTTTTTTTGTACCTCTTTGGTTTCCTGTTGGATGATCATTTATTTTTTTTTAACATTCAGGGCTGCTTTTTATTTTTGTTCCTAAATGTTCAGTTAGTTATACTTGGTAGATTGTTGCTTAGTGCAAGGGCAATTTCAACTGATTTCAGTGTTAAGAAAACAGAATTTATTTAAAACAAATTTTGATATTTGATTTTAGCGAATTTCTCCCTATAGGGAAGTAGCTATTACCGTAGGCGGCATGGTGAGACTTAAGCCCGGGACCATGTTATTTTTTCGTTTTGAGGTCCCTAGAGCCCAAAAACAACGTTCGTTCATTTTGGTATATATGTGTCCGTAGGCACGATAACTCTTGTAAAAAAAGTCCGATCTTAATGAAATTTGTAACAAACATTTATAGCGATATTCATGACTTTAAGTTCGAAAACCAGCAAGATCGGTACACTCTAAGGCGGTTTTTTTGACTAAATAAAATTTATTTTCAAGATTTAACATATTTCTATTAATTTGATATAAATTTAATGGTCAGAATTGAATTCAGCTTAAAAAATTAAACAATATAGCATTTTGAATTATTACTCTACATCAATCGGTTACTGAGATATCGGATCTGCAAAATGCAGTACATTGTCTTTTGTTTTTCCCTGAAGGGACATAAACTGTCCAAATTCTGGTATGAAATACCCAAATTTTTCATTCAATTTCCCTAAAATGGGATTTGAAAAATAATAAAACAAATCACATGATTGAATTTAATTTGTTCATGTATTGGTTTGATTTGTTTTTATTTCTTGGATCTGAGTAGATTGATAATATGTTTACTGACATTTATATACTATAACAAGTAAATTTATTAAAAATTATCAGAATATGAATAATTATTGAGAAATAAGATTATGAATGATAAAATTTACTTAATTTAGATTAATATTTACACAAAATATTCAAAACAACAACTTCCCTAACTTATGTAGATTATGCGCACATATGAAAAATAAATCCCTTATAGAAATTAACTGAGCATGCAAGTTTGCTGCAACAAGTTTATTTAAATTTTAAGATAAATCAAATGTTTGGATTCAATTTTTTCATGTGACTATTTTATTTATTTTTATTTTGACTGATTTTAAATCATTGATTGTTTGTTTGCTTACATTTTTATACTATAACAAGGATACACTTATAAAAAAATATTAGACTAATAATTATAAAAATAACAAAAAGAATATTGCTGGAATGGATACCGATGTGATTCCCATGATCATTTCCCTTAGTCTATATCTAAAGCTCTTGAATTGATATGTAATATACATTTTGCATTAATTACATAAAATGTTTGAAAAATTTTCCTGTACATAATTAAATAAGCTCCCATATAAAAATTAATTCTTTGGAAATTCGCTGATTACGCAGGTTTGCTGCGACGGGGGTATTATTTTAGTACATCTACATCAAAAACCTTACCTACTAACTTTTGTATAGAATAAGCAAATCTGTTGAATTTAGACACAATTTTGTAGCAGGATTCGTTTTTTTCTAATTTGAAGATGAGATTAAATTAGTGTACTTCTTCTTTATTAAGGCTTCTTAATTCATGTTAGATACAGACGTTCTCTCTAATAAAAATGAGATATTTTGTTACTTAGCAGTTAAGGTAACCACTATTCCAAAATAACCTACTTTTGAAGCATAGTTTCACTTTGTAAATTTGTGTCCCATACCAATCATTTTCTGCACTAATGCAATTTTAACATTTCCCTTCAGATCCTGGTGAACAAGTCGATGCCTGTGGTGAGCACGACAACGCCACAGGGCGCCATGGCCACGCCCCAGCCTCCGCCAGAGTACAAGGTATGCTGTAGCAGTAACACAATGCTGAGGTCATTTTTGATTTCTTTCTCATGCCTTCCTGATTATCCATCTTCCAACATACCTCGGTATTATTATCCTCTATGTTTCCCTCTGTCTCTTTTACAATGTTCTTCGGTGGGTATTTCCTTCCATGTTTATTCTTATCTTTATTTTATTCTACTTCCTGTTTAACTTCCCTTCTCTTTCTCTCCCTCCCCCTTCTATCTCCCTCTTCCTAACCTCAATGTTGAGGGGAGTTTATTTTATGTTATTTCTGAATGACATGATTTTAATGGGGATATACTTGATGATAATTTTTTGGGCTTTACCCACCTTTATAATCCTGTGCAGGCTCCGAAGTCGGTTGGTTACACAAAAACAGTTAAACACTTAACACAACACAAACAGTTATGTAACGAATCGGGGCCCCACTCGGTATATACCACGTTTTGCAGATAAATGTTAACTATCTGCTCAAGAATTGATTACTTTGCAGCCTAGATGTTCGGCCGCATATCTGCTCTGACCGACGTACTGGGTCTGATTGGTCAGGTGACGCATTACCTCCGTTATCAGCGATGGGGGCGGGGGTGTGAGGGTAAATCGCTCGAGCCTTGTTTATTTTGTTTTTAACTTCCTGCTCCACTACTAACAAAAACATTTCATGAATAGATGCAATGGGCTGCGATAAGCAGTTCCTGTCTGTAGACATGCATACCACCTCCAGGATGTTGCGTTTTTTTCCATTTTGGCTCTTTATAAACAATTCCCGCTGATGACCAATTGACCAGATGTTTGGTCGACAAAACAAGTTCTACTAAGGTGGAATTCTATCACAAAAAGGCAATGCTGAGAATTTCACCCTAGTAGAACATGTCTTATCGACCGAACAAAGGATATTACTGGGGATGCTTCCTTCTTTCCTTCATGGCTGTCGTATAAAAAGAAAAAAATTGGTTAAAGTATCCATGCAAGAATATTTTTCGGGTTGGGGCAACCCAAGCTTCCAAACCCCCCTACAAAAAAAAGTTAAAATAGTAAATTACGTTAGTAGGCCTGGAAGTACAAGCTTTTGCTCGTGCGGAATTTTCACGTGAGTTTGGCAAAACTTCCCGGCCGTGTTACGCACAATATTTTTCATCATACTACTCAGAAAAAACATACTTTCAATCATAACGTAGTCCTTTCATAAACCTATACGTTTTTCAATCCTTCGAACATAACCTTTAACAAACAGAACAAAAATTTGCTACTGCTGCTTGTGCTGTCACTACATACCTCTAAAAAGAAACCAATAAACCACCAATAAACAAGCATTAAACATCGGTTTGCCGCAAATCAGCTGGTTGTTTACTTCCGATTTAACCGGCCTAGGCCGGCAATGGGTAATTTAATCATTTTTTCATCACAGTGATTCTGATAGTTGCTGGCCAGCATTCATGTTAAATCCAAGTTCTTGTGTGACCACTGTTTAAATGTATTAAGTGTTTTAAATGTTTTATTTATTTTTTAAAAAGTTGACAACTCTTAAAGAAGCTAAGTTTTTGTACAAAAGGATCTGATGATGGCATATATGCTGAAATTGCAATAATCCATGTTTTTTTTAATAAGAATTGAACTGGATTGATCAGGTGTGTAACACCACATTTTTATGGCAATGGCTAACTTTCGAGCCAACAAAAGGAACTGAAAACAGATGTTTCTGTGCTAGTATGATGAAAAAAAATATTTTGGCACTTGAAATATTGAGATCGGGATTGTTGCGATTGGCAGGAGGTGCCGGTGACATACAAGGGCTCGGTGCCCAGCTACGTGGAGAAGGTGATGGTGTCGAGCAACAACGAGGATGCGTTCCTCATCAAGCTGCTGCTGCGGCAGACGCGGCGGCCCGAGATCGGCGACAAGTTCAGCAGCCGCCACGGCCAGAAGGGCGTCACAGGTGGGTATCCAGTAGTGTTGATGATCTTGAAAGTCTGGAATCAGCCTTGAATTTTAACCAAAGGCTGGAAATTTACTAATAATTTTGTTTTATGTTGATATTTTAAATATATGTTTGAGCGATGTAAAAAAATCAACCAGAAGTAAATAGGAACTGGGTCATTTCGATGAAGAGTTATTGTTTGTCATGGAGTTTGTTACTATATGCCAAATGACAGTAACTTCTCATTGGATTGTGGTCAAACTTGAAGCGGTTTCTGTGAATTGATTTATGGTAAAATTGACTAACAAAATTAATACGAGGCCTAACAACTCAAAATACTCTTTTAATTTGTAATCAATTTTAATTAGGTAAAAAGAAGCATAATGTTTCTCATCGAGTGATGGACATGGAGATTTTTTGCCATGACAGGGTCTAAAAATCATTGACGGTTGTTGACATTGACGTCTAACTTATTTTGAAAGCAGGCAAAATAAAATGTAGTGTCACATACAGGATTGGCAACCAAATGAAATTTTGTCAAGTTTGTTAACTTTTTTTGGTCACCATATTAAATTGTTATCAATGATGATTTCGTCAATATCAAATCTTCAGATCCCAAAGAACAGATGTAGCTAATAATAATTTTTATACCAGTGTAATTTTGGTTACATAATAGCTCAAGTAACTTGACGCCACTAGAAAAAACGTGCACAAAAAAAATGCATTTGGTTGCCAATCTGTATAGTTCTTCATCTGTGGTAGTGTGAAGTTTGTTTTGTATGATTAACATTTTTAATCACAATTGTCAGAATTATATTTTTAGCACCGTAATGTGAGGAAGTCTTTAAAAGCTGTAAAAAATCGTGAAAAGTCTGTAATTTGTCTTGAATTTCGTGAGTGAAATAGATTAGACACCGTGAATCTGTTTGTGTGCAGGCTTGATCGTGGACCAGGAGGATCTGCCGTTCAATGACTACGGCATCGTGCCCGACATGATCATGAACCCGCACGGCTTCCCGTCGCGCATGACAGTCGGCAAGCTGATCGAACTGCTCGCCGGCAAGGCGGGGCTCATGGAGGGCAAGTTCCACTACGGAACTGGTAAGTGCTGCATTTTGTTAGTTCTTTAGGGGTGGGCAAGTAGTAGTTTTTAATTGAAGTTGTGTTGAATATTCATTCAATCATATGGATGGGCGAATTACGCAGCAAGGGCTTGTTGCGCACCATTTTCTCAACGATTAGGTGATTCAGGAACTGTCAAGGTCCTTGTCCCGGATGAATTGCAGCAGCCTAACGACTAGCTCCTCTTTGTTGTACTTGTACAAATCAGTCTAATCAATCAAAAACAATATTTCTACAAGATTTTTTTATATTTCAATAGATTAAGGTTAAAAATACCTTATACCATCTGCAGTTTAAATCAAATGTTTCTGCAGTTGGTTGTTATGAAAATAAATAAATATGTTACTTTAAAACACAAACACAAACATATGTATAACAAATTAAAACTTATGTATAAACATTTCAAACAAATTTGGATATGTCTATCAAACGAGGAGAGCAGATCATCATGGCAATGGTGCAGGCTGCAAACTCATTTAGCACGTAATTTATTTTAACTTCATTACTGTTAAATATGAATATGAATTCCCCCTGAAACGTTGTCTATGTAGCTATTTAGTATTTATTTATCATTGTGTTACTGGTTTTGTTAAGCGTTAAAAGACTGCAATTTTAATTATTACCTTGAAATATTGCACTGAAAAAAAACTTGTCTGAAAATTGTCATTCTTTGAATTTTTTTTGTATACAGAAAATGTAATTTCACGTGAGCCTCTGAGCTCTTGCAACGTGAAATGTTAAACATGTATTTCTTGAATAAAGAGTTTACTTACTGTCTATCTAAACATTTCAGCGTTTGGCGGCTCCAAAGTGTCAGATGTGTGTGAGGAGTTGGCCAAGCACGGGTTTAACTACCAAGGCAAGGACATCTTCTACTCGGGCATCACCGGCGAACCACTGCAGGCCTACATCTACTCTGGACCTGTAAGATAGCGTTGCTACTGCAGTGTTAAACTTGAGGCATCTTTGTGCAATATCCAACACCATTGATTATAATTATTGTAAATTCAGGCTCAGAGCTCTAATGCTTTCTTTACATTTTCCAAAATTCTTTTTTCATTCCAGGAAAGAGTCGGATTTTGAAGAAGTTTTCTTGAAGCAAAGAAATGTATTGAGCCTTTCACGTTGTTTGACGATTTTTGTCGATCCGACACCCTGAAGCTATCAGGTGGTACCACTGGTGTGGCTGGTGCCAGATTCAACCTAAAGACACATTTGTTAGCAATAGAACATATTATGATCAAATAGACGCTTTTGAATTGTCTGACTTTGTTGTGTCGAATAGTTATTCTTGCATCCTACTTCTTGCTAAGAACCAGAACTCAGATAAACCAGAACTCCTTGCTTGCATAAAGCTCAGATAATGTGAAGATGGCCTAATGGGTGACCATTTGAACGGTATGGGACAAGTCTACTTATGTAAGCCTCTTTTCTATTAGTTGTAGTTACATAGAAACAGGTCTCTTCAGGTCAGTTGAGTAGCTTTAGGAAAGGAAAAGTCAGGAGCTTGACAAAGAAAACCTCTAAATTGATGTCTTTTAAGGCGTGCCGAACATTGGAGCGAGGTTAGGTGCAGCTGATTTTTTAATACACATATTTAAATGGAACAGCACGTTGAACAGAGCTGCGGTGTTGTAGTTTAGATAAAGTTTTCGTGCACTTAGTACCTGCATCGTCTCTCCAGTTTTTTGTAACTGGAGGAACTCGGTATAAGGTACCTAATTTAATGAGCTCAAATTAACCTTTGTTTTGCAGCACTTCTAATGAATATTATATGAGAGAGAAAATAAAGGATGAAATTTGAGATCATCTTGTATTGAAAATTTGCCTGAAAAAGGAAAATATCACACAGGTTTGGAAACATTTCAAGACATAAATTGACTGGGATACAAGATTACATTATATTACATTGCTTGAAATGGTGACCTACCCAGGTTTTAAGAGATTGCCAAAGAGTTAGACTATAACTACACTTGCGGTAGCGGTCTCTTCTTTAGGACCACAGATTCTAGGTCCACGAAACTTCCTCCATTTCAGCTGATTCTGTCCGAACCAAAGCTAGGAAACCTCTGTCCCTCCTAGCTTCAGTAGTGTGCTGTGACATACCATAGTCCTCGCTTCCGTCAGCACTTAGCCTGTGCCTCGCCTCCCTCCAAAAGTCTGGTGGGCCTCAATTTTTAATTCAAATTTTCTTCGGGGACATGGGATTTTTCATATGTAGTTTGGAGGGTACAAAAAAATTTAGACCATCATAAAAGTATGCTGAATTAATAGGTTTATTCTGTCTCCGCAGGTTTACTACCAGAAGCTGAAGCACATGGTGCAAGACAAGATGCATGCTCGATCGCGGGGTCCACGGGCCGTACTGACACGACAGCCGACGGAGGGGCGCAGTCGGGAGGGCGGCCTGCGACTGGGCGAGATGGAGCGGGACTGTCTCATCAGCTACGGGGCGAGGTTAGAACTGTCAGACACGATTATGCAGGGCCGCGGGACGTACTGACGCGACAGCCGACAGAAGGGCGCACTTGGGAGGGCGGCCTGCGACTGGGTGAGATGGAGCGGGACTGTCTCATCAGCTACGGGGCGAGGTGAGGACTGTCAGACAAGATGATGCGGGGCCGCGGGACGTACTGACGCGACAGCCGATGGAGGGGCGCAGTCGGGAGGGCGGCCTGCGACTGGGCGAGATGGAGCGGGACTGTCTCATCAGCTACGGGGCGAGGTGAGGACTGTCAGACAAGATGATGCGGGGCCGCGGGACGTACTGACGCGACAGCCGATGGAGGGGCGCAGTCGGAAGGGCGGCCTACGACTGGGCGAGATGGAGCGGGACTGTCTCATCAGCTATGGGGCGAGGTGAGGACTGTCAGACAAGATGACGCGAGGCCTTGGGACGTACTGACGCGACAGTCGACGGAGGGGCGCAGTCGGGAGGGCGGCCTACGACTGGGTGAGATGGAGCGGGACTGTCTCATCAGCTACGGGGCGAGGTGAGGACTGTCAGACAAGATGACGCGAGGCCTTGGGACGTACTGACGCGACAGTCGACGGAGGGGCGCAGTCGGGAGGGCGGCCTACGACTGGGCGAGATGGGGCGGGACTGTCTCATTACCTAGTTAAAGATTACCTAGTTAGAGATCAACCTAGACTGGAACTCTTTAAAAAGAAAACTTCATACATTGGAAATTATTTTTTTAGAAAACTTCCAAACTTTTGGAAAAATAAAAAAAAAATCTAAATTTATGAAGAAATTGAAGACATTACTTCTTGACCTTGCTCCTTACAGTATTGAGGAGTTCCTCGACTTCAAATTTACATAGTATTTAAGATGTTACTTATTGTTTAGATAATAAGTATTCATTTCATTTGACACTATTCATGTACATGACTTGTATAAAGCGAATAAAGAATTTTTGAATCTTGAATCTTGAATCATCAGCTAAGGGGTGAGGTGACAATAGACCATAATCTTTGTTGTTGATTTGCATCAGTGTCATGCACTCAAATCAGGGTGTCTAGTAGTCATGAAAGTCTTGAAAGTCCGGTATTAGTCTTAGATAGGGATTTGTCGGTACCACTTTTTTCAAAGTCCGTACCGGTACCGGTTCTTGACAAGATCGGTTCTCGGTTCTCGGTACCGGTACCATCGGTACCAAGTGTTTGTCAAAACGTGTTATATAATGTAATGCACCCTCAAACTTACAGACAATCTGTTATATGTTAGTGTTTTAAAAATGTTTTAATTTTTAAGTGTAAGTTTCACCAAGACATAAAATACTATCTCACTTATTAATTCAATTGTTTATCCTTATGTTAACAGATAATACAAAAAATATATACTGTGTGAACAAAAAAACAAAAAACAACGAGGTGAAAAATAACGGTTTACAAATTGGTTTCCATTCATAATTTTACAATTCCCATAGAAAATAACCTTATTCCAATTAATTTTAAAAATTAGAGTAAAAAATCACTCAAGAACAAATTCCAAGGTGAAAAATAACAGTTTCCAAATTAGTTTCCATTCATAATCTTACAATTCCCAAAGAAAATAACTCAATACCCATTAATTTTAAGTATCAGAGTAAAAAATAAATCAAGAGTGAAAAAATTTAAGATAAATTTCAAATCAAAAGTAATTTTAGAAACATTATCGACCTTCAATAGAAGCCATTCGTACGCTGTGGCATTTGCAACGCCCGCGGCGATGCGCGGTGCGATCGATCGTCTTTCGTGACCAGTAGTTACTCCCGCCGATTACTATGGATACCGAAGTACCGGTACCGACAATTTGACGTCGGTTCTCGGTACCGGTTCTTTTGCCAAAAACCGGTGGTACCGAGAACCGACTTAAGGTACCGACACATCCCTAGTCTTAGATTTCATAATGGGTTTGAAATGTCTGGAATAAGACTTAAATTTATAAATAAAAACTAAGTCTGAAAATTTACTAAATATTTAGTTTTATGTTTATTCTGTAATGACATTTATTATATATTTTGTTGTTACCTACCTAAAAAAATAAATTTATATAGAACTGAGTAGAAAAACCTTAAACGTTTTTCCTGCAGGAAATAAGTATACAAGTTGTCATATAATAAGCATCAGCAAACACAACTAACTTGTAAATTTCATTGAAATGAAAAGTCATTGATCTGTATGGAGTTTCTTATTCCATGCCAAACAACTGCAACTCTAAGTGAGTTAATGACAAACTCAAAGAGTATTTTATGTATCAGTTCATGGTTAAAATAACAAGATGTTTGTTCAGGTAAAAACAGAAAATGAAATTCATCCTGTATTATTTAATATGACAAGGCTATTATTTGTTAATTTTTTAACGTTTTTGAGGATTTTATGACTTTTTTTGAAGTGGAATTTATATTTTTACAGTATGCTGCTGATTGAAAGACTGATGATTTCCAGTGATGCTTTTGATGTTGACGTATGTAACCAATGTGGACGATTAGGATACTCTGGCTGGTAAGCAATACCCTATTTTTAACTATTTGTTATTTGGCTTTGAGAGATAAAGGATGTTGTAAATTCCACTAGTGGTAGTGGAATAATGGTTCATAAACTCCAAAGTTAGTTAAATGAATTCAGTAAGCAAACGTAAATATAAGTCCAGCAGCTGTTGTACACAAGGTGGCAAATGTCTTTTTCAGTGTCCCAATTAGGTGAAGATCAAGATATCATTGTGGATATCAGTTTCACTGTTAAACCTCAACAAAAAGTTACTAAAATTCATACAAAAATGTGTAATTAACCCTTGAGATTTAGAGAGGGTCAACAATTCACAGCTTTACAGTTTTTTAAATAAAACTCCTGTTCTACCAAGCTCCTAGTTAAGTAAACCAAAATATTTTGTCTGGAAAAATTGCTTGAGCTTACATATTTTGGGAGGGGGTGATAACACAGTGTTGCGTAATTTGTGAAGGGGGTTAGCGTTAATGGTATAAGCCTGTACAAGGAGGAAAGGGGGGCCTGAAAGGCAGAACCTAGCTTTATGTGATTTAGGATCGGGGCCATAGTGAGGAAGAGTTTACAGGTTCTTATACTACCCCAGAAGATCCTCCAAATAATAAAAATTTTATAAAATTAAGGATTGCCACTTAAAAAATTAAATGATATATTTGAAATCGCAGAGATTGATTTACAGCGGAAAGGCGTTCTGGGACCTCTTTCTTCCAACTCGTGCATAATCGGGGGACCTCTTTCTTCCAACTCGTGCATAATCGGGGTCACCAACTTTGCGGCAAAAAACTAATATGTATAATCGGCCAGAGTAATTTTGCAGTAAGTGACAATCATGTTTAATAAGCGAAAAAAAATGTTTGCGAATCAATATGATCTTTAATGGCAATTACATATTAAACATGCGTAACGATTGTGCACAATGTGCGGGAATTAAGGATGAAGTTTTAGCTCAAAAGTCACACTTTTTTCTTAAGTCTCGAGCCAAGCTGAATAATGAAATCCTCAAGGAAAAACCTCAAGATCCTAATACTCGCTCAAGGCTAGCCATTAAAAAATCTAAGATTTTAAAAGTTTTTTTATCTGAAGTCATTTTTTATTTTTATCTTGTTCATAAAGAGGTTCAAGTTCAATAAAATGTGACTTTTTAAATCTAACTATCTATTCACATAAATAAAATTTTAGGAGGGTTGAATGTAGGGCAAAGGAGGGGTAATGTACCTCCTGGTTAATTAAAATTACGGGACCTCAATTTCTAAAAAATAAATCACTGTATAATCGTATATCATACAATCACGTTACTTATTTCCGCAGGTGCCACGGATGCCACAGCAGTGCCTCTGTCTCCACCATCCGCATTCCGTACGCCTGCAAACTGCTGTTCCAAGAGCTGCAGTCCATGAACATCGTGCCCAGGCTTACGTTGAAGAACTACTGTGATTAAACCACCGTTGTACACTAGCTGTAATAAATATTTTTATATTGACAGTTGTGTATATTTGTCTTACGCCTTTATTACGTTTGCAGTTCAGGATTAAAAAGGAACTATGGACCTACTTTAAAGATTCCAAATCATTTTTGAAGCATATTATCTCTTATTAGGTTATTGAAGCACCTTGTGATGGAACTCATCTACTCTTATCACATTTCATCAGTGTCAATGGTAACCTCTTGTTCGGTTTGTCATGTACCTGGGTATGATAACATACTTTATCATCATATTAATGAGCTGTAGATTTAATACAGTAAATAAAAGTTAGGTTGAAATAATTTCAGTTTGCAATCTATATCAAAGGGTACCTGGGTATGAAAACACGGTACTTTGGTATTATACGGAGGCCAACCCTTACACAGCGCACTGTGGCGGTTATGTTAGGTTAGGTTATCATAAATATGTTAGTAGAACTTTCCTCGTTTTGTTACGAATCGGACGATACCAGATTAGTCATACCTTCACCCGCCAAACCCCCTCCAAGTAGGCCTAGGTCAGGTTGTTGACCGGAGTGTGTGCATCACTTGCCTACAGGATTTTGCGGGCGAAAGTATGACTCATCCGGTATCGTTTGATCTGCAACGAAACGAGGAAAGTCCTACTAACACATATATATGATCACCTAACCTAACATAACCGCCGCAGCACGCTGTTTAAGGGTGGCCATCGGGTGTTGCTGCTAGCGGCGGTGACACTTTTCCTCGCCGACATCGCTGCCTTCTAGGAGGCAGAACATAAAGACCGCTCATAATAATTATGTCAAATTTGGACAGTGAGTCAATATGTTCTCTCCAATTGTGCAGTTATTTTTGGTATCCAGTAAAAAAAACTCTCTAAAAATAGTGGCCTCCGTATAATACCAAAGTACCAAAAACACACTTAATCATCTTATGAATGAGACATAGGTTCAATACAGTAAATAAAAGTTAGGTTGAAATTATTTCAGTTTGCAATCTATATCAAAGTTAACACTGAGATGACAAAATTGTGCCAGTGTTCATGCCATGAAGAAGGAGAAGAGATAAAATAGGAAGAAAATTACAGCGACTGGAAACACTACACTGGTCCCCGGAGCAATACAGTAATAGCAGTCGCTGTGACACTAGTGACAGTCTTTACAACGCAAACCTCTTAAGAGCAGTGCCCTGCGATAATCACAAGAGTCACTCTAATGAAAACTGCCCTTCATGGTACCGACTGCATGCTGACGTGCCAGTAAAACAAAAATATTTTACCTGTTGGAGCTACCGGCTGCTGGTGGATCTGTTGCTGTTTGGTTTTTCCAGTGACTGGCTTGTCACGTTTACACTGTGCTTGACGCAATCATCCATTGACTGGCTCATCGTGTTTACTCTGTGCTTGTCACAGTCATCCAGTGACTGGCTCGTCGCCTTTACACTGTGCTTGTCACGTCATCCAGTGAATGGCTCGTCATGTTTACACTGTGCTTGTCGCAGTCATCCAGTGACTGGCTCGTCACGTTTACACTGTGCTTGTCGCAGTCATCCATTGACTGGCTCGTCACGTTTACACTGTGCTTGTCACAGTAATCATGACTGCTCGTCACGTTTACACTGTGCTTGTCGCAGTCATCCAGTGACTGGCTCGTCATGTTTACACTGTGCTTGTCGCAGTCGTCCAGTGACTGGCTCATCGTGTTTACTCTGTGCTTGTCGCAGTCATCCAGTGAATGGCTCGTCACGTTTACACTGTGCTTGTCGCAGTCATCCAGTGACTGGCTCGTCACGTTTACACTGTGCTTGTCGCAGTCATCATGACTGGCTCGTCACGTTTACACTGTGCTTGTCGCAGTCATCTAGTGACTGGCTCGTTATGTTTACTCTGTGCTTGTCGCAGTTATACAGTGACTGGCTCGTCGCGTTTACACTGTGCTTGTCGCAGTCATCCAGTTACTGGCATGTCGCCTTAACACTGTGCTTTATCATCCAGTGATCATCGCGATTACTCTGTGCTTGTCAAAATCATCCAGTGACTATCGCGTTTACACTGTGATGGTCGCAATCAACCAGTGACTGCCAAAAGTTATAACTTTGGAAAGTTGGAACAGTGTCATGTAAATCAGACTTTTCTCCTCAACCAGTTCCTTTTTATCCCTTGTAATGGGTGAGTAAAATAGTACTTTGTCTCCTGCCATGGAGTAAAATAATTACTTTTTCCCCAAGAATAACATATTTAAAAAAGTGCGCCTTCAAATTTTTACGCAGGCATGCAAATATGTTGCATCTCAACAGATTACCGGCGCTAGGAGATGATTGGTGGCAGCATAGAGGATATCCACTCCTTTCTCTTTTGTGGCAGGCAGGAATCAACAGCACAATCTTAACAGCTGATGCTGAGGTTATGCCAATCTATAAAATACAATGAAATTGTGTATGTTACAGTCTTATTAATATTTTTAAAGACAATCAGAAGACTACAAGATCGCGCCATAGTCTTCCCTCATTGAACTCCCACCTCTCATTCATACTTGGCTAAAAATATCTTCCTGGGTAGGTCGCCATTTCAAGTTAAAATATAAGTATAATTATTTATGTGTTGTTTACCTATTTATTTATTCATACATGTAGGGGAAAATATGTGTATTTCGGGAGTAAAGTAAATTGTTTTGCGGGTGACTGAGGAAAATTGTCAACCACTTCCCTTGGAAGACTAACTAGCTCTTTACTCTCTTAATACACAAACAACTATCGTTGCAAATAACTTGTTTACCAACGACTCTGCACCTTTCTAGACTAGATCAGCTCTCCTACCTCCTACCTACAACACCCGTGATAAAAATGATTCACGTAATAACCATAACTGTTATGAAATCCATCTCTTCACCCTCGTGGTCATTTCTCGAAAACCAGGATTCCTCTCATGTATTTGTGCTGGATTAATCTGTACCTCATAGCTCGTACCTTGTACCTCTAACATTATCCCATCGATCCTCTTCTCAGGCTATATATATGACCAGTCATTAATCTATTCTATTTTGCAGCCTTCTTAATGAGGACATTTTTGTCAGGGATGGCAGTGATTTAGGATGTGGAGGAAAAATGGAAAGAAAGCAAGGAATCTTGTCGTACCTTTTATCCTAAAAATACTTTCCAACTCAAATTTGAATTTTTTGGCTTGTCTTTTAGTAGTTTCAAATTCTCCAGCAAATTTGAAACAGTTATATTTATTTTTTTACTAAAACTGCCTGTATTTGGTTGTAGTTGACTGGTGTCTATGAATTGATCATTGATAAAAACAGAAGGAAACTAAATTTTTGACTGTTCAAATACTTGAAGTTTCTGTTCCGTGGAAAAAAAGATGAAATCGGCTGTATCAGGATTCATTTTGAGATCAATCTCAGAAAATTATTAAGAAAGACAAATAATATTGGAAACAGTTTTTTGTTCAATATCTGGAATGTCTTTTATTCTTTGTGAAAATGGAGATGTTGTCTGCAAAGTTATTCAATGATTTTGAGGAACACTTTTTCCTATGTGTTTGATAATCGTTGCAATGTTGTTTCTGTATAATGCTGTAAATCCTTTAACTTGGACATTTTAAATTAAGTTTTTATTTCTCACAATTTTATATTACAATTTCAAACAAAAAAGAGTGTCCTAAAATGGTATTCTTGTTCCAATTATTGAGAATCAAACGTAGCCTACAGTCTGCTAATTTTTTATGCACACCATTGGGATCTCTTAATCTTTATGAGATACAAGGAAGGTTAAAATAGTAGTGTTATACACAATAATCAGCTAAATGAAATGACATTGTGCAATCAAAAACATTTCACCAAACACGTTCGCTATGCTAAAAAATTGTTTTTGCTCCAAAACTAAAATTACCGATATGCTAATATTAATTTATGGGTAGGATGACGATCCTTCAGGAGAAACAAGAGAAAAAGTGGAAATTTAACAGGGCTGAATACCCTTCTGGAATAATAGTTTTTTGAATTAATTATGAAAGAAGCCTTGAGATATGACTTTTTCTCAGATAATTAGTTATTAAAAAAATTGCAGTGCGCATTTATAAATTATTAATCATTTGTACTTCATAAACCACTTGAAACCCCATCCTTACCACAAAAGCTATCTATTATTAGCACTCTACTCTGATTTCGTTAAAGTGCCTTCATGTCAAAGGAGACACATTGCCTGTCATGCATGGAGCACAGCTGCATTTTTAAAAATACAGGCGTTTCTATTAATCTGCCGCGTCTTAGCTGGGTTGCCTGTGAGTATGAAATGGATATTTCTTTCGGTAAAAACATTTAAAACCATTGTTTTGGTAATATTTCAAAACCCATTGAGTTTACTCGAATATAAGAACTTAGTTATAAGATAAATATGAATTGGCCCCTATCATAATCTTTTTCAGAGTAAACCTGTAATGACTGAAAATCCTTATATTTCTTATTCATATATATTTGTATTTTTTCTTTTTATGCAGTGATCTACCATAATTTATCAAAATAAAAAGTGATGGAGACCTAAAAAGACAATATACCGTACCAATGGTTTTAATCTGCTGAAATCAGAAAAATCATCATCGGTTAAATGTAATGATACTGATATGGCTTAGGGTGCCGAATATTTTAAGATGAACGAACTTAAGATTCTACACGAAGTTCAAGGTTCAACGAACGAAGAAGGCTACAAAATAAATTAATAAAACGGTTAATTTTTCAGTGTAGGAATACCGCCGATAGTTTTTAAAGTGTAGAAATGCATCGATCATTACCAAAAATTATATGCCCGACAGAGAACCGATGACCCTTCCGGGGATTAAGGAGGGGGGATTGAGAGAGGGTGGCGCCGGACTGTTCCAATTTACAATCACTAAAATATCCTAATATAACCTCTCATCATCTTCGAACAAACAGACCTTCAGCTCTTTCATTGAAGTTTGCCATAACAAATAGTACAAGCATATATTTCACAAATTAACTCTTAAAAAAAAATTGAACAAAAAAATCAACAATTAAATTAAACCAAAACACCCAATAACACCAATTATATATTAATTGGAGGGGTGGGCTCTCTCTCGCCCCCTCCACAAAGCCAGAGGTGTAAGAGGTTCTCCAACGCTGAAGGTGGTTTGTTTATGAACTCTGCTCCGGAGAAAAGTACACTACCATCTGGTTCTCGTTTTTTGCACTTCCGCGCAATAACTTTTGCGTGATAAATAATTCGAATGAGTTCTCAGTAGGTGAAAACATACTCCGAAATACGCTCATGAACTCCTTTCTTGTGGTAGTTTCTTAGACTCTTAAAATAAAACTATTTAAAAATATGATTGAAAAGATGAAGATAATTGTCTTTTAATGTTTTTTGTTACGCACGCAGAACCAGAACCCAATTTGCATTAAAGTCATCACACTTTTATAAAACCCTAGGATAATTAGTTGAAAAGCATATTAAGGTTTTTGTTATTTAAGCAATGTAAAAATCATTATTTAGTTGAAAATATGACTCCAAAATTATCTTGACTACTAGATAGGTTAGGCCCTACTTTGAAAATACACCAAATGGAACCTCATAACCCCCTCCCCTCGGCGAAAAGTTCTAAAATTATATCACTCTTAACTAGATTTTCGCGAAATCAAACCCGGAATGCGCTTCTTAAAACCAGAAGAACTCACTCCAGAAAATGTTACCAAACACTATGGCAATTCAACTTCGCAAGACAAGTTACTTCATATCCTGCACCACTTTTTAAAATTCGTTAACCTCCATCAACGATTCATCAGGGCGTTTGGCACGTAATCTACAACAATTACAACGTTGATTATACCGATTACTCGAAAGTAATATGCCTAAGTATACCCTGTTGAAATGCAGGACTTTATCTGTTAAATGGCGAATTTATCAGTTGCTGATAGAGCTGTCTGTATGTACGCGGAGAGAGCGATTCTTCACCTCGTGTATCTGCGAGTGTATCTGAGATACGATCAGGAGGGAGGCAGCTGAGAGTCTAATAGGACTGATAAAACGGTTTTAATTATTTACTGTAGTATCTGATATCATGATAAGAGGTCCGCTCCTCCCCTCTCCCCCTCACACTTGGTGGTTCTTGCAGCACCTCCTACAAGTAGCCAGATTGGCAAATTTTGTAAAATATTAATTTTTTGGCTTATCAGTAATCTTTTTTTGTAAGTTCTACATTTTCACATATTGAGTATTCCAGTTTGAATACACGTGCAGCTACATACATGAACTGCGTGGCGTTCCCAAGTTGCATGATTTTAATTCTTGCTCGATTTTTTCAAGCATGTTTATGATATTTGTGTATGGTTTCCTTTGATGACATGTCTGCTGTTTATTTACTAATGCAAGATTGTGGTTCGGTTAACTTTGTTAGTCGAAGTGCTTGGATTGTAAATGATATGACGTAGTCTATAACATTTAACGTTGATTAGCCAAGTATATTAATTCCATTCTTCGGTCCTACAAAAATATTTACTTCTTCCACTGATATTACTAAGTGGTATGTTTTTGTTTTTGATTAAGATATTTCTGAAATTTTTCGTTTGGTGTGGTATGTTTTTGTTTTGGAATAAGATATCTCTGAAATTTTTCGTTTGGTGTGGTATATTTTTGTTTTGGATTAAGATACCTCTGAAATTTTTCGTTTGGTCCTTCATATCCCAATAAGTGTTTTTTGAGACCAGAGTTCTCCTTATACAAACTATATTGCCATTACGAATTTGATATTTGATTGAGGATCTGATTAATTAGTCAACCCCAATCAAAATCAAGACTAGAAGAGTCATTTACTTCACATTTCTACAACAATCGACCAACAAGTTCATATGTCCCAACTATTAATTGCAATTCCCCACGATTCCCCTAGCTTTCACGTACCCATCCCCCATTCCGGGTAACGTAGAAGCCCGGTAAACACCTCCTGTAGACAACAGCGCCGGTGCCATCGACCAATTGTGTTAAATGTCCCAAGTTCATATGTCCCAACTATTAATTGCAAATCCCCACGATTCCCCTAGCTTTCACTTACCAATTCCCCCATTCCGGGTAACGTAGAAGCCCGGTAAACACCTCCTGTAGACAACAGCGCCGGCGCGGTGGCCCGTCCGCCGTCCGCCGACCGCCGATCTATATGTAAATCGACCCGGAGCTTCTTGTACTAATAAACATTGTATTTTATTATGAAACCATAAAACCGGGCCGTATCGATTAATGACTCTATCAGCTTTAATTTATTCCACATACTGTATACTCGTATTACCCGCTATCTATCGATTGTAATGGGGCCACGATTATTGAAAACGTGCGTGTGGCCCCGGCTCCTGGGAATCGCGATTTATAACACAATTATCCCATATAGTTTTTTGCATATCTAAATTTTATGCGTTCGCTAAGTGCATTAAATTAGTCCCGAGTTAACTTTAGTTTTCTTTACCTTGTTTTCCCGCTGGCCGCTGGCTTGAAGACGTTATGTTAATCGGGTGGTTTGCGGTTAGTTCGCAACGGTTTGAGTGATTTTAGTTTTTGCGTGAGTGATTTATTTAAGGCATGGTTGAGGGTGTTGTTTCTAAGCAGTTTTGTTTGAGTGCTCCTTTTTACTCTCTTAGAGTGAATTAGTTTTGAATTATCCTCAGTATTTTATTTATTATTACAGAATATTACAGAATCTTTTTGTTCACAAACAGTAAACAGTAAACAGTTTTTAAAAGATGTTTCAACGCCAGATATACACTTTACAGTAATTCAATGCTGTGCGATTTTTTTATTTATTATTGGACTACCCAAGTTTCGCAACTAACCGCACTGGCCTTTTTTGGCTAATGAAATAAAATATGATCCTATTTCCTTATAATATATCATATACATTAAAGGGGTGATAGGAAATAATAAGTCCCACATAGGCCAATGACCTGTGAGTGGAACTGAGTCTTCCACAAAGAAAAACTAAATGCACCTACTTTTACTTACACGAAAATTAGAAACGAGGGACCACTTATATATTTGACCATACAAACAGTTTATATTAGGTTACAACACAGACAGGGCGAAAAAATATAAAAGAAGAAATTTTTGACTGTAGTTACTGTTTCATGACAGAAATAATCTACTATATATTTGCCAAATACCACTCACCTATCATCGTTCAACCCAAACAACTTGACCCAAAACCTTGAAACTTTGCATAAATGTTCCTCTCAGGGCATAGGTATATACTAAGAATGGATTTAAAAAAATTCCTTTACGGCTACACCCTATGATACATCAAAGTTTCAATGTTAAATTATAGGGAAGCTCATGTAGTTGTCATGGCAACATTAACATTAAATCATGAATCCAAGGATTTTTTTCTTTTTTTCCACGGGTAAAACCGTGTTGATGATCAACTAGTAATAAATAATACAAAACCTAAAACCCTAAAACCTAAACTAAAACCTAATTCCGTTTGCCAAACCAGCATGACATGCAAAATTTGGGTTTGAGGCCCCTCAATAGATAAAAATCGTAGATAAAAATACTGTTGTCTTTTGAATAGCTAAAATCGTAGATCCTGCTGATTAAAAAAGTTTTGGTCTTTTGTTCTAAAAATGTTTAATATTATCTTAATTTATTCAAAACTAAACAATTTCATCGTAGGCCTGTAGTAAACCTTTGATTTGTAAATTTATTCTAATTTAGAACACAAACTGTAAAAATTGGTAAAATTATTTTTGATATGCCTAATGAATCTTTTGGTTCGAAACACCAGACTAAACAATGTTTGTAAGAAGCCTGTACTTGGGATTAAAAAGGATTAAAGAAACAGTTCTAAGTTATTGAGGACTACCTAATTAAACCCCTTTATTGGTTTTTCTTCTATTAATTAACTCATATATTTTCATAAGGCCTTTGTGACGACATCAGGAGACAATTTATCCGGTTGATTCCAAGATCTGAAGAGAGGAGAAGAATAATGGTACTCATAGGTTATCTCAGTCAAAAATGTTAACAAATCCTGAAGTCTTCTGATAGACCGGAAACCTAATAATCACCAGCTGGAAAAACAGTTAGTTATTACTTTTGAACAATCAGAGGAAGCATATTACTATTACCTCCTTTGAGGCTATATTTTACCCTTATGCTTAGAGAGCTGCTTAGATCCGGATATTGGGTCTATCATTGACGTCACAGGCCTGGATCCACAGGTCATATGGGAGATGGAATAAGACAACTTGACAGTATAATATCAGACTGTGGATTCTCTTCTAATCTACAGACCTTGGTTGTATCTTAGCTATAGCATGTTACTTTTGGGTAAAACTAAATACTAAATGAGAGGTGCCAGTAATAAGAACTTTCTGATTAGCCAAGATATTTTATCACCAGCTGGAGGGTTCAGTCAAGCTGCATTCTTATAGTCACTGATGACGTCACGATTTACTTAAAGTTTTGAAATGTAATGACTCACCGTCTTAAGCAATCCTTTGTTTTATTTATCCTTGGACAGCCGTTTCGCCCTTTTGTCCTAAGGGGGTTGTCAGCAAAACCTTGAGGTTAAAACATTGCAAACCAATGGTTTTCGTCGATATAACTACAACTAGTTAACTACTTAACTAGTTCGATATAACTCCTCAGGACAAAAGGGCGAAACGGCTGTCCAAGGATAAATAAAACAAAGGATTGCTTAAGACGGTGAGTCATTAAATTAGTAACAGCAATTAATTCCTGGTTAGCCAACAAACCCAACATAAATTTTTGAACGAGCAGGAAACTGCATTTCATTGGATCATGGTTCGTACGTAGCCAGGGGCAAACCTAGGATTTAATTTCGGGAGGGATATCCTATAGGAATCGGGAATGAAGTATTTAGGAACTCACAAAAACCGCTCTAATGTGACGGTAGACAAATAAGGTCGTCGCGGTAGGCGAGTATCGCGTCACAACAGACGAATATGGACGTCACGGTACCATCGAAGTAAATTTACTTCGATGCACGGTGCCAGTAGGCAAATATCATCGTTGCGCTAGATGAGTATCGTAGTTGTGGTAGACGCCGCGGTAGACGAATGTCTCCGTAGACAAATTTCGTTGTCACGTCGCAGTTGACCAAAATCGTCCTAACGTCGCCGTAGAAAAAAAATCGTCTTCGCGTCGCGGTAGAAAAAAAATCGTGTTCGCGACGCGGTAAACGAAAATCGTCTTCGCGTCTCGTTAAACGAAAATTGCCGACGCGTTAAGTAGACGAAAATCGGCTTCGCGTCGCGGTAGACAAAAATCGTAGTCGCGTCGCGGTACCAGAAAATGGATGTCTTGTCGTCCAAAATTTCTGTTCTCGAAAATTTCGGGGTTGGGATATATCCCCTTAACCCCCCCTCCTGGGTTCGTCCCTGTACGTAGGTAAACTGAAACTAAGAGGAGAAACGAAGCTGACAAAGTTACTCATCTTTGCAAAACAAGTCATGTCACATAAATGTTGTAACTATTATACTACCGTCTTACCGTCTTTGTAAAACATAGTATACTCCGTTTAGTTGTAGCTAGGAATCCTTTTCCTTGGTCCATCGTAGGCATGTACAACGTTTTGTGAGGAATTTTTGGAGACAGCCAATTGGACCAGGGACAGAATTTAGTATTGATTTAGTTATGTGTGGTGCAGACCTAACCTCGGGAGGCCCCTGACGAGACATCAGAAAACCAAATGAACTGAATCAAAATAAGACAAATGTAGGGCATTTCAGTTAGTTAATACACGTTTTTTAAGACTATAATTTTTATGTATTTTCTTATATTTCATTTCATATTGGTCTTCTTCATTTAAAAATCCTAATTTTTAATGATCTACAAAAAATATCCTCTGCTCAAAATGGGGCCCCCTTACTTTTGTGGCCCGGGGCAATCTGCACCCTTTGCCCCCCCTCACGGCGGCCCTGGACATGCCTAGTATGATGAAGTATACCATAATGCCAGGAATAAATCAGGATCTTGATAAATTTTGAACTTTAAAGAATTATATTTATGTGATCTATTCGTAAAATTAATTTAATTATACAGTTGTCTACCTAGCAAAAACCTACTTTCCCTGCCACGTAAACTCAGCCAACACAAGATATAAATCTGAAGTCTGAAGTGGATGAGCTTCTATGAAGAAACATAAAACATGCTCACTAAAGTAATAATATATCGGTGAACATAATTCATTGAGAAAATCACAGCCAATAACAGTCAACTTGTTCACCTAGTAGGTAAGACGTAAAAAGCGAGAAGTTGAAGGCTGATCCATAGAGATCTGCAGATACAAGAGCGGCTTCACCGTATATAGCAGCCCTGCGCTGATTATCCGCCTAACTAGGCTAATGGTAAACAATGAACATAACTAGACTGCCTCAGACTTGGAGGATCGAGTTGGGTTGGGAGGGATTTAGTTCATGATTCAAGGTGGGTATGACGATGTGGGCAACGAGGATATTAGAATATTCTTAGTGGATTCGGAATGGGAGAGTAAATTTGTTTTACAACTGAAGTGGAAATCAAGGAACAAATCAATTATATTATAGCACCAGAAACATAGAGAAACATATTTTTAGATTGCCAAAGGTAAATAAATACGTTTTTAAGCATTCCTTCATATACAGTGGACCAAAATACTTTAATCAATTGCCATATGAAATAAGATCCTCGAATAGTCTAAAATAATTTATTTACTACAAAAATTATTACATGGCTCTTCAAGCAAGTAGATGTAGATTACTTAAATACTACCAATTTTTAGGTTAAGTATTCTTTCGTTTAGTATTTCAGTAAGTAGTAGGTCTTTGTTTCTCATACTTAAGGAAAATTGTATTTTTATTTTAGTTACTTTATCTTAAAGTGATTAGCAGAGTGTGTGTGCAGGCGCTGCGGGAAACTGCTCTGTTATCAGTGATTATTATCGTGCAGCTGAACTCACCTTATCAAGAATAAGAACACTGTATTATAAGTATTGTTATTTTGCTGGCCAACTACTGGACACCGGCTAGCAATAATTCCTAAGTTGCACTTTTGTTTTGTACGTATTTTATATTGAAGGAATAAATCATTATTTCAATCAAAAGACGGAATAAAATAAAGAAGTATTTTTTCCCTCAGAAATATGTGACAGGTGAAACCTTTAAGAAGTGGTATTAAAAATCGATTTTTCAACTTATCTTACAAAATTACGATGCCTGCAATCTAGATCATTCATTGAACGCAACGCCATTCTTTTTCAATGGGGAAAAACACATTTTTAAAGCATTACATTCAAATACATTGACACTTATTTTTAAGTAACTAAAAATAGTAAAACCGTTGAGAAATACGTAAGCAAAATGTTAAGACTCAAAATTGCTTTAAATCACAAAGCTAAGGTCAAACCTCGTAGCAAAAATATAACTTACGCCCTAGTATAGCTGCCATGCTCCTCGGTGTAAATTAAAATGGGCTCTACCTGTAAAAATATTTTTTAGAAACATGCCCCAAAATTTATTTTACTTCACTTTTTTCGAAAATGATTTTTTTAACTTTCTTGGCAAAAAACGTTTTGGGCCTAATAATTAAAAGCTGAATTAAAACAGAGTATGGTGTCGAACCACAAACAAATCTTCCTGATGATCACCCGATTGTGAAATGAGGAAGTTATCTTTACACTAACTACTGAAATATTTGGTAAAAGACGTTATCGTGTACGTACCACTCATTAGTTTAAAGGAGAGAGATTGTTATATTTGAATGTATTACTCAGACCCATTGGCCCATTGACTCATTGTCGTTAGCTCCAGGACTTGGGCTATCCTACATTATCTCACTTGTGAATCTTCCAATTCCAGCAGTTTGATCGTGCACATGAACAGAGTTTTAGGTTCAACCTGAAGATATAAGTTGAGTACACGCCAGGAAAAATTGTTTGGTAACTGATGCAATTCGGTGAAAATGAATTGTAATAATATGGTACATACCTTATCTTCGATGAAAATAAATTGGTCATCGCAACACCAACGTTCGACTTAACAGCCGTCACACAAAACAGGTACTCGTAACCCAACGCCATAGTTGTATCATATGCTTCCAGAGTTTTATTTGTAGTTCCATTTCAGAGGACGCTATCTTTTACGTACTACCCCAGGTCTTTTTTGAGGAGGTTATCTTTGTAAGCACTATCCAGACCTTTGGAAGAGGTCGTTATCTTTTACGTACAGCCATATCTTTGGACTAAGGCATTATTTTTGATAGTACTACCCAGGTGTTTGGAAGAGGTCGTTATCTTTGTATCTACTACTCAGTCCTTTGGAAAAGGACGTTATCCTTGTACATACTACCCAGATCTTCGGCCGAGGAAGTTATATTTGTAGGTACTACCCAGATCTTGGGAAGAGATCGTTATTTTTGTATGTGCTACTCAGACCTTTGTAAGAAAACGGTATCTTTGTACAATCTCCTAGATCTTCGGACGAGTGCGTTTATTTTTGTACAAACTACCAAGATCAAGATCATTGGAAGAGGACGCTATCTTCTACATAGTACCTAGATATTTTTAACATGACATTATCTTTGTTATAATTACTCTACTACTCAGATCTTTAGACGAGGACGTTATGTTTGTAAGTAGTTTTTGAACTTACCATAATACTCAGATCTTTCGACGAGGACGGTCTTTTTAAGTAATACCCAAATCTTTGGAGAAGGGCGTCATATTTGAGCTTACTACACAACCCAGATCTCTGGAAGAAGACGTTATCTTTATAGTTACTATGCTACCCTGATCTTGGAAGAGGTCGTTATCTTTGTGCTTACTATACAAACCAGATCTTGGGAAGATTAGGTTACCTTTTTAACAACTCTACTACCCAGACCTTTAGACGATGAGGTAATGTTTGTACTTACTACCCACTACCCAGATCTTTGGAATAAGTTGTTATCTTTATACGCATACTACCCATGTCTCTGGACGGTGATCTCTGGGCAGATCCGCCTGCCAGGGTTCAGGCCCGGCGACAGGATTTTCGGGCCCCTGTGCAATCTGTGACCTCGGGCCCTGAGTCCCGGCGTCCTTTATTTGCACATGTTTCGTGTGTTTTTGAGCCCTTTTTAGTGTTTCAGGGCCCCGCTACAATCCCGGGCCTCTATGCATTTGCCCGCCCAGCCCCCCCTGTCACCGGTCCTGGCCAGGGTGTCACGGGAGAGTTGTGTGGGCGCCGGGGACATATACAGAGCAGCGCCGCCGGCGACGCGGGTGACGCGTGTTATCAGCAATTATCATCTGCTCCGTTCGCAGCGCGCCCTCCAGTCCCCGCATGACCTGCCTCCATCTGGTTACGACTTTGTGAATACGTTTTACTTATTTCAGAGTGGAACTTTCATTTTATAGAATGCTAAGGTTGCAGAGTTCTAGCGTTCTAGGGGTATTTCGCTTAATTACTAGTGACGAAAATATTCCAGGGTGGAATAGTAATGAATGTAGGATTTTATCACCATACTAGGCGGCATGGTACTGTGAGCCTCATTTCCAGTTGAATTTTTAGCCTATTTTCTTCAGTGATTTCGAAGCTCGCAATTCCATGCCGTCTAGAATTTATTTAAGTTATTTTTTAATATTCTAGGTTTTTTCGTGATATAGTCTCTTCTTACAGTTCTGCATTCTTTGAAAAGGCTCGGCGTGAAGGTTTGTGGAAATAAGTACCAAAATCAGGAAAGAGAAAAAAACTCTATAGAGGTATTAGACGTATTTGGCCATAAGATTTTGTCAGGTTTTTAGCAAAGGAATTCCATACATTGAATATGTGTAAACGTCAAAGCTGCAGGGCAGCGTAAGTTTTACTAGCAGTATTAATTCTCTATTCTCCATTATAAGTAATATCCACGTTTATATAAGTGGACAGTTTGTATATTCGAAAGGTACAAAAGTAGATAAAATACAACATACAACTTTAATATTTTATTTCTAAGCTTTTGATTATTTTTATCGAAATACGATTCAAATACTTCCAAACAACACTGACGCGGCCAGCGTTTCCCTCTTCCAAAATATAATATAATTTGTATCCTATGAGCCGAACCTCAGATACCCCATTTAACTAAATGAACAATTTTATTAGTTTGTACTTACATTTTAAAACTATTAAAGTATTGGTTTTTATACAGGTTTTTTTGTAATATCAAGGCAATGTAAAATTACGATCACAAAATTAAGAGAACAGTTAACCAGGTACAGTAATCATATAAGCGTCTTACAGAGGTGAGGCTGAACACCTCCCCCCAATTTAGTCCTGTATTTAACAAGTTCCAACACTCAAAATCACACAGCACCGCGTCCAAATTTCAAGCTATCGCACGAAAATCTCATTACCACTCATTATCACTCCATCGGGTGGAGATGGGTGCCGAAACGTCAGTTCGGGTCCTAAATCATGCTTTGACCTTGCCACGCCGCGCGTAGCTCGGTTGCCCAACACTCGACGTTCGAGTAACACCAGTAATTCCGCCCGATTACCGGAGCCTCCGCCATCTTGTAATTTCAGGAGTTGGAGCTGGTGGAATGTCGGTAGCCGATACGTTATCAGGTGCAGGGGTCAAGTGGCCATTTGTAAAACACGTTGTTACCGCTCTATGGGATCCTCATGAGATCGTCGAGGAATAGTCTTTGGCTTCGGGAGGCGGTGGAAAAGCCTCTGCCTTCAGTTGTGAATCGGAATGGTGATTTTAGCGGGGAGGGAATTTCTGAAATGTTTACGCGCAAAGGTGGTAAACTACCGGTACCCAAAAACCGTTTGATTCTTGTGACTCAAAATGGAAACTGCTACCTCATGGCTTCAGGCAATGGGCTATTCTTCGACATTATCTATTATCTGAGTTGTAGAATCTCCCAATTTCAGCAGTTTGATCGTGCACATGGACAGAGTTTTCGGTTCCACATGAAGATAAGTTTATTCGTCGACGGGAAGAGCATTTTGGTAGTTGATGCAATCTGGTGAAGCGAAATCATTCATCGCAACAACAAGGTTCGACTTAAACAGCCGTCACCCAAAAAGGTACTCTCAACCCAATGCCATTTTGTCACGCTTTCAGAATTGTATATAGTAATTACTATAGTAGTTTGTTAAGGTTCCATATCCTTCAGGCATCGTCTTCCCTTCTTTTGCACAACCTTTTTTTACATATAATCAAAAAAACAGAACGGAACAACAGAACAGCCGCTTGCAGTGGCTTACAAGCGTTTGCAAGTTCATGTTAATAGAAAAGACTGCCTACAGCGGTTAAACCGATGGTTTGTACGTGTTGAATCATCAGATTTGTATAAGTAAATTGAATTATAAAATATGCGCATTTACTTATTAGGTGTAAGGCCTGATCAACAAAGTATATCCTTCCTGTTTCACTTACGGTTGGGCGTGTTTCCAGCGCGATTTATTTAACCTCAAAGTGAAACCGTGAAGAAACGATATAATTTATGTACAACCGGAACCATTATTTAAATCTACAAGTTAACTTATAAATTTCTTAGTGGAATATCCTTCGCCATTTTTATCGCCAGTGAAGTTACGCGAGGCTGTAAAATCCAAACATAATGGAACACTGTTTTCTCAGAGTGAAGAAATTGTAGCCTTTAGTTGTAGGTTTATGCATCCCAGGCGAGCTTCGATCGTAAAGTTTTTGCGATGACCAGTCGATCAAGTTTACCAATAATTTACGTCGTTATGTAAATACGGGTGTCGCGTCGCCGCCTAAAAAGAAGACCGCAAGCAGTAAATAACAAGTTTTACTTTGTTAACGCGATAAGCGAAAATATACGAGTGGAAGAAGTTAAGACTGGGTCGCTAAATGGGTAACAAGGTGCTTTAGAAGCTGTAAAAGTTAATGGGAAAACACTCTTAATTGGGGGCTCCAGTCTGGCGGTTTTGTCTCAACTCTTGGACTAATGTTGATTTATGGGCCCAGCTAGCAGGCTATAAACGTTATAGTTGATATGAGGTTCGTTTTCAGAAAACATAACTTTGGCGTACCAAAATGTATTATCACTAGTAAATATTAGTAAATTTTTAAACGTCCACTGTTTGCGAAATATGAAGTGGGAAGTTAGCTTATGTTAAAACATGTAGCTAATTTAAACAACTTTATTTAAACACAGTTAAATTAAAAAATATATAAATGATAACATGTTTGATGGTATTTTGAACCATGATGGAAATTAATAAATACTAGCGATCCTGCAATGTGGATCATTAAAAAAATTAGAACCACCAATAGAATAGACTTTTCACATAAGGATGTCGGGTTCTTGTATCTGTAATTAAAAGTTTGTTGTTATTAATAAGTAATCCTGTCTCTGCGATCAGAATTTTAATATTTAGCCAATGTTACAAAGCACTCTAATATGTTTTATTTTATCTTTTTTACGTTATATTGAATTTAATTGATTATTTGATTTTAAAAAGGGAGTCAAAGCACTATGGCACTGTTGTATTTGATGTGATTGTGTGGGCGTTTCATTTCATAAGATACCTAACGAGATATTTTTTAATTTTTTAATGTTAACATTTATTTACCATATTTTTTGTTTAAGTTAACATTAGTATTTTTACTGCAATATCAGTAAACTTTGTAAATGTCTGTATTTGTAAAAAAGTGAGGAATAAATAACTTGCATTACGATTTATTATAGTAGGCTAACGTTTTTAGTCATAAATTACATATTTCCAGATTTAGAACGAAATCCTCGGAGCCGTTTTTGAGATCGTTGTGCAAACAAGCAAATATACAAGCATGCAAGCATACAAGATAACATTGCTCGTCTAAGAGGATAGGAATAGGATAAAAACAGTCACTGTACAAATTGACTAGACACGATCACCGATGCAGTTGATGGAAAGTCTCCCAAGTGCAGCAAAGATCAGGCAGGCGCCGGCGGCGGTGTCACGCCTGGTGATTGTAATAGAGAAATAAAAGGTCAGTTACAGATCGCGCCCCCGCGGCGCCGGGCTATCAATCAATCTGCCATTGTTCACAAATTCCGCCGCGCCAAACAATTCCACCTCTGGAAGGGTCGGTATCGATGTAAATATTTATCGGTCTTCGATGGAGATACTGAGGACATCAAAAGATTATTGGAAAGACGTAAGAGTATATAATGGTATTATAAGTATATAAGAGTATATAATATTGTATAATGGCTGATTATTTAGTGGGTTGTTGGTAAAAATGATAAATTTAGAAGATAAATAGATAATAATTAATCGATTTGCTAGCATAAAAATTTATTCTTTCAAAAACTCTGGAGTTTTTTTGCAGTTAACGATTCTTATACTTCATCGCTGGCAAAAAGTTCATACCTTCAGAATATTTGCGTTGAAGCATTTTAATTTTTTTATAATGATTATCCACATTAGAATTAAATACCATTAATTAAAAACAAATATAGTCAACAGTTTAACATAACATCATCTGCATTTCAACATTTCTTCCCATTCTATTATTATTAAGCAAAACTATACACAAATGAATTAAATAAAATAGTTTTTCTTGTTGAAGCCTTTTTTTAAAGTATGAACTCCATTCAGCAGCCAATCTTCATCAGGGAAGCCGGATCCAAAATTGAACGAAATTATTATCAAGTTTTAAGATATCGTCGTTTAAATCTACTTGATGCACTTCTGCCCTCACGCACTATATCATCCAATCTGTCTACTTGAACATGGCCCTGAAAGCCCAACCATACTACTTTCGGCTCCCACAAATCCAAAACCCAAAACCCCAAACCCCAAACAATGTAAAACGTTCATAAATCTCCCCAGCCGTTCATCAATCCGGCCAAACCGTGGATGTGGCCCGCTAACCGATCGTGAGTCGAATATTCGATTTTAAATTACCGAACAAATATTTGCGTAGCGGTAAATCTCGAGCAAGCCTCGAACAAGCCTCGGGCCACCCGGCGCGGCGCTTGCTGCTAATCAACCAGCTGATAAATATCCCATTGTGTACAGAGTTATGCACGAACGGCGAACGGCGCGTTCTCATCTGGGCACGTGATCTGGATCTGGATCGGTCTGGCCGCGACTGACTGGAAGGTTGACCGATCGCGATCTGCAGGTTGATTGATGATTGATATATAGGTACACATTTAAATTTCAAACGGCAGTTTAAGTTGTTGGTATTTTAAGCCATGAATAGAACTAATGCAAAGAAATTATATAGAGTTTTAAATGGTATAAGAGATGAAATCGTAGCTCAATGTGCACTTGAGTTTTTAGAGTACGTTATGTAAGCTGTCAAAATTAAAATTCATCTCTGCAACTGATAGTTTACAATAGATTTCAATGAGCATAGTCGTTTAGTAAACGTTTTTGCAAACAATTTCTGTTTGAAGGTGGGGGGGGGGGGTCAAAAAAGTTATTTTGTCTCATATTATTTTAACACATTGGCAAGGAATGCAAGATTCTCTAGGAAATAATAACAGTTTTTCGATCCGCTGCTAAATTCATCATCTGATCTTGCTTCATTTCAAATAGTAGTTTATCTACGACCATTGCAATAAGCACCAATTATGGTATTACAATAAACATTATAATGATATACATTAAAACACCAAAAACCAAGCAGTACTCTAATGACGACTTTAGAGTACTGGAGTCACTTTAGAGAACTGGTTCTAGACCAATGAGAGCTCGGCATTTGACGGAAGTAGTGTCATAATAACAATTACGCAATTCGCACATCAGCTGATTGTTGCATTACGATTCATGTTTGAGTTTACTTATCCCATCAGCTGATTGTTCCACAACGATTCATGGTTCAGTCTGCTTATTTGCCTAACCTCAAAATTTAGTTGACCTATTCCATCATTAGTAAGTCATGAGTTTTGTTAACTTCGGGGGACATTTTGTCGTATATTGTTGGTCGTAGATAAAATAGTGTATGCAACGATTGTATTATGCCTTTAAGCCACTCGTGAGATATTTAGAACACTCGCTTCGCTCGTGTTCTAACTTACATCTCACTCGTGGCTTAAAGGCATTCATCATACAATCGTTGCATAAACTACTATTATGCAACGATTGTATTATGAATGTCTTTAAGCCACAAGTGAGATGTAAGTTAGAACACGAGGGAAGCGAGTGTTCTAAATATCTCACGAGTGGCTTAAAGGCATAATACAATCGTTGCATACACTACTTTATCTACGACCAACAATATACGACAAAATTTTCCCCGAAGTTAAACAAAACTCATGACTTTTACTAATGATGGATTAGGTCAACTCAAATTTGAGGTTAGGCACATAAGCAGACTTAACTATGAATCGTGTGGAACAATCAGCTGATGGGATAAGACAACTCAAACATGAATCGTAATGCAACAATCAGCTGATGTGTGAATTGCGTAAATTGTCATTATGACACTACTTTCGTCAAATGCCGCACTCCCATTGGTCTAGAACCTGTATCATAAAGTGACACCAGTTGCATAATGTTAACTTTATGCAACTGGTTTGTATTTGGTTTAGTAATGGACCTCATTATGACATTAGTTGTAATATCGTTTTTGGTGATTATTGCAATGGTCGTAGATAACTAATATTTTTATATTATCATGGTCGTCTAAATAGTGCCCGACTTAATTTGTTTTTTCGTAGTTTTAGAGTTAGTAGAGAGTGAACTGAACCATTCCACAACTATTTAGATTTTACTGGTAACGCCAATATGAAACTTATACATTTGGCAGCAGTTTAAGCATTATATCAATAAAAATAACACCTACTTAATTTCTACTGAAAATTAATGGTTTAGACGACTACTACAACATTGATCGACTTTTAAATCTATATTAAATTTTGTATTAATTTTTTGTGCCTAGAGACGTTCAGCTTGTCCAAATACACAGACAGCTGAGAAGAATTAAAATTGTGTCTTTACATATCAAACACCCTGTATATGGCGTGGGATTTGGTAGGGTGAAGGAGTCATAGAGTAATGAGAACTGGATCGGATTTCCCCAGAACTAAATTTCCCCCCAACGAACAGAATAATATGTGAAGTTATTATAAAACTTGAGACGAAAGCTCGCACAGCTCAGTTGTTGGTATTTTTTATTTATTTAAAATAAAAGGGAACCGCTCCGAAATATAAAAAGGGAACTAAAAAAATGAGTCTGAGGTGTACAACTCATGCCAAAACTTGAGGAATAGACATTTCAATATTATATTCTTTGTTTAAAATATGAAACCCTATGAAATCCAAATTATTTTTGGAGAATCAAAACCCTCTGAAAAAAGACTCTAAAGTAACCCCTTAAAACCTTGGTAACAATAGAAGTTATGGATCTGTAGTAAGAGCAGTCATAAGTATTTCAACCCATTTTGCTTGGAGGGGACTAGTGATTCCTGAACCCGAACAAATCTAGAAAAGTTATTTAGCATAAGAGCATAAAAGTAGCACTTTTATTACAAAAAACTACCATTTTTTGTAGATTGAATATACAATTCGCTCTTATCACTTATCAGGGTAGTGCGTTCTTCAACCTTCCTCCAACTTTCTCAGAGTTTTCCCAAACACATAGGTGTAAGTTTGTACGTTTTCCCCTACGTACGGCGCGACGCAGGGTGGCGAGAGTATCAGTTTCACGCTGGTAATACTACAAGTACGACAGGTACTACAGTCGAGCTACGTACAGTCGCCGCTCGGGCACCGCAGTTGTATACGGTCGGCCACATTTCACAGCACAATGAGCCGACCGATTGCGTTCGCTGATTAATATTTATCGATTTAATGTTCCACAACTGGATATTAAACGTTGCCGTGTCAGGGGGAAGGCGGCGCATGACTTACACGGCAGGAAATCATTCTCAATTAAATACTGAAAGGTGTGAAAAATGCGAACAATTGCTGCACGCCCCGGCTCTAGGCGCACTATGCAACAGGTTGGTAATGGAGAGCGTTATAGTACAGTTTATGATAATGGAATTACACTTTCGATTTAATTATTCATACATATATTCCGAGGTAATTTACTAATGTAGTGTCCAAATGGTATATTGATAAGAGGGTTTGGAAAATGAAAATTAGATTCGCTGTTACGAACATATTGCAGAGCTGATTGTAAAAACTTGAAACATTTTATTTTTTATTTTTTGCCCGATATTAATTAAATAAATATTAATAGGGTACCACGATGTAGTAGGCTCAAACTAATCCGTTAGACGCAGGGAGCGATACATGGAGAGAGATGCAGGGGGGTTTGATAGGTTCCCTGCGTTAGATTTAGGACCGCGAAGTTACTCCCCCGTTTATATGTTCTCAATAAATACGCACAACTTGTATGGCCGATTACAGATTCGATATGTTAGTTCCATCATTGTCCGTGATTGACAAAAACGTGTAGTCAAGGTTTGTGGGGTGTTCGCTTTTAGGAAAGTTATCCCCTTATCGCTTACCCATCGGTAAATACACGAAACTATAAAACTCAGCATTTCAGAAACAACGGATTACTGAAATGCCAGATTTCTGAGGTTCTTCTGTACTTGAATATGGAAAGTGGGAACAAGTTTAATAGACCCAGTCAAAGTATTCATCTTCTGCACTGTATCTTGGTGCACTGAGTTGTAAGGAAATCCGTTCGTAGATCATATTGTAGTCCATTAGTTAGACAAGATGAAGATCCAAATAACTAATAACAATTTAGAGACGTCTGTTCACTAAGAAAATATAATAGGAGGTTATAGGTATAGTAACCGGTCATCAACAGAATTTGATGTTTTACAGTATATTAAGTCAATGAGGAAACAACTCCGGTTATCAGTAATCATAAATCATTGTTTAATTCACCAATCATCTCTATGAGGCGTTTTAAGGAAAATATAAGTGAAAGATTAGAGTAAAATGTATGAGATGATAGCTTTGTTACTGACCTTGGGCACAACTTAATCGTTGTAATTGAATTATCCAACTTAAAAACTAACAACCTCGATCTGAACTAATTGCTAGGCTTATTCTAAGCTTAATTTTTTTCATGTTTTTAGGTACATACGGATATACTTAAAAGGTTATGTAATTTTAATATTTTCAGTTGCAATTTCCATCAAACGTTACAGTCTAAGGAAATCTGAACTATAGTTTTACATATGTATATGAAACAAAGTACGCACAATATTGTTTAACTTTTATTTTTCCAATTTAAACACAAACACTTAATTCAACTTAACGACTCCCTCTCAGTTTCACAAACCCCTTATCCCGGCCGGCCTAAAAGGTCTTTGATCGTTAGAAGCAACTGGTTTATAATTACGTGGTTTTGCAACTGAATCAAAGCTACCGTTCGCCACCTGCGCTGGAAGCTTGTTTTTGGATGCAACTTTTTATGAAGCTGTTTTCCATCTCCTGTTTAAAGATAAAAAGTTGGTGTCGTAATTATCTCGAGTTGTTCACACTTTCTTGTCCGAGGCAAATTGCATGATGAGAGCACTGCCAAGACCTCCAAGTAATTGCTATAAAATAGATTTGTTTTGTCTGGAGACTTTAATAGGGGTAAAGTCAGAAGTTGTAAAATTGTATACCTAATAACGAAGAAAAACATGTTTAGAAAAGAACAAGGTCTAAAGCGATGGCTGAATAATCTACTCAGTATTACTAATGCTCTTTATCATCAGCTTGCCCGGAGCTTTTTAAACGCTAGGTCAACATTTAACGCACGCACAGAGACTTTAATGCAGTAGTAACCACTGTTGTACTGCAGCACTTCACCCTTTCAATTTGTACTATTTAGCCTTCAGGTCAAAACTGTCACATGTGGAATTAAATAATTAAATCATCACGATAAATAATTAAATCCAGAGTGGTGTTTGAAAATTAATCCTAAATCATTAGCGCTTGTAAATGCATAAATTTTCGAGGAATAAAGTGTATTGCTACCACAACACTAGCTGTTGGTAACGAATAACAATTTATCTCTTTGCTAGTGCAAAATAATGACAAATATCAAGCTCTAGACTAACCTTAGTCTGGTTTTAATCGCAACCTCGATGCAGTTCGTGTAGATTTTGCGAATCTACACCTTACACCTTACCCTGTATGCTATTAAGAGTCTTGAATGTTGTCTTAATTTTGGTGAGGAGAGGGAAGAAGGATCAGTGCATTTAAAACACATAAGGTATAATGTTTTGAAAAAACCAACTTGGGTGGTTTATTGTGTAAGGTGTAGATAGTTTTCATGACATTCCAGAAGACTCGAGGACCTTGTCACATTCCAGCCTCCCGTCATCCAAGAGTGTCGTGCGTCCGCGATTTCCCCATCTCGAGGGGTCGTGGCCGTTGCACAAGCCTTGGGTTTGCAGAGATGACATTAGCATCACAGTGTCTAGTGTCCTGTGCCCAGTGTCCAGTGTCCAGGTGTCTAGTGTGCAGTGTCCTCGCGCTGTGTACAGACACTTCACCGCACGCGTCCGACACACGATGTCATCTCAATGACAATACCGCTCGGCAAACACTGTATTAGTCATTCCGGCTCGAGCATCCTCTCCACATAACGTGTGCTGATTGGGGGAGGGGAGGGGGGGTGTCGGAAAAGTATTTGGGTTATATTAGGTTATATTATGTTGATGGAGGTTCAAGTTTGTGCTGTTTTTCACAGTATATTCTTTTTCTTCGTAAATAATGATTTCAATCCCTCGAAATTCAGTGAAATTAACATGGTAGAGTAAGATAAAAGTTCTATATTAGACAGGATGAACGAAGATAGAGTGAAAACCGTGGGTTTGCCTCTCAGAACTTCAAAAGCAAACTTTGTTGTCGATAAAATAACGTGAGAAAATGTGTGAGAAATTAATTGTGAAAACACTAACACTTTAAATTGAGAGTGAGTAGAAAAAAATAAAAACCCGTTTCTAGGTTAAGTGGTAGTGTATTTTGCACCAGGTATGTTTCGAGTTGCGATTTTTATGTCAAAGTGTTTTTTCAGAATTTGAAACTTAAAAAATATAATGTGTGTATTGATCATATTTGAGTATATAATATTGAGACATTGATACTACAATCACAATCTAAATGATACTAAAATATAATTACCTTTTAACTAGTGTAATAAAGAAAATCCAAAGAATGAAGGAAAGCTTGAGACAGCTCAAGAACATTATGTACTAATTTAAACTGGATTAAGCACACGCCAAATTTACTTCTTAACAGTTGAGGTAAAACAACATACCTCCATATTCAACAGCTTCGGTTGCTCTTTACAAACGGCATTGAACTAACTGCAGTCATACATCCAGTGGTAATGGAAAATTCAAATGATTTAGGTAACAATTATGTAATGTTTACCGCGATCCTTGAAAGCGTCATGAATTCGCTTCCATACCCGTCCAGTGAGTTATGGCCGACTTTCCACCGCTCCATTCATGCACTAAACAATTAGCCACCGGTACAGCCGGCGACCTCTCGCACTTGGCTGGGAGCCTGGGGTGGGTTGCCCCATCGCCGCGCTGCAACTTGCAATGAATACGCTAACTGCGCGCAGGCATTCCGTGGATAAGAGGGGCTTGTAGTAGAGGCAGCCTGAGGCGCCGAGGAGGTAAGTTGCACGATATGAAAATGGCAGAGAAGTTGAAAAATAGGAAGGTCATGGTGTTTGGGAAATAAACAACAGAACACATATTTGTTTATTTTTCATTCATTCATTCATTGGTGAGACAGGTACCTCATGAAGGAAGTTACCCTGAATATGAGTGAAGGATGAGTGTGATGATCGTGATGATAGTGGCGCGATCTTGTAGCCTTGTTACTGACTAAGGCTGGCACGTTCCTTAGACAGGACTGTTAATTAATAGCACAACAGCCAATGGCAGCTGGTTCCAGAAACAACCCTTCAAAAAGCTACTAACGTTTCTCGGGATCGATCCGGCTACCTACAAGTGTAGACGGGCACTATAACCATTGCACCAACCAGCAATATTTATTTCGTTCTATACACGGATATCACCATTTATACATACAGCATGATCAACCAGGATCAAATTAGTTAAGTATCCTACGTGGTAAAATAATGCATTAAATTCTTATCGAACAAAGAATAAACAATCAAAATCAAATAATGAGCAGTAATACTAATAATAATAATTATTATTATACAACAATGATAACACGCAATAATATTGAAAAGTCATCGAAATTAAAACTATTAACAATCATTCTCAGTAAGGTGTAATAAGCTCTTGCGATTCAAGCTAAATTCTCATATCTAATTACCTCTAAGAAATTATAAATAGGAAACAATAATGTAAACGAAAAATTTTCAACTAATACAAACCCTACAAATTCATTAAAAAATTAACAACAATTAATAATACCACGGAAATGTATATTGGTACACACCAGGTGTCCTCGCCTGGTTGGTCATAGCTTTTACGCTTTTTTTCTGAGTCATACCAAATTCATTAAAAAATTAACAACAAAACAGTACCTGTAACGAATAATACCACGGAAATGTATAGTGATTCTGGGTCATAGCTTTTTCGAAGCATGGAATCAGAGATTTTGCATTAATTCAGTACTCTTGTATTCTTGTGTTTTCCATCGTTTTAGTATTTTAAGTGTTTAGACTGATTTGTACACAACAGAAAAATCAGAATTAGAAACTTTATCTTTGTTAGAATTGGATGGCATAAGATAAAGATTTTCTAATATTCTGATGTTTTAGCCATATTGTTATCCAGGTTCTTTTGACTGTGTGTTGCTAATCCTGTTATGTTTTAGGCCTCTTTCCTCATGGAGTCAGGTTCTAGGTTCTAGATCCTCTGATTCTAGACCCCAAAACGTCACGATGACAAATGTTTTTATTAATCAACAAAGGAAAATGTCTTCAAGAATAAAAATAAAACTGAGTTCTTGAAAATGCCTAATAGCAATCATTGTTTTGTCTTGTATTTTACATTTCGAACTTTCTAATGAGATATGTCCTTTAAAAGTTACCACTAAAGTGGAGAGATGAGTCTGTTGCATATAATTCTGCAGTTGTTAAAATCGCCTTATTGTCTTAAATCGCGGTTGAAAACTGCCCGAGCAAAGACCGCAGAAATACTTTAAATGTCTTCAAACGAGCCAGATTGTTCAAAGAATTTTGATTAATTAATGAGTAATCAGATAATCAGTAAATAATGAGTCATCAGATGGCCTTTGTCGGCAACAGAGCTGTACACACGTCTTATCGCCCCGTCGATACCTACATCTCACTCATGTCGCTTTGAAGTACGCAATTGATATCGTGGCGGCGCTTCAGAAAATGATACATGAGACAGTGGGGAGGTCTGATCAGACGTTTCATCTGAGTAAGTCTGCATTCATAACTCTTTGTTCATATCTAAATCATCATTTGTATTTATAACTTTCTTCATGAAACCTTGACCTTTCAATCGTACTGTTGATATCCTTGATTGGATCCACAATCAGGAATCTGACAACGAAATTACATGGACCTCGCAAATGAAAATTCTATTTAAATACATTCATCATTCGCAATAATTCATCCTAATTCGGCTTTAAATGCGGAGGATAGAATGAACCTCTGAAATAAAACATCAATTATAAAACCATGAACCTGTCGCCTGTAAACCAAAACCAATTTGAAATAAATGCATAACGTTCACATAAATTATTTTTTAAGAAAAACGACAATTTCATCCGAATTTATAATATTAAGTTTAAGGTTCTGTTATTCTATTGCTATCCTTGAGATGGAAAAAAGTTACCCTATGTAAAAATTAGTTTTTGAAACTAAACATGAAGAACATGAAACATGAAAAACAGGTAATATAGTGAAGTAATGAACGATAAAGAAATTTCTCAGAAAATATCCAAGCAAACAGTATTTTCTCTAAACATCATATAAAATAATATATATAGGGTGTTTTTTTTAAACGCAACCAATTTTTAAGATTGAATATTGCACATTAATATATGCAATGAGTCTTGTTTTGTTAATTTTTACATTTTATACAACCTATTACTTAAATTTGTTAACATTATGTGTTCAAACAATCCGCCATTGGCATTTGTACAAAGTTGTGCTCTCTCCATCAAATTCCTGAACACGTGTTGCAAGGCACTATTTGAATTACTTGCATTGAATTTGTTATGTTTGTTTTGAGGTGTTGAATATCCTGTGGATTGTTTTCTTAGCCCTTTCTTTTTATGTATCACCAAAGAAAATTATATAGTGGGGGCAAATCCGGGGATTTTGGGGACGGGGAATTATCCTTCACTCAAAAATAAAATTTTGGGTTGTGTTAAAAAACCCTGTATAACATATATTAAGATCCAAACCAACAATAGTACGGAACTGTAATCACAATGCCATGTTATTAACCCCACAAGCGCCGGCACCAGGGCCAGGGCGGAAAGGCAATTCCTGACGAAGTGATCTCATTGTGGAGGCAGCATGTTTCTGTCGGCCCGACTCATTAGGCCAATCAGGCGGGCCCGTTTACGTCGCGCTGATTGCTCTGATTCCGTCGACACCTTATAATACACAAATTGGATCAGCGACTCGGAAAAAGCGGTCGTCATTGAGCGCGCACGCGGGCGGCGCGGCGGTAATGTGTGAAGGGATGGCAAACGAATATCGATCAGCAAGTATCGATAGTTCCGATATGACAAAGGGAAGTATCGATAGTTCCGATATGACGAAGGGAAGTATCGATAGTTCCGATATGACAAAGGGAAGTATCGATAGTTCCGATATGACAAAGGGAAAATCGATAGTTCCGATATGACAAAGGGAAAAATCGATATTCCCGATATGACAAAGCGAAGTATCGATAGTTACGATATGACAAAGGGAAGTATCGATAGTTCCGATATGACAAAGGGAAGTATCGATAGTTCCGATATGACAAAGGGAAGTATCGATAGTTCCGATGTATCACATAAAGCTCATTGATATTTTGTTCCGATTTTATCGGTGTATTAATATTTTGGTGAAATATATTTCACCTAGTGAAAACTGTTTATAAGAAGAATTTTAAAGATGTTAAGTATTATTGAGACTGGTTTCAGGCGGACAAAATGTGTACAGTGTAATATTTTGCGATTTTAAATTAAAGAGATCACCCCTACTGAAGGCGTCACGAACTTGCGATTTTCGAAATTTCTTAAACAGCTGATTTTCTATTGGAAATCAACTGTCTGTGATTTCAAACATCACAATTTCATGACACTTAGTACAGTAAGATTATGAAAAATCTTGTGTTCCGTGGTGGCAAACCTTGATCATGGAAATGATTTCAATGGAAATGGTTCCCTTCAACTTGAAAAGTTGATTTCTTACCCTCCAGAAAAAGCGGTTTTCCCTATATATCGGAAATATCGATTTTTTGCTCCTGATAATTATACGTAGCGGTTCCGACACATAGAAACATCGATGTATCGATGTTTTAAGAGTAATTGCCGTCATATTTTTAGTTGTTTATGTGTGTTGTATTTGATGGACGGTTGACCTATTCTGAAAGAGATTATAGGTTAAAGGGAAAACACGTTTAAATTATTTTTTTAACAAGGAACCAACTTAAAACAAATTATCCTACTATGAGCGTAGAGCCTAGATAATGGATTCAGTCGAGGAACGTTTATTTTGCAATAACCTCATTTCGTCGAAAAATACCCCTACCTTTAATATATCTGATGGCGATGGTAAATCCAAGTTCCACATATTGTTTATGCAAGGGTAGTTAGCTGTGGGTGTTTGTCAAGATTTTTCTTTTCGCTTAAGAATTCTGTATCTCTTTCGTGATTTCAAAATACATTTTTGCTTACGTTTACGATGCGTAAAAACAATCTAGTTTGTTTATATGTGCTTAACCATTATTCGTTCAGGTAAATCTTTTAAGCAAAACATAAGCCATTCACAATGATTCCTGGGATAACTTCTGAATTTTGTGTATAAACATTTAGCTAATTTAAGGTCGTCGACATTCTTTCCAGATAATAAGTTTCCAATCTGATAAACGAAAAGCACACCTATAAAATACCGTTTTCTGAATAAAAGTATAGTTTATCTAGAGCTTAATTTTTATGTAGAATAATTCACATTAAATGGCAATGGTTGTTTTATCAAATTAAATAACCCACAGTATTATTAATCTAAGTATGAGAAGATACTACGAATTAAAAAAAAAACTGAGTAACTAAACAAAATTTATTTTCTAGCATCCGACGTTCCTAAATTCATCCAAATGTAGAATAATTTCCTAAGTCTTGCGTTGTTGCTGATTACCATCAAGCTGCCACTTAATAAAAACAGAGTTTGAACCATTCCATAATTTACAAAATGCCACTGGCAGCTAGTCACAAATAAATGATTCTCTAATTACCAGCACCCAAACGCGCGTCCTCGGCGTTGTGCGCGGAATGTTAAGCGACAATCAGTCTCGACCACAACTCTCCATATTTGGACGATTGTTACGGTCGTTTTTACACGAATAGTCGGGCCGGCGACCACGGTATTCAGGTTAAGTCGGTTACACAATTTTCGCAAGGTCGTCTCTGGCAGTTAAATCAAGTTGTGAAAAATAAAAGAAAATGCTTTCTCTGAAAGGTGACTGATTTTTAAAACCGGTTGTAATAATTAAGTGCGGCATCGTTTGGCTTGGTTGTTTAAATGCCACAAATCTTAAAACTATCATTAGTATACAATACAAAACTTACCAAATCTGGTAGTACAACCTATAGATCAATCACATATAAGTATTACTTGAGAGTGGTTTCGATTTTATGACTCACCATCTTGAGTCATGTCTTGTAATTAATTTATAGCATTAAAACTAGAGCAGGCCTTTGTGACTGTCGAGATATTAAAAACTTTTCCCGGGCACTACACAATTTTTTTAGTATCTTGAAGACATTAAGACATCTTCACATCTTAAAGACATTAATATAATATCTCCGATAATCTTGAATCCAATCACTCAATAATTTCTCACACAAAATATAGACTAAACTATTTCCTCTCTTAATAATTTTGAACAATATATTTTATTGTACTTACACGCAACTATGGAGCCTGAATAAAATTACTGGTGCTAAAATAGTTTGATCCCAGGTTTAATCAGTTTAAGTCTTAGCAGTGCACTCATCAAGCAATTTACCTCGGACAAGCGAATGTATGTTGAAAAAAGAGTTATTAAATAAGAAGAATTTGAAAAACATTCAAATATAAATAAGTTTAATAATACCGGTTTAGTCATACTGCACACACTTACAAAGGAATAAACGGTCGCGCTAACGTATTTGAAAAACCAATTAGGTAATAAACCACCAATAATGCCTGAGGGTGATTAAACCTTAATTATTACACAATGGATATCCGACACCAGACATTATCCCATAATTTTCAATTTCCGACTCGAAAATTTACGATCTATTTAAAATCCCCGATTATAATTGAATCGTCGTCAGCGGAAACGGTCGAACCGCGACTCGTGCGTGACTTATGTCGCCGATGCAAATTAACGTCCTCATGAATTAATACGCGAGTTTACAATGAAATTATTGCCCGGTTTGCGGTTTAGGGTTTACGGCGAGGAAATCAATATTTGACGGGATAATTGCGGGGTCCTGGCGAGGGGTACGCCCACTTCCTTCGTGAATAATGCAGTCGGTGTTGTGTTTTCAATATCACAGAATTTGTGGGATTTAATAACCGGGGTCGGACGTGTAGGGGAACATGGTTAGCGGCCTCGCGGCGGCTGTGGCTGCGGTGCGACTGTCGGCGGTAATCATAATGTTCCACGCGGGAAAGTAGGAATTTGTAAACATACCTTGGGTTATTTGACCTGATAAACCTCTGGCTAGCCTGTACACATTCGAAACCATTTCTTTCTGCACTCAAGTGCTCTCCTCTCCAATGTGCACAAGTTCATGACTACCCAACAAGGGGTAGAGATATGTACAGGCTGTCACAAAATAGGTCCAGAACCGCAATGAACCTGCCTTCCCAAGCAGGTGCGAAATTCTTGAACAATCACCCTGGTATTCGGAGGGAGAGAGATTGGAAGAGATCTAGAGATTGTCTTAGGCGGTTTCTGATTCAGGGGGAGTTTTACACCCTGGGTGAGTTTATGGTTCGCTCACGGTAGGGGTTCCTCTGCTCTTGGGGGCGTCCTGGGGCGAGATCCAGGTTTTCCCCAGTAGGGTGGTGATGGGCTCTGGAGGAGATTAAGTCTTTGTTTTTAATTTCCTTCAGTGTACATGGTAATTTTTCTTGACCTTTGCTACCCAATTGAAAAATAATTGTATTATGGCAATAAAAGAATTATTATATTATTATCAATATCACAGAATTTGTGGGATTTAATAACCGGGGTCGAACGTGAAGGGGAACATGGTTAGCGGCCTCGCGGCGGCTGCGGCTGCGGCGGCTGTGGCGCGACTGTCGGCGGTAATCATAATGTTCCACGCGGGAAAGTCGGAATTTGTAAACATACCTAGGGATATTTGACCTGGTAAACCTCTGGCTAGCCTGTACACATTCGAAACCATTTCTTTCTGCAAACTCAAGTGCTCTCCTCTCCAATGTGCACAAGTTCATGACTACCCAACAAGGGGTAGAGATATGTACAGGCTGTCACAAAATAGGTCCAGAACCGCAATGAACCTGCCTTCCCAAGCAGGTGCGAAATTCTTGAACAATCTCCCTGACGGTATTCGGAGGGAGAGAGATTGGAAGAGATTTAGAGATTGTCTTAGGCGGTTTCTGATCCAGGGGGAGTTTTACACCGTGGGTGAGTTTATGATTCGCTCATGGTAGGGGTTCCTTTGCTCTTGGGGGCGTCCTGGGGCGAGATCCAAGTTGTACAGCAGGGTGGCGTTGGGCTCTGG
The DNA here is from genome assembly GCA_035578135.1 of Flexamia atlantica. Lineage (NCBI taxonomy): Eukaryota > Metazoa > Arthropoda > Insecta > Hemiptera > Cicadellidae > Flexamia > Flexamia atlantica. The sequence continues at coordinate 64,488,897 of JAQJVK010000003.1, read as the reverse complement.
AGGAGATTAAGTCTTTGTTTTTAATTTCCTTCAGTGTACATGATAATTTTTCTTGGCTTTGCTACCCAATTTAAAAAAAATTGTATTATGGCAATAAAAGAATTATTATTATTATATTATTATCAATATCACAGAATTTGTGGGATTTAATAACCGGGGTCGAACGTGAAGGGGAACATGGTTAGCGGCCTCGCGGCGGCTGTGGCGCGACTGTCGGCGGTAATCATAATGTTCCACGCGGGAAAGTAGGAATTTGTAAACATACCTTGGGTTATTTGACCTGGTAAACCTTGTGAGGTTGTAAGATCTGTTGGGATCAGGAGTGGTGAAATGTATTTCGATGGATAAGTTTAAACCCCACGTGTCTCAAAATTAGCTCCTTTTCAGGAGAGTGACAAAAATAAAAAATTCACGTATCTCAGTTGAATTCAATAATTCAGATAGTTCCAACAACACGTATCTCATATTTGACGTAATTTTTATTTAGTAAATTTAGATGAAAGATTTTTTAGGTGCATGTCGCTAGAAGATTAGAAGACAGTTCTGCTTAATGCGAGATACTTGGTAAAATATGTTCCTTTGTATCCCATTATTTCACATAATGATTTTGAGATACTTAGTATTAAAAGTTTAAAATAAAATTTTACCATATGCAAGAACTGTGATGTAAAATTTTCCCAATAACCACCTTTCCAAATACGTTTTAAATACAGGTTGTTATAGTGTTGTTCGCAAACGTTTTTAATATTGACCGGAATACTTATCTCAATACTGTAAAAATTTTAGATACATGGGACTAGAACTTAACCATCGATTTAGGAGTACTCGTCTGATTTTGTGTGATGTTTTGCATTATGAATAAGTTACAGAGATGATTCTCAATCCCAACCAGGACGTTAATCCCCACCAGGGAATATCGCACCCAAGCCATCACTTGTAGCTATCCACAATCCACAATACCGCTGGGATGCCGTGCCGGGACGGGAGCGGGTGTCCGCAATACCGGTATAACACAATTAATGAAGACGCCTCCGACCGAGATACCCCGCCACGATTAATCACGACTCACTCTAATTGGATTGAATTGTTATTTATATGAGTGCGCCTTATCGAAATTGGTTCCGCCAATCCGACTACCGGTGGCAATAAATCTGGAGGAACGCGGGTTCCCTTCTGCACCTCCTCGCCCGCATGCTGCGCCGCGGCGATGTGCGGGGAATGCGCTGCTTTCCCGTGGATGACGGGGGAATCGGGGAAGAATCGGAACATGGATGACCTAGAATTGGTTGGATTTGTAGAATCAGAAAATATAATATCTTGTACAGATTGGAAAAATAAACTTGTGTGGATAAAGTGCTCTCCTCATAACGCGAGTGTTGCCGGTTCGAATCCTGAGCGAGGATCGAAACTGGGTCCAGTGGTAATTTTTCATTGAGTTATAAACTAATTAATTTTAACAAGACCAGTGTTTGGACCGGGGTTGAACCAATCAAAACGTACAAAATGTCATTGGCATTGAAAAATATGATATGCAAAAAGAGGTGTTGTGCTCATGATTGTAAGTGATTGATTTTAATTACGCCAAAATAATGTCTGTTAAGATTTCATTATTCTACCAATAGGTAGTTTAAGAGCGGCGTTGAGTTGTGCTTTAGCCTTAGCCTTCTGCTTTCATGCACTACTTCAAAATATCATCGCTAACTTGTTCAGAAAATGTTTAATCTATTCATAATTTTTATAGAAATTGTTTGTTTTGGAAAATAACGACAAACAAGTCTAAGATGTTCAGAAAAAGTGAAAGGCTTTTAACAACGGACTACAAAGTCAGCATAACGAATTGATACACTAGTTGATATCTGGTGACTCTGGCAATAAAATACGCAGCCTACCCTACTCGCCTTTATCAAGTTATTGCGGATATTTGCCTGCACTGGTCAAAGAAAGACAGTTTAAGAAAATTGGTCTAGGATGGCAGAGGAAGATGTAAATGGTCTGCAATGAGAGAGGAAATAACTGGGAAGAAATCACGAAGAATATAACCCATATTCAGTAGCATAAAGAGAGGAATGAAAGTACACGTCAAAATTGAAGAGCAATGAAAATAAAATCTAATCTAAAGCCAAGGTAACGATCAAATTAATGCTTGACATCATCCCTGTGAATTTTAAAGTTTCACATGAGTTAACAAACACAGTAATACTTAGTTTCAAAACGATTTGCTGATTACCAAAGTGAGAGATTTTATAGCACCTCTAAAATAGAAAGCTCGCCACACCCTCTATCCTGACGCAAAGAGAAGAGATCCCCGATGGCATTTTAATTTCTATTTACTTAGCCTCATAGTGAATGAATAAGTAAGAGGGACGATGCGAGTGAGATAAAACAATTATGCCGGATTCTGTTTGAGCCTCTCCATGTCTCCATGACTGTCGAGACATCGGATATGAAATATTCATGTTTCCACCCTGTCCTTCCGTCGCATTGTCCTGGGTGAGTCAGCAGCTGACGCCCTCGGTGTCCCCTCAGGGCGCAGGTGATATTCAGGGTACGCCACGACATGTGTCTTAGCGTGATTTTTGGGGTATGCCACGACATACGGCTTAGCGTGAGATTGATGGTACACCACGACATACATTTGGCTTGGTGTGATATTGAGGGTACATCAAGGCATGTGTCTTAGCGTGTTATTGAGGGTACACCATGACAAATCCCTTACGTGGAATTGCACCTTTTCTAGGAGGGGTCAGAATTAAATAAAACATTTTTCAACACAAAAACATAAAGCATTAAAAAATAAAACATTTTTTGAAATTAAATCAAATATTTTTTAAATATAACAGTTTGGCTATAACACTGAACCATTTGCTTCATGCACGCATAGGTATAGAAATAATATCATGGGATTAGCTCACTCGCTTACACCAAGGCGGAGACTGATTGCAGACAACTTTCCTTTGGTAAAGTTCCAGAAGTTAGGTTCCAATGATGGATGAACGTCTCGAGTAGTCCAAACGTTAGTCATTAGTAGTAGGTCTGAGTAACGCCTATAAAAAAGAGCCACCCATGTTTAGAAAAAAGAATAATTTTTAGTAAAATATGTTAAAATAGGCAAAGAGAGGCAGATTTGTACAAAACTTTTTTGCATTAGCTTGCTCTTTTGTTTCTATATTTTAGAAGACATCCATCACGCAAAGGTTCACGATACAAATAGCCCAGAAACCCCAAATTAACCAGATCTCTACGTATAAACTTTAAAAAGATACATGTCAATCGGAAATAATATCATTTAAATGGAGTAATCTATTCAATCCTACACTTAGATTTGGTTTTTATGTCTCCGAAATATGTACTGCAGGGTTTAGATTAGATGATGACAATATACAAGCTTTTTACTGTGTATAATGTGTTGAGGTGTTTATGAAATGCGAGGAAGACGGAATTAAATGGCATCACAGTCACTTTGCCCATTTTTGGGAAACATTAATCTAAACAGAGATATTTCTCAGTCAAGTCAGGTATAAGATTTCTCTGTAGTCATGGACAAAGTACGTAATCGTTCAACAAATAAGGTAAGCAAGATGCACCTAATCAAATCAAATCAAATCAAAAACTTCTTTATTCAGACAGTACAAGATGTACAGAATGGCGTCACAACAAGAATTCATAATAATATATACATACATGGTAATATATTCATAATAATATATACGTATATGGTTAGTAATATATAATGTAAGGATAAACAGAAGACAATGCAATAAAATAAACTACAGTATTTAAATTACTAGTTTACTCAAAAAACTCCTCTTTAGAATATAATGGCTTATTGATCATAAATGTTTTAAGCTTATTTTTGAATTTATAAAAGTCATTAATTTGTTTTAATTCCATGGGCAGGGCGTTAAAAAATTTCAAACCTGCATAAGTCGGTTTTTTTTTCAAAAAGACGCAAGTGATGCTCAGGAAAACTAAAAACATTTTGATTTCTTGTATTGTATTTGTGATTTAAACCTAAGGTGGGTAGTTCAGCTGATTTTCTTTTTACTGCTAAGATAATTTCAAATATATATAAACTATAGACCATCATAATACCCAAATTAGAAAAATGTATTTTAGCTGATTCAAAAAAGTTTAGCTTTAGCATAATTCTTATGGCCTGTTTTTGCAATATAAGTACTTTATTTAAATTGATATTAGAAGTACTGCCATAAAGAACAATTATTTATACTTTTGTATTAGTTGTTGCCTTTTTTAAACTTGTACATAGAATAATGTTTTATTTTAATTGGGACATTAGTATAGCTAGTCTCAATATACATCAAGAAGTATAATCAAAATTACGTAGCCCGGTTTAAGTAGTGTATTAAATTTTCTATAATGTTGTAATTTATTTAAAAAAATTTAAAGAAGTTCTTGATCTACTTGAATTAATATCTTAAAGCTTTATATTACTAATCTTTTGCCATAGTAAGGCAAATAAAAAAACTGTAGCATTTTTTAAAAATTAAACTTGTTTTTAATAAAAGGTTCAGCCATTATGCTTGAACGCCGTGTAACATGCACATAGTATTTTACTTATGACGTTTATAACCCCGTTGTGAAAACACACTCATGTTTTTGCCTGGGTAAGTTTCTGAGATCGACGTGCGCTGTGATTTGCCTAGGCGTTAAAGTCTAAACTACCTTATTGAGATAGATAGCCTACTAAAAATGACATAAAATAATGAAAAAAGATAATCTTAAAGATGCAGATAAAAGAAAAAGAAGAGCAAACCTATTTAGAACTAAAGTAGGGATCAAATAAAAATTGTGATGCGTACATTCTTAACTATGTAGGGGCCATTTTCATGCCTACAACAAGGGATAAATATGAAAACTAATAAATTGCGTTGTATTCAATTAAAATAAATTTCGGACTGTGAGATTTTTCAAATTCATCCATTTAAATTAAATTCTTGAGCTGGAATTAAGTTCTTTTTATAAGAAACATTGGTTAAAAAAATATACAGTTATTGCAGATGTAAGCTATTCTCACCATAATTGACTTCATTTATCACCAGACGTAACTTCGAAGCCCCTGACAAATTTCGTTGGAGCCATCAAATTACACCACGTTACTGCAGGAGTCCTAAGTAAAACGACACCAGTATAAAAACAAACAACATTTTAACTTGTCGAAGTTATGAGCGAAATGTCTCGGCAACCAGTTTCTAACGCGTTCTTGGCCGCTTATTTAATTGGTAGAGGCAATAAAACCTTAAACAAGTTTTATAATGAGGTTCCAGAAATCAGTGACAGTCTACAGAACTGGTTGTGCGGCGAAAAGCGGGCAAATGTATCAGAAGGTGGTAAGACCTAAATATTTGTGTTTTACATTAATTGATAACACCGTTATGTCTAAGTGACAGTGACTGGGTGAAAATAAGGGCTTCACTTTATCTTGTCAGTGTTACAATTATTAACCTGTAACAATGACTGGGATGTGTGATAGATTAATGACGAGTAGGCACGTAGTGCATATGTCGATGCTTTTTTTATTTGGTATACAATTTAGGTCGTTGTTAGCCTGAGGTTTAGAATTACAATGCTTAGCATTTTAAAGAGTAAAATTTAATTTCTATACAATATATAAACAAAATAAACGTTATCAGGAAAATGACACATACTTTCTCCCTTCAAGTCATTTAAAACCAAAAAACCTATTCAGTGTAATAAAACAAATTAACAATTAATTAATCACACAAATATATACCAAATTTTATCGAAATCGGTTAGTAAATAACGGAGATATCGGTTTTTAAATATTTGCCATACGAATAACATTTGACAACGTACTGCGTTTACCGCAGAAGTAAAATATCAATTATCTCCGCAACCAGTTGACGTAAACTAATGATTCAAAATACTGGATTATTTAGTTTTTCAAGTCGAATTTATTGGTTGCAAGTATATTTTCCTTAGAGGTTACATATTTTGTGAAATTTGAAAAATATGAATTTTTTAGCACTTAAACATCCATAACTTCTGAACCTGAATTTTTACAGACATGCGGGTGATGTCATTTTGTTTGTAATCT